>VYXF01003089.1:0-153332 GCA_013397295.1 Polioptila caerulea | reverse complement strand
TTTTTTTTTTTTAATTGAACTGTCCACCTCTGACACATTGCTAAAGGCTCCTCATAGTTTAGATGCCTATCAACTTGCTCAGTAGATCTGCAGGAATAAAAATTATACATGGCTGAAAAACTGATAGAAGATAGGAAAAAATTCATGCAATCACAACGCATGCACATTATCACCTTGGACATTTTTCCCAAACAGTTGGTGTTCACTGTAGCTTTAGCTATTAATCTGTTCTAGGCATTCATGGAAGGGAATTGATCATATATTGGCCATTCATATTGATCAGTGTCTTTCACTATTTCTAGAGAGCGTGTTAGGGTGATGAGATTAGATGAAACATCTCACTTTTAGATAGATGAAACTAGAAAAGGTGATTCCTGTTTCGGTTTACTGGCTTGACTTTTGTAAGTAATGCTTTTCACTTAGCAGCTCTCATTTGTTCTAGCTCATCTTGCAGACCTAGATAGAGCTGATGGAGGCTCTTCCATCCTATTTTCAGATTTCTGGTGGGGGAAAACTTGTCAATAAACATAAGGCTTTTTAGAAACCTGTAGAAGATATTCAGGCATACCTGTTGTCAATCTCACTGCTTCCTAAGGTTTGTCTCCATCTCTCCCCTCCCCTTCTCTTTTCAAACACAGCAAGGTGACTCATGGTGGCTCTGTAACTGCACTAAGGCAATATGTATAGAAGACAACATTGTCCAGGTGATTCCAGTAATCTGCAACCCACCTCCGAAACCCACGTGTTCCAATGGACTGTCTCCTGTGCCTGTCATTGATGAGGATGGATGCTGTTGGCACTGGGAGTGTGATTGTAAGTATATATTTTGTTGAATATTTAATCTCCTGAGGGAACAATACTATTGTGAAGACCAACAACATTTATCAGGGAACAAGTATTGTGCAAGGCTGCGACTCAGCCTTCTAGTTTTGGTTAGAGAGCTCTGTTGATTCTTTTTAGCTAATTTAGCGACTTAAATTGACATCTTTACATAACTGTTGTCTCAGTAGAGTCTCCCAAATTAGGATTGGTCTCCCAAAGTAGGATTTAAATATCCAGATACGGACATCTGAGGCTAGAAACCTATATATATGTTACTTGTTCAGACTATTGTTAAAGATATGTCTATGGTACAGTTAATCCTATTCCCATTTGTCTGTCATTAATGTCAGATGAAGTGTGCATTGAAAGTGCCTAGTTTTTATTGATGACTTCTAGCTAATGAGCTGATGCATTGACATATACACTGTATTAAAATTAAAATGCCTAAAGTTCACTGGGATGTTTCCCACACCTACAGATTTTGCTTGTAGTCTGATATGATTTTGTATGTTGCAATAAGAGGCTAACTTAGCTTTATGTTTTTTTAGGCTACTGCACTGGCTGGGGAGATCCACATTACATGACTTTTGATGGGTTGTACTACAGCTATCAAGGGAATTGTACATATGTCCTTGTGGAAGAGATCAATAAGCAAGTGGACAACTTTGGTGTCTACATTGATAACTACCATTGTGATACACGGGATGTGGTGTCCTGTCCTCGAACGCTTATCGTGAGACACGAGACCCAGGAAGTGAGGCTAACAACAGCACAACCAAATACTCTGCAAGTAGAGGTACTAAAGAATGTTACCATTGATTTCTTGATTCAGATATTAATGCTGTATCAACAGAATGATTATATTCACAAGGTTTGGGAAAAAAATTAATCTGTGCTTTAGATTCAGAAACAGTTTAGATTATAAAATGGGACTGCTTCAAAGGACTTCAAAGGACTACTTCAAAGCATTTTTAAATTCTGAATATGGGGGAGAAAAAATCCAACAACTTCTTGTCTTTTTAATCTCAAGTCTTTGCTGATCTCTCCTAAATAAACAAGTGTGGACAAATTGCTAAGAGTTAAGGATATAAAATGTTAGTTTATAATGAACATTAAAGCAACAAAAGAAAACGCTGTGGAATGGGAGGAGATAATGTAAGGTAGACATACCAAAGAAGTGCTGGCCTGAAGCATTTTTTAGAAGTACCATTAGTAGCTTTGAATTGTGTCACCTTTTAAATTTTTCGGAATAGGACATTTACATGTTTATTCCATTGATAAATGTGATGTCACAGATTTTGGGCTTCAAAATAAGTGAGAAGTGTTTGGGGCTTTTTGTAGCTTTTTACTGGTTTTTTTTGTTTATTTTTGTACATTACTGTGTGAGAATGTTACAAGTTAGGTTGCAACATATTGTTGAAAATTTACAACATTTAGACCTCTTTTTTTCTCTAAAGAAAAGAAATCTCCAATTGCTGAGTGAAAGTAGTAGTGTTAATTTCACAGGTATTTAATGGGTGCTGTATTTAAATAAATAATACCATTTTAGTCTTATTTCTGTTATTTAATTTTCCTATAAGCATGTTCCCTTTATGCCAAGAAACCTAAAATTTTATACCATATGAATTTAGGAGAATTTTATATTCCACTTTCATGAGGAGTCCTTGATGCCGTAGTCACTCTAATAATTCTGTTGAGTGTTAGGATTTAGCTGGTTTAAACCTTGAATATATAGTCTCATTTGTCAGAGGTTGATGGGCTTTTTGTGGCTCAGAGAAGAAAAGTTTGACTTTCCAATAACAAAGGAAACACAGGAACACTTGTTACAAATTAAAAGGATATTATTTACCTTTGCATTCTGTCTGCAAAGCAAAGGAACAGTCAATTGTTTTGAAAAGTCAAACATAATTTATGCCTCTTCTCTGTTTTCTTTTATTTATTAGGTGACAGTAAACAACCAGCTTGTGGCTTTGCCCTATAAGAAGTTTGGTGTGAGCATCTATGAGTCAGGCATAAATCGTGTTGTGGAAATCCCTGAGCTGAAAATGAATGTGACCTACAATGGCTTGTCCTTTTCTATTAGAATGCCCTACAGCCTGTTTGGTAACAACACCCAGGGACAGTGTGGTAAGGCTTACTCTTCCAATTTTTGCACTCTCAGAAAACCACAATGCACCCTGCTGCCAAGATGAATGGAATTTCCTAACAAATCTGTGAGTGAATTCTTTCTCCCTTTACCACCCTTAGGTACTTGCAATAACAACACAGCAGATGACTGCATGTTGCCAAATGGAAACATTGCAGAAAACTGTGAAACCATGGCAGATCACTGGCAAGTTGTTGATCCTTCCAAACCACAGTGCTCTCCAGGCCTAGTTCCAACAGGTTCACCTAGCACAACACCAACACAGCCTTGCAAAGAATCTTCCATCTGCGAGCTTCTTTTGGGAAGGTAACATTCCTTTTGGTTTTACAAGCCTTTTGTCTTTGATTTAAATGGAAATTTTAGGATTAATTTACCTAATGGAAAGTTTTCTAACTATTGCTCTGTTTCTTGTATCTTTATGAATTACTTCTTCTCCTTTCACTTTTTCTGGTTGTTATTTTTTGCTGGCAGTTTCTTTCAACCCTCTGGCTGCCACATTAACTTTGTTGATATTCCCACGTTCTCCTACACTCTGCCCTTCCCTGTCCCATGTTCTTGCCTTCTCCCATACTTAGCAGAAAACAGAGTCCAACTGAAAACAGAGATCTTAATTTTTAGAACACCATGTCAGAATTGAAAATGAAAAGAAATTCAAAATCACTTTAAAATGATAGCACATGGTTGCACCCAATATTATACAGCTCCTGAACTCAAAATGTTGGTGTCTAAGTGTGACACCTAGGTGAGGGAAGAATATTTTAAGATATGTTGGAAGTCTACCATCTGGATAAGTGCTCTTAGCACACATTTTTAATCAATAGTCCACATCCACATCTCCTTAATCTCCCATGTCCACTGTTGCCACATCATAACATGTTAAGCACATTGAAAAATGTATGGATCATTCAGTAACTAATAATGATAAATATTTCTGTCTGTAGTGTGTTCCAGCCATGCCATGCATTTGTCCAGCCTGAAAAGTACTATGCAGCCTGTGTTTTTGATAGCTGTGTGCTTCCCAACCTTGACCTGGAGTGCTCAAGTCTGCAGATCTACGCTGCCACCTGTGCTGATCAAGGCGTGTGCATTGACTGGAGAAAACACACCAATGGTGTATGCTGTAAGTATCTGGCCAGTCATCTTGAATTATTAAGGAAGATTATGTGGAACTGTTTCAGCAGTTATATCATACTGCTTTCAGGGTAATGAAGATACCAATAGATCACAGCAGCTGCTCTCCTTAAGTAATTTTGAAAGTAACATTTTTGACAATGCAAATAATAAGTGAGCCTGCAAAAATATACATGTATTGACTGTGCCAGAAACATCTGTATCAGTACATACTTTTTTGCATGCAGGCAGTTCTATGCTTTGCAGGCATCAGCAGATCACTCTCTATTTGGTGACATGTACATTAGTTTTCATCTGTAGGAAGAGCACAAAGGGAAGGATGACACTCTCCTTTGAGAACTTGTACAAAAGAGACTGAAATTATGGCATAAAATTGTAATCAAGATATAGACTCTTGGCTTTATCACGTCGGTGTAAAGTACAATACTGTATCTCTATGGCTAAATGGCACAAAGTTATTCCGTTTAGAGACATGAGTCTATCTGGGATTTTTCCTCTTTGCTTCTCAAGATTGTCATAGATACATAGGAAAACGAGTACAGTGTTTAAGTTCTTGGCATAAGGTCATGGGGCTTTTATACAATATTGTTACTGAGCTGTTCCTCCTTTTTGTTCTTCCATTCCAGCTCATGAATGTCCTCCAGGCAAAGAATACAGAGCATGTGGTCCTATTAAAGAGATGACCTGCAAATCAAGGTAAAAAATTCCTTCACAGTTAGTTATAGCTTGTACAACTATTCAGTTGTATGTAATGCAGAGGTGAATGAGCAAAATCAACCTCCTCTCATGTCTCAAACTGACTGTCAAATTTGTGAGCACTATTCTATTGACCCTAAATCAAGGCACCTGAACTGTTTCTGTTGTTTGACTATATCAAACACAGACACCGACAATCCCCAATCACAAATGTGCAGATCATTTGCCACTGTATTTTCAGTGGAAGGTTATTTGGCATAATCCTCATGTATTGCCCACAACATTAATAGTGTTCTTCTGAACATTTTGTCTCACAGAGGACAGAATGACACATCGACTAAACAAGTGGAAGGCTGTTTCTGTCCTAATGGAACCATGCTGTATGACTCTGGTGTGGATGTCTGCGTGAAAACATGCGGTGAGTTTTACTGCTTCACTTGGATGCATGATTGTTTTCTCTTTGTTTTCTTTGTGTATACAACATAGATTTGACTGTATGAAGTGCTCATACAATGTATAGCCTCATGTTACATGAATGGTAATGGAAATTTATTTTGCTATTTTTCAGGCTGTGTCGGAGTGGATATGGTACCAAGAGAGGTATGATGCTTTATGCTTTTGGATTTCAAGTAAAAGTTTGGGTGGGGAGAGGAGAGTGGTCTCCACTGGTATAATCTTTTTTTGTTATCTCTGAACTTTGTATTCCTAGTTTTCCTTCTGTTCCTTTGGTTACTATGCAATAACTCATTTTATTGCTTTTCAATGACAGTTTGGAGAAGAGTTTACAGTGGACTGTCAAGACTGTATTTGCCTGGAAGGTGAACATGGCATTGTATGTAAGCCTCACGTATGTGACCAAAAGAAGGTCACTTGTGATGGAGAAGGCTTCTATGAGGTCACTGAAGTCAATCCTGCGGACTCCTGCTGCCCTCTTTTCACTTGCAGTGAGTTTATACTTTTCTTTCTAGTCTTTCTATGCCTCTTGGAAATAGAAAGGAAAAGAGACTGAACTACCTTAGTACCAGGGATCTACAGCTGGGAGTCACAAAATAGTATCTTTCCTCATGCTTTTTTAAAATCAACTTGCCCAGTGCTAGGGAAAATACATTTTAATATTGCAATGATTCAGTATAACTGAATTCACAGTTATGGGACTCAACTCAAGTTCTTGTGTTTAGGGCCACATTTTATTTACGCAAAATGCAGAGAGATTATTGAATTCTCAGTGGATTTTCATTTTCCAGCAGTTGCCTAAAATCCTGGAGAGAGTAGGAGTTGTTCCCTACTTCTTTGCATAGAATTGTGATACTTTATTAACACGGGATAATTGCATAGTAGAAGAAAAAAAAATCATAAACTAATACAGTACCACATATCTAGTGCCTGGATTTATGAGGAAAAATTTGCAATTTGTTTCTTTGAAGAGAATCTGCAAAGTCCATCCTGAATGCTTTGATAGGTGCTTGTTTCTAGTAGCTGTTATTTAGTGTACTTTCTGGCTTATTCTTTTTTTTTCCCCCTCTCCTCAGAATGCAATACAAGCTTGTGCACAGCTAAAGCCCCCAAGTGCTCACTGGGATTCGAAGTTCATTCTTATATTCCCAGTGGTCAGTGCTGTCCTGTATACCAATGTGGTAAGTCCCTTGGAAATATATTACAATGATTGGCCTTAGAGTTTTCTGAATTACATAATTTAGCATTACACTTAATAAGACTATGTGCAATAGCCTGTTGAAAGAGGTGTTAAACACAGTCAGATTTTACAAATTCACTGCTATTAAAATTGGTTATTAGTGCTATAGTTATGAAACTAGGAAATCAGATATAGCTCAGGTGACTCAAGTTCAATTTCCTGCTTATAAATACCTGTAAGAAGACCTACAGAATTAATTGGGGTGATGGTCTCAGCTTAATCTAGCAAGAAGTCCCTAGAAGCATCCCCAGTAGAAGACAGAATTACAACTCTTGGTAACTGAAACAAGGAAGTACTTCCATCTGTTAAGTGGACATTCTTGGCTGTGAACTGGACTGCGTATTTTGGGACAAATCTTATTCCCTTCTTGCACATGCAGTATTAGTTTTTATACATTATAAATGTCCTATCCAGAATTCATAACCATATGAATTGTGATTCATTGTGGAAGAAATGAGTTTGATTAGAGTGGGGTGAAGACATTTTTTGGTTTTTTTCTCCTATCTAAACATCTAACTCCTTGCTTACTAACAGTTCCCAAGGGAGTTTGCGTACACGAGAATGCTGAGTTCTTGGTAAGTTCTTTTTCCAACAGTCTTCTAAAACTGCTTAAAAAACCAGTTAGTGTACTTGATCAGAAGTGCTATGAAAAGGTGTATCCAGTACAAAAACTATTTTAGAAATTTTAAAATTTCTCTGAGGAATTTATCAATTTCAGAAAGCCTAAATCTTTTCTGAAACATTTCCTGTGTAGCAAAGAAATTGAAGAGTTGCATGTATGTCAGTATCATAGAGCAATTTGAGCTAAGTGTGCTGGCATTTAAAAAAGCCAGTTCACATTTACTGTCAGCACATTATTGCAGTTTTAAGACTCTGTTTTCAAAAATTAAAAGACATATAAATCAGTATTATTCTAACCAAATCTAGATTTCTAATAAATTCTCTTGGGTCTAGTAATTGTACCTATTCTTATAGTATCAGAGTTTGTCATTGTTATACAGGACTTCAGTAAAGACACACATTACATTATATTCAGTATTTGAAATGCTGTCTTCATAAATGGCTAGTCAAACAGCTATCCAGTTGTCTTTATGTTTTTTTTTTTCCTTTTCCATTTCTTCATTTACAGATTTTTAAAAAATTAATAAATGTCTGTTAAACATGTAATATCTAATTAATGTGATGTTTTTCCTTAAAATGTGTAGCCCAACTCTTCAGTCTTTGTTGACAAGTGTCAGAATTGTTTCTGCACAAATGATGTTAACGTCAGCACTCAACTGAATATCATCTCCTGTGAACGTGTCCCCTGCAACACATACTGTCAACCAGTAAGTGACAAACTTAAACAGAAGACCCCAGAATACCCATACATGTGAACACCAGTTTGATCAATGAGTAGTATTAAGGAAAGGAGAGAGAGTTGAAACTCAGAGACCAACTCAGGCATGGATATCAGCTGTTCTTTGAGCAATCTGCTGCCTGAGATTGACTGTGTAACTGTCAGCATTCAGCTCACACTGGCAGAATTAGCTGGAAGATTTCTGTAGACCACCATGTGGAGTGATATTTAATTATTATGCATATTTATTCTAGTGCTTTAATTTATTCCATTTATAACCTGCTTCTATTACTTGTCTTCTGGTGAGTTGGAACACAAAAAAGCACAACTCTAGAGTGCACTTCAAAACATAATCAATTAATGGATTTGTATGTTTTTTATTTATTTCTCAAAAATTCAGCTATCATAGCCTTATTGTTTTTAATTAATTTTAATTTCTAGGGATATGAACTTAAACCAGTGAAAGGTGAATGCTGTGGAAAATGTGTGCAGACCAAGTGTATTATACACACAGCAGACAATTCTGAACTCATCTTGAGTGTAAGTATTCTCTATGTCTTAGTTCTCCACCAAATCTGTGAAGTTCCCTGTTCCAGAAAGGGAACATCTCTTTGCCAGAGACAAGGCCTTAGTATAAGTTTGCACCTGAAAGATCAAAATCTCATCTAAAGCAAAACCCAGCTACCTTTTAGACCTGAAGGTAAGTCTCATGAAATAAAATTATCCGTAATGCCCTTCCTGGAATGAGAAATCCAATACCATTGGGAAGGGCTTTTCTTCCAGTGTCTGGAAGCTTGGGCTTTTCTGTGTTATTTGATTTCTGTATGCTGAAAAACACTATTAAAGCCTGTATATGAAATAGTTCTATTGCCCTGTCCTGGGTTGATGCTGAATTGTATCCCCATTCGTCTGCAGATGAACAGGATGAAGGTTTCAAGTTTTTCTTTATTAACATAAAACAATCTAGCTTTTGGAAGACAAAATCCATTGGCATGGATGATTTTGTTAAAGCACTCTATGTACTTTAGAAACATTTTTCTTTCTCAAGGAAAATACCATGTAAAACTGAAATTCTCTCCATATATGACATAATGCAATGCATGTCATTATCTATATCCCAAATGGCTGTTAACCTAAAAATTATTGATTGGGAAACAAGATGAAAGTCAGTATCAGAGGGCAAGAAAATTTATGTCTGAGCTCCCTTCAGCTTTCCTTACTACATTTTGAATTTCTCTTGCAGCCTGGAGACTTTAAAAATGATCCTCGTAACAACTGCACCATTTATAGCTGTGTGGATGTCCACAACCAGCTTATCGCTTCCACATCTGAGATTACCTGTCCAGCATTCAATGAGGACAGCTGCAAACCTGTAAGTAAAAATGGAAAATTCACCCTCTACTCCATACGTAGAGTACTTCAGTTTAGTTCAGCCATCTAACAACAAAAGTGAAATTTAGCTCTTATTGCTTCTCGTCATAGTTTCTCAGTCCTAAGGGCAGAAGTTCCAGATGCATCCATGCACAGCCCTACAGAGTGTTTAAAATAAGATACCTGGGTGAGATTGCAAGGTTTATAACTGGTAGCTGTCTCTCAGTAGCCAAAACACTGGTCAGCACCAAGACACTGAATCTTTGCTGGCTGCTTTGTTTGGGGTTCTGTCTCAGCAAGAACGAGGTTTCCTCGAATGTTACAGAAACACCAGCTGTTCAGTGACACCTTGCATAGTCCCAATTCAAGTACAGAGGGCTCTGACAAACCATTTGTTGGAATTGCTTCTGAGGAAAAATGGCATGATGTTAACTGTAGACTTCCTTCAAAGAATTGTTTTTATTTTCAAAATCCTTTGTAAATGGATAGGTTTCAAGTTGGGAAGAGGATGTTATCTTTGGTTATTTAGATCAATGTAACAGTTTTCACTGGTTATTTCCAGCCATTGAAGAATTGCTCTCCTCATTTTTTGGCCTTAATGCCTATTTCATATAGGAAAATAATACAATGTAATTTTTTTCTGTTTCTTTTTTCTTTTAGGGAACTATTTCATTCTTACCTAATGGTTGTTGCAAAACCTGTAAGTATGCCAGTGTATCTGAATCAACAATACAGAGAATGAATTGCCTTCTTAAATCAGCCCATTTTCCAGATAAATTTGTATTTAAATAGATACTTTGATATTTATATTTGTCACTCCAAGCCTTCACTCTCCGATCTCTCTGGAGAAGTTTAAGCTGAAGCAGAGAGACCACTTAAGGCAATTCTCTGAGTGCACTAGTGAAGCCCAGGGAATGCTGAGGTGCGAGGGGCTTCTGGGGCTGTTTCACTGAAAGTATTTTCTGCTCTTTGCCTGTAGGTGCCCCTCTGGACAGCCACACACCGTGCTCTGTGCGCCACAGGAAAGACTTTATCGTCTACAATGGCTGCCGCTCCGTGGACAGAGTTGACTTGACTGAGTGCGAAGGAACATGTGGAACCTTCTCGCTGTAAGTAAACTCACCAGACAATGAGATTTAAGTCCTGGTGGCACTGAGCTTGTTTATATAAAAGGAACAATAAATAGTTGGCTACACAATGGTAGAAGACCTTGAACTATCTGCTTCCTGAATCACGGGCATAAAATCATGAAATCTGTGACGAACCAGATTTTGTTTTGTCATCATACAAAGCAGAAAAGTGTATTAAATTTTCTTGGGATTCAGACAGCTCTGGTAAGGCCTATTGATCCATTAAGAGCTGGTTTTGTGTCTGACCACCTAGGCTAGAAATCGTCACAAAAGAACATGGATTATTTCCTCTGATGAGCCCAAAGAACAGCCAGACTTGACAACTGGAAGTGGAAAAGCTGCTTCTCAATAGATAATACCTAAAATGAAATTCATATACATCTTTTACAGGAAGATTCAAATATGCACACTTTTTATACAGTGAAGAAATGAGAAAATGCTTTAGGTGTGGTGTTCATAGAGTACCTTAACTGTACATTTTTCTCTGAAAGGAGAGAATATATTAAAAAATAGCTGTAAGGAAGTGGTTAGTAGGACACTTGGTAGTGAGCTACTAAAACAGTGGGAAAACAAGTCTAACTCTCCAAAGAAACTGTCACTTACTGTCTGTCACTGAATCTGCCACAATGCACCTTACATGGATGAAAACTGATCTTTAGGATCACATGGAACTCTGAGAAGCCAGAGAGTTTATTAGTTTTTTGAAATTCATGGTCATCTTAGGGTCTTGCTGTGGTTGCTTCTACCAAAAACAAGAGAAAGATGGGTCTTTGTCACAGTTTGTAGCCTGATATTGACAGATTCTTCAGGTTAGGAATTGTTCTTAGGAAGCTGCTGAACACAAGGCTGCAAAATATACTTTGCTGTGAGATGGGAACAGAAAGAGCTGTTGCTTCCCCCTTGTGTTGACACATCCCTGATTGAGTTCTGCATTTTATAATCACTGTTCTGTCAGATGAGCTTAGCACTTCCATTAGCCGCAACTGCCGCTCTTCTCACAGGCGTTCTGTGGCTGATTTCACCCTCTCCTCTACGCTGGCTTCTGGCACAGAGTAACGTTGCCATTTTGCATGTTAACAGGTACTCTGCTGAGGCCAATTCTATGGACCACAGCTGCTCCTGCTGCAGAGAAACAAGGACCAGTGAGAAGCACGTGGTTCTGAAATGCCCTGGTGGGCACTCAATGTCACACAAGTACATCTACGTGGAGAGCTGCAGCTGCCAAGACACTGAATGCAGCAGGCCACAGTCCAATGAGCTGCAGAACAATGAAGAAAATGCCAAGGCGAGCGCTCTGAACCGGATCAAGAGAGCCATCAGCTTAACATCAAAATGAAGGCAAAAAACCCCTGGCATCATTTACTAAAAGGACTATGAACCATTCTAACTTCCTTGACTACTTTTGAACTTTACTTTTCCCAGTAACTGCATCCTGTTTGTTCTAAATAATTTGAACAGTGCCCTATTTATTTGTGCACAAAATAAGAACACACATCTGTATTCTTACAAGTGCACAGCCTCTTGTGTCATTTTCAAATCTGCTTACTTTTCTCTGAATGATTAAAAGTGCATCTCAAAAAGCATGGCTTTGGTTCTTATTCTTACACAGTCTTGATGAGCTTGAGTTTAAAGAGAGAAGAAAATCTCTTTTTCAAGTTATAGGAAGTCAAGTGATTTCCTAAATTTTTGGGATATTGACTCCTGGCTCCTTAAAAGCTGATCACATTGTGCTGTTCTGAAGACCAAATCTACAAGGTGGGAGAGATGATGATGCTGTCTGCCAGAACAAAGGCAAAGATGAATAATGATCATGAAATGATTCAGATGGCTTGGAGAAACTTCTAGTTCAGCACCAGAACTTACTTTAGCAGGGCTCTATATGTTAGAACTGTCTCAGTTCATCACAGTTATGTATTTTCACTAAACAAGTAGTCCCTCAGCTATGTGAAGTTCACTCACACTGCTTTCAGGATGTATACTTACTACTGTAGGAAGAGCTCTCCAAACTCCAACATTTGCAAAACAGATCCTCATCACTAAGCTACTAATCCTAGACTTCTTCTGCAGAAAATAGAAAGCAATAGCCATTTTTGGTATTAATTTGTCTCACAACAAAGGACATATCTAAAGGAGGGCCTATTTATCTTATTGTAAGGGGAGCTGAAGCAGGTAACTGGAAGATGTTCATTTATCTTGAATCATCTTAGAGTACAATAATGGTTAATCACACTAGTTGTAGTGAAAAAGAAATGCTTTTGGTTTATTTTGTCTCCATTAATGAAGTCTTTATTGGCAGTAGCCAACCTCACTATTGGCATCTTTACTACCTAAAGGATTGTTGGCACCATTTTTTCTACTAGTAGCCTATCAAATGTGCTGCAGCTTAAAAGGCAGATAAGATTCCTGCCTTTTTATAAGACTGATAAGGATGTGCAGAAAATGAAACTCCACATTTTTTTCAGTATAACAATACTATGATTGGAAAGCAGATTTATCTGGAGTTGGAGAGGTAGCTGATCTAACAGGAAGGAAGTTTTGTCAGTTTACAGAGCAAGCTGCAGAATTATTGAAGCCCAGTTTCTGCTTTAGTATGGGTTTAAAAGGATTTCTATCTCTACATTCACTGTAAGATGTGATTGAGAGTTTTTTCCCAGAGCACTTGTAAAGTCACTTTCCTCTGTGGATTCTTTGTTATCCAAAAATTTCTGTGCTGACTCTCAAACCATACATTTCCTTGAGCTTTTAGCCAAAACTGCTTTTCTCAAAATCTGTTGGACATTAGGCTCTCTTTGAGATTTTCATTTTTACAGCTAAATTTGGCTGAAGTCAGCAAATAAATTCCAGGGACAGATACAAGGTGTGATTAAATCTGCCTTGTTTCCTGTGAAAAAGAGACAAAATAGTACTAGTTAATAGCAGCATTTTGTTGCACACTGTATTTATACTGAAATATAAAATCTTCTTTGCTTCATTTATTTTTCATTTGGTCTATAGTTTGCACAGGCTCTTTCTGTCCCTTCTATTGATGGGCAAACTACTTCTTAATGAGGAATTCTAAGGATCCTGGATAAAAGTTAGTAAGGCTGCAGATTTTGGCTTCACCACTGCAGGGCAGTCTATGGCTGAGAATGTAAAGTCACTTCATAACAAAAAAGCAAGCTGACTCAAAAGGGAGTTTCTATTTCATCACATAGAGGGTTTTATCTCTGAGAAAAATGAATGCTGATTGCTCTCCACAGACATTGATATGCTCTTAGTAAGCACTGAAAAATCAATTGCTCTGACAGGAATTTACATGCAAGGTGTTGTTTGTCACAGTGCTCTGGTTTATGGCAGCCCTCTCAGTTTTGGTGCTGGGTCAGTGCTGCCTTTAATCACATTCACAAGTACACGCTGTCAGAGAATTCTTACTTCCAAGTTCCAGATCACACTGCACATGTCAAACCTCCACCCCCTTCTGCACTCTTAGTCACCTTAGAACTCTGTGGTTCAGTTTACACCTGCATTTCCAGTGGAACTGGATGACAGAGTTGAACAGAATAAACTTTCTCCAATGGAGAAATCCACCAATAGTATTTGGGAGAGAAAGGAAGGAAAGAAACCTTAACTCTGTATCCCTACAAAGAGTAGTAGTGGCAGTGAACAGCACTTTTGGTCCCCTCCACAACCCTCTTGGAAGTAAATTGAAATCAGTATTTGATCCCAGGAAGCATTTTGTTTCTTAAACAAGAGCTGTTGGGCCTGCAGGCCACAAGAAGAGATTCTTCTGGAAAACCAGGGAAAAAACTGAGGAAATGTCTCTCATCACCCTCTCTGAAAGGGTGATATCAGCCCATTAGGGACTCAGTAGATTGTGGAACCTTCTAATCCCATTGTCTTCCACAAAGGACCTACCTTCATAGAAAGCATTAGTGCTAGAAGGGAATGGGCTTGACTGTCTCTGTCCTCAAAGAATGACTTCATTCTCCCAGAACTGCCTTATCTTCTGGAGTCTGGCAAAAAGGGATAGTAGGAAGAGCCCGTATCTTGTGTCCATGCCTGAGTCCTGTGTTCATCTCCTCCAGACTTTCTATCTAACCTTCCACTTTCATTGGTAGTGAGGGGTTTCTCTTTGTTTTGTTTCTTTTTCTTCTTCTCCCAGTACTTAAAAGTTTCAGTTTTGTCTTGAAAAATGTGGAAGCCTTCTTGAGAGGCAAATATGCCTTCCAGCCACACAGCCTTTGAAGGCACCAAAACCCAAGGTCACAGCTCCTTCTGTCCAAGATCATGTGGGTTTCATTCCCACTTGTAGTCTTCTCATCCAGGGTAGTTTGAATCTCAAACAATTTCCCTGTAGTTACCTGGAAATGCACTGGAAACTCAGTGTTGTTCATAGGACTCTACAGCAACACAGTAAGAACTTCATCTGCAGTTAAAAAGGAATTCAGCGAAGATTTGCTCATAAAGAGAGCACAGTTGTTTTATGAAGCATTACTGAATAAGTGTTTTGAGAGCACCAGAGACAGAAAGGAAAATACTTGTTAGCACTATGGAAAAGTCACTGCTGCAGTCTGAGGTGAGGCAGATGGGCTACAGAAAGAGGGGAAAAACCACATGCAAACCAAGAAGAATACTTCCCAAAATAATACTAAGTAGGGACTTCTGATCTAATAACTACCTTGTTTTCTGATCAGTGTTCTTTAATAGCATTATTTTATGCTGTGGGAAGGGTAAGATAAAATTTTCAGTGTGTTTACCATTTGAGTGTACTTTGCTAAACCACACTTCGCTGAACTAAGCACATGCAACTCTGCACATAAGCTCCAGTGAAAGGACTTCAGCAAAGGCAAAGCCCCAAGTAAATAATCATGCATTTACTGTGCTGGTTATACACTGCTGCTCTTGTCTAGAAAAGCAAACTCAGATACCGGGAAAAGACAGGAATAGACTTACAGACTCTGAGATCATAGGAAAGAACATTCTTGTAGTTTTATGGCTGACAAAAAATGAAATACATTTAAACAACTGCAACATTGATAGACAATTTCTGAAATTTCACCTCTCAGGTGGAGGCTTTGAGGGGTAGGGAGGTATTTTAAGGCAGAACAAGTTCTTAAAGTTGAGCGGCCTTCTTCCAGGGCCAAATTTCCAAAATTAACTCATTCTTTTCAGGCTACCACAAACACCTGTGTTCTTAACTGGCAACCTCCCAGACTAAAGTCCAAACAGGCCCAAGCAGGCTACCTTAGCCATATTTCCATCACAAATATGGAAAATCCTGTAAGTTCTTTTTCAGCATAATGCTTTGAAAATCTGTTCTGTACAAAATGAATTCCCTTTAATGTTCCAGTTTTTCAGCACTGTCACATGAAATGCTTGAATTCTTTCCACAAACTAGCCTCTAGAGCAGTAAAAAACACCACTGTGATGTTTTCATTACCCCGAGAATTTGAGAAAACTCAAGCAGAGAGAAAGTATGGCAGAGCTGGCACTGAGAAGGAGCACCTGTGCTCCATGCAGCTTTCTTTTAAGCAGTAACAAAAGGCAGCAGGAACAGTGATCAAGGAATGTGGCTTTACAGTGCCTGTGACCTGACACAGCAGTTGTATTTCAATAGCCTGTCCATTCGGACTAATGTAGCTGAGCACTTCTTGCCCTTTTTTTGCAGAATCTATGGGATCTGCATGATCATTCTTCTCCTTAAAAGTACAGGGAGTCTGAGCAAAATGTAAGGCAAGTAGTTCTTGGGTGGCTAATTCTACCTTCCACACAAAAACTCTAGACCAAGGTTGCTTAGATTCCCACCTTATCTTGTTTCCTGATGCATCTCTTAGCCTTTCTTTCAGCATGCAGTAACTTCCAGTCATGGTGGACATGGTTACTGGGAATGTAATTTCATGTAATTTCAAGGTTATAGAGACTTCAGTATTAAGCATGCAGTGGCCTCTTCTGAATTATCTTGGCACCCAGGAAATAAGAAATTGCTTTTTAAAAAGAGGTAGAATCTGCTGTAGCCTAAACCCCATAAAAGTTCTAATTATTAAAGCAGAAAATTCATATGCTTTCCTTTGTTCTGCTACCCCATATTTTTCCACCAGGAAGGTTGTTTAAAGAAAAACCTTTCAAGTAGAAAATCTCAAGGGCCCAACCTCCTGATGAGATGACTTTCTATGCAGGGAGTCTCTCTTACGTGAGGAAGTGCCAATAGGTCAAAGAGACCTGTGTGCACAAACACCAATCAGCCGTGTCATTACTTCTTGTACGTGAATTTTGAAAGATCTACATCTTCTTAAAGAAAAACAGGAAAGAGCAGCTGGACTCGTTCCTTGCAAACAAGAATAACTAATGTTCTTGATTTGTTCACAAAAAGTCAAGGAGCCCTATGGCAAGATGAGACGTTCAGCAGCTTTGTGTCCATTCTAAGGCAAAATGTAAAAAAAATCCAACCACCTCCTACCAAAATTGGAATACTGAAGGCATTCCTCACGTATTTTAATGGACAATTAATGACAGATATCCATTCCCTCCTTTCCCACTGCCTGCTATAGATCACCTTATACTTAATGACATCTGTTTCAAACTGTGTGGTAGACACAAATCTGATAGATCAAATAAATCTTTAATGTAACTTTCCTAAATTCTGTGATATCATGCAAAGGATTAAAAAGGATAATCCATGTTGTTTTTTAATTCTACTGGCAATTTAGAATGTACAGATGATTGTTGTATACCAGTTATGTAAAATATTTTGCCAAAATCACTTTGGATGTTTTTTATCATGTGGATTATTGGCACAAACTGCCTGACACCAAATGAAATGTTTTCCTAGCTCTCATTACTTTGTTAACGGAGCACACATAATTTCTCTGGAGTTGTTGTCTAGGCAGTGCTTGTAAAACACTGTTTTATAGTGGATACTCATTTCAAGAAGGAGTACCAGTTTTGCCTGAAATGAACTGGATTGTTAGACGATTTCCAAGCTCAGCCTCCCAGTGTCGAACTGACTCAGGATGGCGTAACTCTTTACAGAACATATGGAATCATTTTTTGACAGAAGGATATGATAGAAATGCAACTGCCAGACTTCAGTACAGTGGCTGGCTATGAAGGGTATTAATCCACCAGGTACCTGCTATTTGAGTGTGTCTTTTACCAAGTTTGTAGCAAAAATATGTTTTTGTGAGTCACTGGTATATTACATTAGCTTCATGATGGCTTATCTTCAGTGAGTCAGTGGTGATAAAGAAGCTGAGTTAATATTTACCTATTGTATTTACTAAAATCACATACCCTTTAATGGCAAATGATCCATGAAATGGGCTGTAAAGGGGCCAAGAGGAATTGTTCTTTTTACTAATACAGCTGCAGAAGAGGGAAGGCCTCTTATCCTGCAGGGTCCAATAAAGGGAAGAGTTATTAATTCCTGTTTGTCACTGCAGGGGGAATAGTTGTAACTTGCATGCCAGTAGTAATGGTTTAGTGGTAAGTGATCAACACAGTCTGTAAGCTCCCTGTCAGTCTGCATTTCCTTCTGAAAAACTTCCATGTATTTCTCCTGAAAACCTCAGTGTTTCCATGCTTGAGTATAAAAACTTCATTTGAATGCAAATATCCGTCACCTGTCAGTAGCCCTGAAATCATTGCAGAGGATTGAAGCTACCAGTGATTTCTAAGGAGTGTAGCCTGCATTATCTATGGAGAAGCCAGAAGCAGCAGCTCTGGTTAGTCATTGACAGAAACTCTGCTCCCCAAGAAATGGCAAAGGAATGGCACAAATGACAGAGCAGACAAGCAGAGGTAAGAAAATGGCTAGGTACAGAGCAAGAGGACTCGGTTTCCCATTTCTCTGAGCAGAGTTTTGCTCTTGCTTTTCTCAGGGGAGGATCCCAGATGACTGATGCTACTGTCTCTGCTGAGTAGAGCATAAGTGGATGTTGGTTCAATGAATCATTTGTTTTATTCTGTCTATTCCTTGAACAATTTTAACATGTGCTGTTCACGTTCTTCCCAGACCCCTAAGTGCTGAGTGGGGCTTACAGGGGGAAACCATGCCTTAGCTCATTCCTCCTGCCCATCCTCACATCACCTTGAATCACCCCACATGTAGAACACAAAGGGCTGGAAATTGCAGAGGTCAACCTCTCTAAGTCTTTGTCATCAAAGGACTACTCCAACCTGAAGGGTATCTTTGGCAAGTAGTTATTATATGGTTCCTGCTGCTTTTGTGCAGCTCAGTGGGAGTAATGGGGTTTTTCCAGAGTCAGGAATCATACTCCTAGAGTCTGATTCTTCCTTCTACTCTCATACCAAAATGAATGAAATAGGTACTTTGATTTCTTGGATGAGAATGGGAAAGGAAGAGGACAGCGATTGAAGAAACATGGACTTTATCTCAGCAGAGTTCTGCATCTGGATTTTGACACTGGCATTGATTTTGGAAAATTATTATATTTCAGCTATCCACTTTTACTTTCAACTAAGCTCTCTTAGTCTGTATCTACTGTGGTCTACTGACCTATATGCTTTTTCTCCTGGGCTTCACAGCCCTTCCCCACACCTGCCGTTAGCCCTGTTCTGGGGCCTGAACAAGAACTCAGTGTGAAAACTACCAGGAGAATCTGCTGAATTTGAATGTTGATATTCTACTGTATTCAATTTCAGATCATCCTCACAGTTCCAATGTCATATTCTCATGGTTAAATTTGTCTCCTAGATATTCTCCTAGCTTACTTTGTACCTATTTGGACAGAGATCAGGAGGGAAGATGAGTTATGATAAAAAGGAAAAGAAGCTGCAGTCCATGACTTGAATCACCAGTGCCATAAACTTTGTTGGTTCTGTATTCCAGCCAAAATGGCAGGGCTTCAAGAACTACCTTGCAGTAGTGCCCTGCCTCGAGTGCGACTGACAATGGAATTAATGGGACATGGGCAGTGGCGAAGGGGTAACACGAACTCATGTTTCATGTCCTGCACAATGCTTATGCACTCTAGTGCAGTTTTCTTTAGAGCGAGAGCAGCAGCAAATCTTCATCTGGCAGACGCTGTCACCTGCAATTCTGCAAAGCACCTTGTGCCTGTGTAGGGCAGAAGCTGCTGGGAGCAGTGGGCCAGCTTTGGGACACTTTGGCAATAGCACAAAGCCTGGCAAAGCAGTGAGCAAGACCCTGTTCCCAAGGCCCAGCTTGCTGCCTGCCAACCAGATAAAAGGCATTCATATTCATATTCCCCAATGGGTGCATGAGCAGGCTTGACCTGAGGCCTTGCAAGAAGGGGCAAAACTATGTCCACCTTAACCTGTATTTGTGCTCACTTAACTACTGCCAGTCACTCTGGCTTTATTGTTTTCCCAAAGGGGTTGGAGCAGCTGGAAGCGTGGGAATGTCTGTTATCCATGTTTGATTTGCTGGGACTAGGTGAGAGGCTTCCTCTCTTGCCAGGAGCAGTTCCCCCATGGCACAGATGAGGAAAAGACGTGCAGGGTCAATTTGTGTCAACAAAGTAAGTAAATCTCTAGAAGGGACTCTAAAATTACTGGTATCAAAGTATCTGACAGGATGTCCTACAAGGGCTGCAGAGCTCATGACTGAGCTCACTGGATTTTTGATGGGTGTGTGGTAGGGTGTTAAAGGACTTTGAGAGCACCAAGGGACCCTTTTGCTGCAGAGTAATTTAGGTGGTGAAGGAATGAACTGTGGTCTACATTATGATGGGACTTAGGCACTGCTCCCTTATGATGTTTGGATAATCCACCACCTCTGTGTTCATAAAGAATAACTTAAATCCCATTTGTGGAATTGAGGTGAGAATTTTTACACTTTTGGTTTTGTTTCTGGTCTATTGAAGCAGTAAATCTGCCCTTTTTTTGAAAGATATTTTGGATACACTTCTTTAAGGCCAATTCCCTCCTGCCAAAAGGTTTTGCTCTAAATAAACCATACATTATGCCTGATCTGAAAATACATTTTGCTCTGTTTAGAAGTCACCATTTAAGTTGGTAGAGGCAACAAAACCATTTTCTTGCGCTGGGGGACTCTGCTGATGTGCAAGACAGAAAAACTCTGAAAGAGGTCAGTGATTGCTTGTAATGATTCAGATGTTATAAAAAAAAGCAAACTATTGCTGCCAAAGAAATAACTGTAGGAGGAGGCTGAGGGGGCCTATTTTCAAAAGAGGAAATTAGAAACAGACAGCTCTCTGTTCCCATAAAGCAAGAAAGAACTGGATACCTGTCCTGTGTGAAAGAGAGGAGGTTTCTGGGTGCTAATGAATGACTGAAAGAAAACTTAATGAAGCTCCACCTTTCAGGGACCCTGCCATCAGTGTTTTGTTCTCATGCCAAACTCCTGGACTATAAAAATCTGCCTATAAGCCAAGAAAAACCATTTCCTTGAAAGGATTTTCAAGTTACGACTTCATGGCAAGATGGAAATAAAAAACGGGAGATCATTTTGGATCTTCTGCCTAATTTGGAGTTTTTGCAAGGGCAAAGAACCAGTTCAGATAGGTAAGAAAAGAATCTAATTCTTGCATTATTTGCTCTCATATGGCTCTCCATAAGTGAGAAATAGAGTTGACAAATGAAAATGTGTGACATATTCATGTAAGAGCTGTAGATATGCCAGATGCTGTTAAACATTGTACATTTTTATCCTTATTGTCAACCATTTAAGTCTTTTACTTTTTTCTTTAATTACTAGGTAGTGTATCAATTGTTTTATGTCCTAAGTGACTAATCTTAAAGAGGGGACCCTCTGAATGCAGTTTGCACCAAAAAAACAAAACAAAAAATTGGTGACACCCTTTTCAACACATTTCATACATATTCTTCATAGAAGAAGTACTTCCCATATCACCAGCTAGGCTTGATTGACCAGTATGAAATGCTGCATTAGCAGGAACCACATTCTTTGTGGTCTGCTGCACTGCTACCTCCTGGTTTGATTTTTAATGTCTTACACTTTTCCCAACTGCTTAATACATAGTTGATGTTCCAGTTATTGCTGCCTTAGTAATTCCAGCAATTTCACTTCCAGGATTGCCAAACTTTCTCACTTGCCCTCACTACTGTGTATAAAAGCACTAAATTGCCCTACTCCACTTCAGTGCTGCAATCACCTATGACAGTAGCAGCTCCTTCAAAAAGCTGTTTTTGCGAGGACTAACTGGGCTCTTGAGTTTGGGCTGCACATTTATTACATAAGGATCTGAATTTCTCAGGTCTTCCCTGCTGATTCATAGGCAGGAATATTAAATAATATTTTAGAGTTCACTGAGTAAGTGAGTAATGGTTTTTATTTGATCTGTGGTGGATGTTGCTATGTTGATATTCCTAAACATGCCACCTGAAAAACACAAGGAAATTTGCCCATTTCATTTGTCATTCTTTCAGAAGAAATGTTGAAATTATTTTATAGCAAGCATATATAATTTAATTCAAGGTGATTCATGTTTTCTTTGTGATGCTTAGTGGTGTGAAAACTGCTTTCTGAAGTAATGTCTTATATGCACTTAGAGTATGTATCCATACCTTTGACAGAGGTACAACTTAGAGGTCCAAAATATGAGTTTGGTTGAGAAGAGAAACCAAATCTCTCTTAGCCCACAGCTGAAGCTGGTAGCAGCCTTAACCACTGAGATCAGCAGCTGCCACTTTGCTGTAAATTCATGCCACCTGTGATATCTCCTGGAAAGCACTCAGTAGAAAGTCTTGCCTGAGTTAAATGAGATTTAGACATCCAGAATGGGATTCTCCTCACTTCACTTTAGATATCTACAGTGTAAATATGTCTAAAGCATAAATATAGGCCCAGCCTTTCTAGACAATGGAGAGATGCATGTGGTTTTCAGCATCTTCTTGCTAGGCACATAGCTAAGATGAGAAAGCTGAACCTCTTCTGCTTCTCACTGTTAACTTCAAAGGAGACTGCACTAATCTGCTCACATTGCAAGTATCTCTGTACTTCAAAAGTCATGGACTTCAAAAGTCCAATGAGATGAAACTGCTTCCCAAAGGCTAGTATCTTCCAGGAGTTATCATTTTTGCCTTTGAAAATCTGCCCCTTTAATGTTTTTCAGAAAAAAAGGGCAAGCATCTCATATGGGGTGAATTTCTAAGCTCCTCTACTTTGATTTTTCTTTAGTCCAGGTCTCTACTGTCAGTAGGAGTGAATGTGTCACCTGGGGCAATTTCCACTTCCATACATTTGACCATGTAAAGTTTACTTTTCCCGGGACCTGCACGTATGTCTTCGCTTCACACTGCAACGACAGCTACCAGGACTTTAACATTCAGATCAGGCGCAGTGCCAAGAGCAGCTTCCTGATCTACTTCACTGTCACCATTGATGGAGTGGTCCTGGAGGTGAAGGAGACAGGAATCACAGTCAACGGGAAGAAGTGAGTGAAGACTGAACTGTTGTTTTGTGCTGTGTTTTTATCACTCTGTGCTAGGTGTGACTGGAAAGCAGTGGCTGTGGATGAGATGTTCATAGCTTTTTGAACAGGGTATTGTGAAGAGTCCTCCCTATAGTGTTTGAGAAGGCAAGAGGCATTTAAACTGAAGGACATGTTCCAGGGACCAATACCAACAAGTTAAGTAGAAGCAAAGTGTATATTATAAAAACAGAAGGTGTTTTAAGGTTTTCTTAATGCTGCTTTGATTTGAGAGGGAGGGATGAAGGAAAGCATGTAAGCCCCAACACTTTATTTATAAAAAGTTTAGATTTGTAGAAGCTCAATGGGTTTTCTTTTTTTCTCAAAACATTATTTCTGGGGTACTAACCCGACTGTTTTATGTTGCTGTTTAGGAACATATTGTTCTTTTAAGAATAGTTTTCTGTTTCCAGCTAGATTAGTCTAGAAAATTGCACTGCTTTGCAGATCACAGCTTGCCCAGAGATCTTCTTATAAGAAAAGGCAGAATTTTTAGAAGTCAAAATCCACACCTTTAGTTCCAATTCAAAAATGAACCACAAAGGAAACAGCAAAGAGAGGGGTAAAAATATTCCATAAGTAAAAATCATATCCAACAATAGCTGAAAACTGAGCACAGTGGTAAGGGTAATTCTCATGAGAAGTGCAGAGTTCTGCTCCTAACATATAATTATGAAGGGCCTAAGCAACCTTTGACTCTGGGAAAACCCCTCACAATCTTGTTGGAGAGAAAATTGCAAGCATATGGGCTGTCTTGACAGCCTTCTAGAAACAACCAAATATAGAATAGCACCATTCTGTTGTAACTATAGCACCAAAGCCCATATGTGTCTCCTAAACCAAAAAGGCAAGAAATCTCCTATCTTCTAGCCATTTTCTGATTTTCTAAGTTTTTAGGCTGTTGCAAAATTAATGGTAATTGTCTTGGTAAGATGGAAAAGTAATGTAGGTCCAAGTTACATCAGTACATGAGTAACAGAACAAAGTTGTTTATGAATCCCAAATGTCAAGGAAGTCCTGGAAGGATGATAACCTGCAGTGTTGTCATGTGCAGGACCATTTTCTCAATATTGTCATCTTGCTCTTTATAAACTTTTGGATTATATCCTTGGGTTTGCTTTCTATCAGCCAAGGGGCTGATGTAGTATTGACAAGAGACCAAAATGCATTGAATTGTGGATTAAGGTTGGTAAAAGGACACAGTGGACAATGTAATGCATTGTGTGGACAAAGTTTGACCTTGCAAAGAGTGTTCCCATGTCTTATTTAGTTACTTTTAACTCTAGTTTTCCTTCCTATTTCTGTGAGGATTTCATCAGTCTTTTTTTCACTGCAATCTGTTTTGTTCCCTCGACTTTCCAGGATCTCCATGCCTTTCAGCTTGAAGAGCATCCTCATTGAGGACACCTGTACATACTTCCAAGTCACTTCCAAGCTGGGCCTGACACTCAAGTGGAACTGGGCTGACACTCTCCTAGTATGAACAGTCAGTTAGTTGTTTTCCTCCTGGTGAACCTCATCAGTGGTGAAAAGCAGGGCTGGATGAGGGTTCTGTGTTGATATATGAAATTGTGGGAGGGAGGTATCACTGTATCCATAAGCTGATAGAGAAATGCCAAGCTAGATAATAGTTTCACATGGCAGGGGCATGGAGGTACAACACCATGACATTTCCATCTAATTATATATAACAAAAGGGTTAATGCTGGATATAACACATCTCTAGTTAGTTCCTTGCTCCACGGGGTACAGCAACACAGCCCTCCAGCTCTGCCTTGCTACTCTGTCTCACACACATCTTGTGTGGGAAACTAATCTGTGTGACCACTTCACACCTGGGCCCCTTTCACTCCAAAGCCATACTATGTGGGAATTCTCCTCTAAACATCTACCCTGCAATGTCCTCTTCTGAAACAGAGCATTTAAATTTTTGTGTGTGAACGCTTATCCTTCACAATCTGGACTGAGATTAACTAAATGGAAGTTGTGTGTTGTGTTTTGCCATTCAGAGAGATAGAAAGAGGGCAAAAGGTGAATAGAGAAAAAACATATCAGGAAGTAATCAAGTGATATTGAAATTCTGACTTATTGAGGTATTTGTTTTCCCCCTTTCTGTGTGCTAATTCATACCTAAATTGTTAAAGGCAGTATTTGTACATTAGAGTAGAGCCGACACAACAGAAGGAAAAGCAGTGCCTTTTTTTTTTTTGTGTGGCACCACAGTGGCACCACTGCTGTTCCCCAAGCATGTAGGACTGACAAGGTGCAGTAGTTTTATCCAGCAAGGCAATAGTGTGCTAACCTGGCTGTTTATTTCCACTAAGTATGGGTAAAACAAGTAATGCTGAGAAGACCCACATCTAGAAGAGATATACATTTTTCCATCACCCTATGGACTGGAAAACCCATTATATATGGCCAAAAGTTAACCAGAAGCTGCTTCTTTACAGCATCCAGCATTAGAGCACAGTTATCTGACCTGCCCAGAGAGGAGCTGTGGTACCTTACAAGATGTACCAAATGTCTGTATACCAGTGTCTCTATACTGGGAGACACTGGTCCAAGGATTAGTCCAGTATTCAACATACTTCAGTTACCTCCTTAGTGGGTAGGAATGACAATTCTTGGAGGATTCTCTTCCCATTTCAATTCAATCTGCATGCAGATAAGTTTTATGAGAGATTTGTATCAGAAAAGGAGATTGCTACAAACTGGGAATGAGCATTTCTGCCACTGCACTTTTCTGTTGTGAATCACTTTGCAGCAAGTTCTGCTGATAATGGGGAAAAGCCTCCAAACTCTGTGTTTCCTCTTTTGTAGCTGGACCTGGAAGAAACATATAAAGAGAAAATATGTGGTCTGTGTGGGAACTATGATGGCAATGAGAAGAATGATTTGATTTTGGATGGTAGGTCATAAATACAGCATATTCCACCCAGAGCAGACCTCCTTATAAATGACATGAAACTTGATATCTGTTTCCTCTAAGCAGGCTTTCAGATTTCCTGACAGGCACATGAACATTTCCATATACAGGAGATGCATTTTAAGAGGTTCTGAGATGATTTGGGATTTTCTATTCTTTTCATATTTGTAATAATTCTTGAAAGAATCTCCAACCTATTTGACCAAAATTAATTGCTTGGCTATCATGCAGCAACACTCCCTGGTTCCCCACTGACAATAACATACTTTAAGGAAATGCATGACTGCATTTTCTGTTCTTCTATTTTTATCATTCTACATGTGATTATTTTTGCCTCTATAATGAAATGAAAGCATCAGAGAAAACACAAAGTATCTTTGGAGAAACTGTAGTGCCATCCACTGACACCATCAGATATTGCAAATAGCTCAGCCTATAATCCTGCAGCAGGTTGTATGGATGGAAAGAAACCTTCAGCCTGGGATATCAGCTGCAGGACTGAATCCAAAGTTATAACAGCATCCCTTTGTGGAATACCTGTATGACTGTTATACATGCAAACAGAAATCTGTAAGATCAAACACATCCAAAACAAAGAGAAGTCTTTGGAAATTATCAAAAGTAACAGAAAATTCAAGAGTTTTACATGATTTTAAATGCCTGGGCTGACCTTGACACAAGTGTGCCAGATTCCTCACTCTAGCCCAGCAGAAGGTTATATCAGGCTGTTATCTTCTATAAAATATGGATGCTGGTTAAATTTGGACATCTCTTGAAGTACATATTGCCTTTGAGCCAAAAGAGTAAGTGCATTTTTATAGCCCATTAATTGACCTAAAGAATTGTGGGAAGTTACTGAAATGCATCTGGGGATTTTTGCAGGGTATAAAATGCATCCGAGACAGTTTGGAAACTTCCACAAAGTAGAGGATCCATCACAAAAGTGTGCTGATGTGAGCCCAGATGACCACACTGGAAGACATCCCAGAAGGAAAGACAATAGATGCAGTACATATGTGAGTGTGTGGGACCAAGAAGTACAAACCCTTCTAACCTACAGTGTTGAAACAAATCTTAATTACAGAGCATGCACTAAACTGAATTTTTCAGAATTCTACACATGAATTTGAGCAAAAATATGATCTTATAGCTGAAGTACTATCCCATTATGGTGTTAAAGAAATAGATATTGGGAAAACACCCAATTGAATGACAGCTTGCAGTCCAAGGAAAAGGGCCTTGTTTGACTGAAAGTTTGACTGAATAATCTCCTGAGATTCCTTCCAACTTGAATTATTCTGTGACCTTGGAATTGTGTCATCAAAACTTGGAGTGTATATTCAAAAACCTAAAAGATTACAAAATGTCAAGTATTGCTTTTCTTTCCCTTTTTTTTCTTTCTTTCTTTCTTTCTTTTTTTTTTTTTTAATAAATAGAAAAAAGGATGCAAGAAACTTATGTCCCGTTTTGGAAACTGCCCCCGAGTGGTTGCCTTCGATGACTACATAGAGACCTGTGCTGAGGATATGTGCCACTGTGCAGTTAATTCTTCTCACTCTGATTTGGTTTCCAGCTGCATATGCAGCACTTTAAACCAGTACTCTCGAGACTGTGTCCTGAGGAAGGGGGACCCTGGGGAATGGAGGACCAAAGAACTCTGCTGTAAGTAGCTACTGCTCTGGAGATTTATTTCAGGTTAGACATTTACACAAGTGTTCTGATCCCAGCAGAGCAAAGCTAAGAGCTCTGGTAACTACCTTGAATTCATCTGTGAAAGTAATTTGACACAAACATTGTTAATGGAAAAGCTTCTACAAATTTAACTTGATTTTGCTCCTTAAATTAGAACTATGCCTTGATATTACCTCCTTCTTACAACTAGGTTTTCTTGAGTTCTTTTTTTTTTTTTTTTTCAATTTTACTATGTGCAGTTAACTCGTAAAGAGCCTTATTTCAACATGGTGACGACTAGACAGAGGTAGTTACTGAGAAGGGCAATATGTTCATACTTATCTTACTCTGTGTTTTCATACTCAGTAGTCCAGTTACTGAGCAGGAAATCTCTTTAAATCCAGGGGGAAGGCTACAAGTAGTTCACCCAAACTGCTGGTGTGGATTGGGATAGCAGATTAATGCCAGAAGAACTGATGCTTCAGGCAAAAATAAACTGTTATGACTCCCTAAATGATTCTGGTGTTCTTTGCTTATATTGTGACTTCAGCCAACCTTGAGCTAATAATGTGGTGTGAAATAGTTCATATTTCCCAGCAGCACAGTTTTGTCCAAAAGATAAAGTAAAAGTGGCCATAAAATATTCCTTTAAGAGGTTAAACAAACACAGCATATCTGGATAGAAGGTCTTAGAAACAAGTTATGGAGGAAAGGAGGAAGAAGGGGTTGGGTACACAACAATTTGAGAGATCTTATGAATACATCATTAACATGCTCCATTTTGGTTTGGTCTTGCAGATCAGGAATGCCCAAACAACATGGAGTACATGGAATGTGGAAATTCCTGTGCTGACACATGTGCAGATCCAGAAAGGAGCAAGATTTGCAAAGCCCCGTGTACGGATGGCTGTTTCTGTCCTCCTGGTAAGGCAGCTCACTTCTGCCAATGATCACACACATCAAGGGACAAAAAGGGAGGTTCTTCCCTTTCCTTACCATTTCACACAATAAAGAAACTGCTTCTTCTAGTGTAATTTACCAACTTTCTTCTTGGAAGAGCTAGATTTCTAAAGATTCAAGATTCTTACACCGGAGAAGGAAGGCAAAGACTTCTAAGAACTAGAGGGAAAAAATGGTGTGGATATGGAAAGAGAAGAGGTGTTCTCTAGACAGTAAGAATGCAGGTGAAGATGTCTAATGAGGCACCTCCCTGCTATGACACTAAATCTTGCTGTAGCTTAAGTGACACAAAACATAAATGCATTTCCAGGTATGTGCATGTGTAAATTGGCACATGAAATAGTCTAAGATGAAGCTCTGATTTCTGTTAGATTCACTATTAGAATAGGTTGGAAACTGGCTCATACCCTTGCAATCTGGCACTTGATAATCCTGCTCACAGTGAAAAATTTCATGACAGGAAATGTTCTTTGAGTTTTGCATTGCTTTCATTTGAGTTCTAGTAAGAAATATTTCCCATCCATTAACATCTGAAAGGGCCTGGTGTGGTGTTTTCCTTTAAAAGTATCCCATTCATTTTAAGAAATGCTGAATACTCCAGAGTTCTTTCTGTACTCTAATCCTCCTTGATGGTGTTTCCCAGACTCACCAAAGGCTATTAACTAGCCATTGTGTCTGAACAGGAACTATCCTTGATGACCTCAGCAGCAAGAAGTGCATCCCCAGAGACAGCTGCCCCTGTACGTTTCAAGGCAAAGTCTACTCATCTGGAGGAACTTACTCCACTCCCTGCCAGAACTGGTACTGTTGTGGTCTTGGTTGCACTAACAAGGCAGAAGTATTTATTTCAAAACCTTGATGAGTTGCATTCTGTTCCTTCCTCTTTTTTTTTTTTTTTTAATCTTTTCCTGTCATTTGTCTTAAATAACAACTCAAAACCTTGCTCTGAATTTCAACAACGTAGGAAAACTTAGATGTATTCCTCAGGCACACATAGTTATTACCCATATTACCCCCCCTCACTTACAACTGCTTGTGAAAACTGAGCTCAAGATTTCAAAATGTAGAAAAATGAGACTCTTTACTGATTAATTCAGTCATACCATGTTAATAAGTGGAATTTCCAACAAAATCTGGATTTATACAAGGCTGTTTAAAGGCCAGATTGCAGAAGACCTGATCCTTGAGAATTATTTGATTTAGAAAAAAACCTGGCAGCTTGAACCAATCTCCATTCTGCAGTAGTGAAAGGTGATAAGATCTTAGGTATATTACTCTCAAAACAGTTTTATTTCTTACTCTGTATGTGTTATCTGGGCTCCTGTGACACAACATCATTTTTTGACCATCAGTTAAAGCTTTACTATAGGGAGGAATGAAATATGGTATGATGCATGGCCAAACATTCTGCAAGCCCCTCTGGATTAATATATCCTGCATTTTGAGAAAATGCTCCTCAAATCCCAGAATTTTTGAGTAATTGAACTTAATGACCTTTGGATTGTTCCCACCTTGCCTCATTTACTCCTCTCAAAGCCCAAGCCTATGTGGCTGAACTGTTCTCTTCTTGTGTGCACAGGTGTGAGAATTGCTCATAATCTCAAGTCCTCCACAAATAGCTGCTGAAACATGGCATCAGTGACTTGCTGAACTGTTGCATCAGTAGCCTAAGATGTTGCAAGATCCTGCTTGAAGGGGTTCTTTCTTTCCTTAAAAAGTCAAGCAAACTATTTAGGCCCAAAAAACCATTTCTTGCTTTCCCATCACATTGTGTCTCTGAGAGAGCCAGCCCAAAACCCAGTGCAGTTCACTCTCTCACTGGGAGGAATTCAACCCTCACACTTTTAGGGCCTAATACAAAGGCTTCCAGCCATAGGGTTTTAATAAGAAGCCAAGATAATGAGCTAAAATTACAAAGAGGCTACATCTGTGCAGATTCAAGTGGTGTATCACCTTTGCTCCCTTGAAGCTGTGTTGATTCTAATGACTGCTTTTTGGGTTTTGCACAGTACTTGCAAAGGAGGCCACTGGAGCTGTATCACTCTGCCCTGCTCTGGAAGTTGCCACATAGATGGAGGATTCCATATAACAACATTTGATAATAAGAGGTTCAATTTTCATGGCAACTGTCATTATGTCTTAGCTAAGGTATGAGCAATTTCTCTTTTCACTCCTAAATCTCCTGAGTAGCACAAGGCACTAAACTGTGCTGGAGCTTTATATGATTTAATTTAATTAAATGGCACCAATCCAGCAAAGCACTTCAACACATCCTCAGTTGTAAACTCCATAAATTTTTGAATTTGCAGTGGATTGCAAGTCAGTTGCTGATGCTTAGCTTCAAAGTTTTGCAGCTTCAACATACTTGTACTTTTTTTTAATTAAATAATTTTGTTAATGGATGTATTAGTGTTGATTCAAGCATTTCTTTTGAAGTTTTCTTCATGTGTGACTGTCAAAAGGGAGTGGATGAGCCAAAATTTCTGCAAAAAGATTGAATTATCTGTGAATGCCTGCAAATGAGATCCACACAGGCTCATAGCAAGGAAAGAGTGCAAAGGAAAGTTAGTGAAATTATTGATTTTGGCAATGAAAGAAATGAAAGTTTGCAGTGGGATATCAAATACCCCAGTTCTTTCATTACTCCTCTTAGCCTTTCAGTGACACCGTTTTTTCTTCAAGCCCCCAGCCTGTAACATGCTGACAATGTCTGCTCATACCTTTCTCATGTCTTCTCAGAACTCTGATGACACAGTTGTGGTGATTGGGGAGATCATTCAGTGTGGGACTTCAAGGACAATGACTTGCCTGAAGAATGTGTTGGTCACACTAGGAAGAACTGTGAGTAACTGTCTTGAATTAGTGATCCATAGGAGGTCACTTCTGTTTTCCTTACATCCTTGTATGGTGTCTGGACTCTGAGTTGCACTGACCCAGAGGTGATAAGGTTTTGAAGACACTACTCCTCAATGCTTAATGAAGCTTGTCAGGTTGCATCTTGTCTGTCTCACATCATATGCATTCACTGCTGTGGGCTTTTTTCCTTTTCCCTGCAGACTATAAAAATATGTTCCTGTGGAAATATCTACATGAACAATTTCATTGTGAAGCTGCCTGTAAGAAAAGGTAAATCCCCTTCTTCACACCTTCCACAGAATAGCCAACATTTATTCGCAGAGGGATTCCTGCTCCTTTCTCTGAAAAGAACATGATCCTACTCACTGCTAGGTGGATGCTGGGTCTGGGATTCTCTGGGAATCCCTGTGTTGCTTACTGCATGCACTGGCAAATGGAAGTTCCTGTTTACTCAGCTTTGTAAAGATTTGCAAGTGCATACAATTAATTTCTTTTTCTCTTTCTTCTTTAGATGGCATCACCATCTTCAGACAATCTACATTTTTCATCCAAATCTTGAGCTCAGCTGGGGTGCAGATCCGAGTGCAAATGAAACCTGTAATGCAGCTCTCCATAACAGTCGATCATTCCTTTCAGAATCGCACATCTGGTAGGACACATGAGGCTAAACCCTTCAATGTGCTGAAGAAAATCTCTGTGATGTTTAATGTGTGCAAATCTTTTAGACTCCATCTGTTTAAATAGGCCTTCATCAGAGACTTGTGAAGTGCAGACTATGTTCTTGGTTTTGCCACCAATCTCCTGTCTACACCATTTAAGATTTTTGTGTTCTGTTTCCTGTCTGTGCGATGGCATTACAGCCTGTCTCTCTGACCCATTTTGTTTTTCTTTTGCCATTTTCTTTATTTGTAAGCCTTTGGGGAAGATACATCTGTCTGCCAGTGTTTACTGAAGCAAATTTAAGCAGTCCCAATCCCTGTGCTATCACTAAGTGCTACTCTAATGCAGAAAAATAATAAATACACTCTAAACACAGGATCCTATCTGATTTATGGGAACATCAGGAAGTCTCTGAAGGAAAATGGGTTTTTCTCAGGCGAGGTCCATTACAGAGCTAAGAGTGTTCCTCTAGAAGCCATTTCTTTTTTCATGCATCTAGTGATTTCTTCTTTTCTTTTGCCTTTTTTTTGCGTCCCACACAAGGTCTTTGTGGCAATTTCAATAACATCCAGACTGATGACTTCAGAACAGTCACTGGAGCTGTGGAAGATTCAGCTTCTGCTTTTGGTAACTCATGGAAAACTAGAGCCAGCTGTTTTGATGTTGAGGACAGCTTTGAAGATCCTTGTTCAAACAGTGTGGATAAAGGTACCAGGCTTTTCATCCCTGGCTTGTCAGTGCAAAATAATTTTCACATGATGGATAATCAAAAAAGCTTTAGAAATCTCATAAACATCAAAACCCTCTGCCTTTGAGGCTATTACTAGAGAAAAAATACTGTGTTTTGAAGGTCTTTAAGAGGATAGATTTGCTTTCAAAACAAAAAGAAAGCGCTACTGGAGAAAGAGCCAACGCATTGATGACTTGAAAAGCACACACAGCATCAATGACAACAATTTGGGTTTAAGGCAGAGCATAGTTGGTCGCCAATATTTGGAAAAGTTCTTCATCCAGTCTAGCTTGTTACAGCTGTGCTGAAGTCCAGAGGAAGAAGTTATCAACAGTGCTGAGTTAAGCAAGCATTGCACTGTACCAGGTGTCCTGTCGGATTTTTCACTCTGACTAGATTTGGATATATACATATTATCAGGCCTGACCTCTCCTAGGTACTGCCACATGGAATTAAAGCTGCAGCTCATAGGCACACAGCTCACTGATTATTGCATGCTTGATCTTATTGCTTGACTATAAGGAATTACCTGGCTGTAAAGAATTAAGAAAGTTTGACGAAAAACACTGAAAATGTTCTGTATATGTTCTGCAAATCCAGCTGCAGCAATAGTGTTTATACCTGGAAGATGAAACCTTCCTTCTAGGAAGGTGGCTGGTCATCCATCCAACTATGCTTATCCCTTTGATAAGTTAATGACCTGTATTTCCATCCAGCATTATCTAAACACTTCAGGATATTCTAGTTCAATGTGATACCTGATAAGAATATCGATTCAGGCAGTAACGTGGTTTAAGTGACTATGGACAATGATATTTTTTCCCACTTCAGAAAAATTTGCCCAGCACTGGTGTGCTCTTCTGTCCAATACAAGCAGTGTGTTTGCTGCCTGCCATTCTGTTGTAGACCCTTCTGTGTACATCAAGGTAAGGCACTGCTCCAAATAAGTGATTTAATCTAGTTCAGAGGCTGATCCCACATGAAGATGGTCTGGCCTAGGGGAGCAAAATAGGTTACGGTAGTGACTGGTTGCAAAGTTGACTGATGCTGATTAGAAAAAATTATAAAATATGAGTTTGTGCAAGATGGGCCTTTTTGGCTACAGCCCCATAAATAATTGATTGGCATCACTGGCTTCTGTTACATGACCTAGAAGCAAAATGAAAAAAATCAGTTCAAGATTTCAAAGTTTCAAAGAGTGAAAACTGTTGACACTTTCACTAGTAGAATCAGTGTTTCTGCATGGAATTGAATTGAAAGTTTTACCAGCCCTATGGATTCCCTCTGACTTTGTTCAAAAATCATATCTAGGGAGAGAATATATATTTACATTGTTTATATCTCACTTTTTACCTTTGAATCTTGTTAGTCTCCTTGTGTTTTGCATGCATGAAGCTGCCCATATGTTCTTTTGGTGTAAAGCTCTATAAAGCTGCTGAGCTAGAGAGTTACCACACTTATGTGGGTGGTAAAGAAGTTCAGGCAGAGTGTGTGTGTGTGTGTGTGTGTGATAAAAATTACTGAGAAAATACCTGAGCCTGAAATTTTGCCCAGAATGTAATATGTCTTCAGGTATCTTTACAAATATGGCTTATTAATAACTCTCCCAGAAGAAAATATATATACTTCAGAATTAATGTAAACTATAAATGAAATAGAGTTTTAATGTAAACTATAAATGAAATAGAGTTTTGCAATTTTTAGTTAAGGAGAAGTAATAACCAGTTTCTTATAGATATGTCTGTTACTCCTACTGATCTCATCAGATTTTAAACCATGATTCGTGAAAGCCTTTTCCACAACATCAGGATTAGTCCCTGTCTATCCACTGCTCTAGAGTGACTAGCTGTATCTGTGTTCTTTTGTACAGCCCACACAGTTAGAAGAACTCAAGCTTTAAATTCCAGCTATACTTACATAACTAGTTCTTAAAATGTCATTACATATGACTGACTCTTTATAAACCATCTCCTGTCATGCACCTGTCATGTCATTGGGTGCATCTCATCTGCTTACTAGATAGGTACACAAAGTGCCAGTCACTGCTGTGCAATATTTTCAGATGATATATTTTGACATGCCCTAGATTGTACATCCTCATGGGAGGCTGATATAGACATTTCTTAGTGTTTTCATGAACTATAGGTGCCTCTATATTTTTTAATATTCATCTTTTAATGAGTGTTAGAAATAATGTCATTGCAGTTTCTGTAATTGATTTGCTGTTTCTCAGGTTTGCATAGTATTTCATTAGCATACATTTTCTCTTAGAGATATTAAGTTTCATTGGTAATAATACTTTTTTAAAAAGATATTGGTTGACTGCTTTTTGAATTGCTACATGTTTTGTTATTTATTCTGTGAGCTAGACATAATAATATTAACACTTGGAAGGTGAAACTTTTCTTTCAGGAAGGTGAAAGAACCCATGTGCTTTTCTGTCCTTTAGAAATGCATGTATGACACGTGTAATGGTGAGAAGAGTGAAGTTGCACTGTGCAGTGTGCTCTCTACTTACTCCCGAGACTGTGCTTCAGCAGGCGTGTCCCTGCAGGGCTGGAGGCAGGGGGTCTGTGGTATGTCAGAAATTCCTCGGGCAGGGGTATGGGGGAACAGCTTCAGGACAGCCCCATTTGTGGCAGTCAGTGCCTTTTGTCTTTAGCCATCAAGTTAGAGAGCCTTAGAAAACCAGAATAAGCATTTATTCTATAAAATTCAGTTTGTGACTGCTTCATGCTCTTACAATGCATGTTCCTTGTGAAAAATCTTAGGGAAATTCAGTACTCAGAGAAGCAAAATAGTGCAAAGAATATTATTCAAGTCAAAACAGAATTTAGAGTTAGTTTTAGTTTAGGTTTAGTTAGCAATTACATTACTTTTGAACACATGGGCTTCCCCATGTATTTTAATTCCAATACCTTTTTTGCATTTCATTCAGTCCTCTTGTCCCAGACCATACAAATGACATCATTCTCACTAAACACATTTTTCCATGTTACAGTAAAATAGTAATTTTTAAAAATAAATATATATTATATATTTATATAATATATAGGGTGATATCTGAGAATGAGAAAATCTTTAAAAGCATTTTCAGCTCAGGATTATCTAAAAAATGAACAAAAGTTTCTTGGACGTACACATTGTCACCAAATCCTAAGTTCATAGTCCACATATGTATGTATTTTGCTTTGGCACTGCCAGAATTTGTTAAAAGATGACATAAGATCTGAGAATAAAACTTACTGTCTTGGATTCTGAACTCTGCTTCAACATTCTCAATGTCATTGATGGGCAGACAATTCGAGTGAGATTTGTATCTGTCGACATGAAAATAGATGTATGAGTCTTGAGTAATTGCACATCTGAATAGACAACATAACAATGATTATGTTTTTGGAGCTTGATGCAGCCATGATCTATTTAATTGCCTGACTTAGGGGCCAGCTTGGCTACTTAATAGAGGCAAACAATGTAACTGGTGTGACGCATTGTCAGAGGCATTTGAGACTGTGATAAGAGCAATTTCACAAACCTGTGCTGAAATAATTCAAAGGAACACAGTGTAGTCCACAGTAAATTGTCCTAGAGTCCTGCAGAGTTATGTACTAGACACAGACACTGTTTAAAAAGCACTTTTCACTGTTTTGAAAGATTTGTTCCCAATATAGAATTACTGACATTTTTAATGGCAAATCAAGACTGGTTTGCAGCATGGGTTTGGCTGAAATCTGTGTTCTCAAGGCACAGTAGGTAATATTGACTCAAACAGTGCAGTAACCTTGAGAAAAAATGCAAATGTTTTAATCAGAACAATCATTTCAGGCCCTATTTAAGAAGAAATAATCTTTTGGGAACATGGCTGTGATAAGAGTAAGGTTGTTCATGACTCACTGTTCATGAGTGAAAGACTAAATGGGCCACAACCTTCACTCTGTGTTCTGTCCCATTGCAGGGGTTGGAAAATCTGTTCCAGCTCCTGAAGCTGCAGGCAGCATCCAAAGCAGGTTTAATCCCAAGCAGATGTCTGCACTGCAGTCAGCAGATTGTGTGAAACAAGCAAATCCTGCTAGTTAAACCCTGTGCATGCCTGTTACACACTCTTTAGCAGAAGCATGAGCCACTACTGGAGTTGCTGGTTGCCCAGCAGATCACTGGGGTGAGCAGTCTTGGCACTGTTTTTCTAGTGCTCTCTGTGCAAGCTAGCTCAAAGGTATCTTTGGTATGCTCACATTCTTTGCACTCATGCCTCCAGTTGTCATTTGTCATCTTAGATGTGTGTCAATCCTGTGACCATGAGCACTACAATCAAATAACCTTTCTCTTACCAGTCTCACTTTATTGAAAGTCATCTTAGTCCTCTATGAAAAATTATACAGAGAAAGTAAACACGTTATTTTACTATATTAATAGCTAACGACTGAGACGTGTACATTCATATTCAACATCTTCATTAATATGTTTTTTATCTGGCTTATTTTGACTTACAAATACCACTTGCTGTATCTTCAAAGAATAAAAAGTAGGAGAATATGGCTTGCCTGACACACAGGATACTGTGTTTGCTCTAGCTAGGACCAGAAAACCAGCTGGTTTATGGTGGTAGAGGTGCTAGTTTTGAATGTGAACACAAGCCTAGCACATTAACTAATCTAAAAAAGCGTGCCATGGTCATGGACTGGAAAACCATACAGAGCTTTATTTAGGTATGGAACCTATTGCTGATAAGTTCTTAGCATTACTGCAAAGCTGATTAGCACAAGTGCCTGTGATCAACACTCCTGTACCTTCTAGTGCATGTATCTGAAAAACAGTTGCAAGGTTAAATCTACAGAATTAGAAAGAAGCCCAAGATCTCACTGAATTTCAAAGAAATCTGGATGCCAGACTTTCTTGAAAAATGCAGTCTTAATGTGGGTGATGTTTCCTGACAAAATTTAGTTTCATCCCTGGGGATCAGTACTGCAAATTTTGTGGCAGAGCTTTGATGGTGGTGTATACTGTCAGCTTGTGAAAATTAACCAGCTTTTTACTGTCTTACAGGGTTAGTTGAGCTCTTTAGATTTTGGTGTTTACCTGTTTGGTTCACCCAGAGGTCTTAGAAACTGTTGTTTCTCATTTTCCCAGAGGATGACAACAAGAGTTTTCCTCAAGACACCTGTGAGAACTGAAACACCCTTTTCTTGGTAGCATCAATTGATTGACAGACTTCCTTGTCACTGTCATTAAATGGCAAAATTAGTCTCTTACAAAATATTTTTTATTATTTCTTGAGTTATTCCCAGCCAAATAAAATTATTGGTCAAGGTCAGAAAATAATATTTTAACGAGACAGACATTATTGGTTTCAGTTCTTGGCATAAGATAGAAATGTAAATTGTGGAAATTACAGAAATACACACCCTGCTGAGTGTTTCAGTGCATATAGTTTCAGCTATGCAAGTAGATTGTCCCAGAACCCTGGGACACAAGGTCTGGTAGTTTGACAAAAGCACATTTAGGGGTACCAGTGTGCAGAATGAGAGATGATTGCACAAAGAAGGCCATACATCCCTTTTATTTCTCTTGCAAAGATCCCTCTGAGGAGTGTCCTGAGACTATGGTTTATAACTATAGTGTGAAGTATTGTAACCAGTCTTGCCGCTCGCTGGACGAGCCCGACGCGCTGTGCAAGGTGCGGATCGCGCCCATGGAGGGCTGTGCTTGTCCTCAAGGCACCTACCTCAACGATGAGGAGGAATGTGTTGCTCCAGATGACTGCCCCTGCTACTACAAAGGCAAGATTGTTCAGCCTGGCAACTCCTTCCAGGAGGATAAACTCATGTGGTGAGTGGCTCTGATGATGCAAAGGCTGCTCTGTGCCTGGGGACATCATGAGGGAAGTCATGAGGGAAGTCTCTGCTCAGATCCATGAATGGCATCATTTTACAGTTAGGAGTAATGGCAAATTTTTCCTAGATTGTATCTTCTCCTGGCAGGAAGTGCAGCCACAGCAAATGTTAAGATTCCATATTCCTGCTAGCAAACAAGAACCTGGAAATGTGTTAAGTAGAACAACATTTGTAATCAATCTCTTGCAGAATTCATTGTTGTGTAGAATATATCCACAAACAGTGGGAGCAAGTTTTCTAGAAGACAGAAGGCTTGGAGGAGTTTCAGGCTTTGAAATGAAAAAGCAAAGTGAAAACCACCACACCATCCTGCCGACTATTTAAAAAATAAAAATAGTCCATGGAAAAAAAACACCCAATTCTCAGTTTTTAAACTGATTTTTTAGAAAAGAGAGAGAGAGAGAGAAACTGGGAGGCATGGGGGGAGGATACTAAAAATAGTTAATAAATAAATAATAATTAATAGTTAATAAATAATTTATTTGCATCTGCATTGAAAAACAATTGTCATTGTTCTAATTTTCAAGTACCTTAGGGTGGCAATGGAAACAAGTACCAGGGGAAGGATTTTTTCTTAACTTTAGATGTTTATATGTTCTCTCTCTAGCTGTCTTTCAACTGCGGATTCTAGACTATTTTGTAATCACATATTCATTTAGTAACTTAAGAGATCTCTTATTTAAGAAAGTATTAGTCTTATCTCATGGAGTGGAAAATGGATGCTTAGGAAAAACTTGATTTAGGAAAAACACACAATAAACCAGTGGCAGATGTAAGAATAGTATTTGAAGAGCTGGGTCTTTTAATCTTCCTTCTGGGGATGGTAATTCATGGCTGTGAAACTGAGAGCTGTAACAAATATTAATTTTGATAGGAATTTGTTATTCATGTGACAAGTGAAGATTTGCAGTGCCTTTCTCTCTGGTGAGGGAGAAAAGTGCAAAGAGCTGATGTGTTTTGTTTTATGGAATCTCTTTAGCAAATGCATTCAAGGAAGATTAGACTGCATTGGAGAAACTGTCTTGGTAAAAGGTGAGATTTTGTTAAATAATGGCATTATGGTGTCAGCCAATATTTATAATGTTTTTCTGTGTTATCTCTCACTTTCTGTAACATTTTAGAATTCTGCACATTTTTCCATTCTCCCTGAAATGTGTTAGTTATTGATAACATTTGTCTTTGTAAAATGTCACCAGACTTACTAGGCTCTTTAGATGATGAGGATATTTCCCAAAGCTTAGAAGTTATCTGCCTTCTTCTCCCTTCACTGTTATTGGGCAGAAGCAAAACTACTAGAAATTTTAAATGATAGACACCTGCTGCCCTCTGAAATCCTCTGGCTGGTTTTGCAGTTGCTGATGGCATCCTTATTGCTTTCTCTAAATTACTTTCCTGACATGTTTTCTCCCACTGCAGATTGCCCAGCTCCTATGTATTACTTCAACTGCAGCTCTGCAGGTCCCGGAGCGACTGGATCGGAGTGTCAGAAAAGCTGCAAGACGCAGGACATGCACTGTGTAAGGAATTCACCTCCCAGCAGGGGCACAGCCCACCATGGCTGTGCATGTAGGATGGTCCTTGTCAAGCACTGATGGGAGCATCCTATGCTGGCCTTCACTGATAACACAGCAGCTGTAGCTAACAATGTACCTGTGATATTTGTAGCATTATTTCCACTAGCTTGCAATTAAGGAATTTTTTTAAGAATCCAAAGCTTTGGCATCCAGATCTAGCACACCTCTGCTGGTTCCCTGTTCTTTCTGTGCACTAACAAGTTGTCTTCTCCTGTATCTTCCAATGAGCAGTATGTCACAGAATGTGTTTCTGGCTGCATGTGTCCCGACGGACTGGTATTGGATGGCAGTGGAGGATGTATTCCCAAAGATCAATGCCCATGTGTTCATGGAGGACACTTCTACAAACCTGGGGAAACCATCAAAGTGGACTGCAACACATGGTATGTTATCCCAGGGATTTATGACAAAGTTTGTTAGAATTGTCAGTCCATAGTTCACCCATGGGGCAGGGTGTGCTTTGAAGCCTTCCTCTTCATCATCAGAGCCATTGGGCTGCTAGTAAAAATAAAAGAAGTATTTCTCTGCATCATGCTGCATGAGCCTGCACTTGGAGAGAACAAGCACCAGTATCTTCTGTCAAACCATTTCCATCCTTTTATATTTTCCCACCAGCTTCAGAAACACCAAGCTTACCTTGGTTGGTGTGTGGTTGCTCATTCAGTAGGGGGGAGTTGAGTCTCTGTGTGTTTGGTACAGCTGAACCCTGTAAAATGGTTGAATTTAGTCAAAGAGGAATTGTAATGGTCCTCCCTTGAGACTTGCAGTGCTTCCAGATGCATAATTTTCAAGATAAATTAACACTCTAGTTGCTCAAATTTCTGGTGCCATAGATTTCACTGTTATTACTGATCATGGTGGGTAAAATGCTTTGAATCTTTATCCATTATTTAGCAAGAATGAGACTGTATAGTTCTACCAAATGGATGCACAGAAAATAAGAGCTAGAAACACTTTGGTACAGGCAGTCAAGTTTAACATGTAAAGTCAAAACCTGATAAGCTGTTGTTGCTATCATAGAGTCATTAAGAAGTTTTATTGCAATGAGAGCTTAGTTTTCTTATGAGAAGAGGACACACATGGGAAAGAAAATGTAGTTTCTGTGTCAGGGCTATAACAAGTAAATTTTCTATCTACAGTCCTCCTGAACAAGAAGTGAGGTTTGTCAAGGTGTGGTGGGTTGACTTTGGCTGGATGTTAGGTGGCCACCTAGCTGCTCAGTCACTACCTTACTCAGCAGGACAGGGTTGGGGAGAAAATAAGACAGAAAAAACTCTTGGGTCAAAATAAAGATAGTTTAATAAAGCAAGAGCTGTGTGCAGAATAAAAGGAAAATGAAGTATTTATCCCCTACTTCCTATCAGTAGGTGGTGTCCAGCCCACTTTCTAAGGAGTAGGGCTTCAGAAAACAAGCATCATAACATACACCACTCTGTTCCCAACCCATTCTCCCCTTCTCTTAGCTTTTATTGCCAAGCAGATATCACGTGGGTTGGAATATCCGTTTGGCCAGTTTGGGACAGCTGTCCTGTCTCTGTCCCCTCACAAAACCTTATCCATGCCCCAGCCTGCTGGTGAGGGGGAGAATGCTGAGGAGACAGCACTGATGGTGTGGGAGTGCTGCTGCTCAGCAGTAGCCAAAACACTGGGGCATTACCAACACCTTTGTAGCTGCCAATGCAAAGCACAGCACTATGAGGGCTACTGAGGGAAAAACCTTCTCTCCATCCCAGCCAGACCCAAGGCAAGGCAGAGATAATACTTGTTCACACCACTGTAACAGAACTGCAACATGATCCCTCACAGATTAAAATTCAGAAATGGTTGAAATATTCAGTTCTTCACCTTGAATTTGTCTCCTAAACCTCCATTGTCATCTGCCAGGACTCAATTTTTAAAAATTAAATTTAAAACTTGAAGGAAATAATAGAATAAATGTGTATGGGTAGTAAACCTGATCTTTCTGATTGATATGGCATCTCATGGTGTGATCAATTGAGAGGGCACTGCAAACAGCAAACCTTTTAATTATTCTGCCTCTGTTTGGGGTTAAGGAAAGCCCATGTTTCATGCAAACGTTTTTATTCTTTGCATTTTGCCTCCCAGCACCTGCAACAAAAGGCAGTGGAACTGCACAGACAATCCTTGCAAGGGAACCTGCACTGTGTATGGAAATGGACATTACATGAGCTTTGATGGGGAGAAGTTTGATTTCCTGGGAGACTGTGACTATATCCTAGCTCAGGTATCAATTTATTTTCAATTTCCCATCCATATGCTTTTCACAGCCCACACTGTAGGCTTCAGTCTGGGTAATTAAAAGGTGTTCCCATGCAAAGTAACCAAACTCCTCTCCCCTTGCACCTAGAGCTGAGTGAGATTTTCCACATAAAACTAAGCAAATTGACTCTCAGAAGTGACACAAGAGGGCACTGTGTGATGCCAAATGATTAACTCCTTGGTTGGACTGCCCTTTCCTGATGGCATTCCAGCATTTTCAAGGGAAAGGAATTGGTGTGATGTTGAAAAGTGTTTCCATCGGCCATCCAAGACTGACATTATTTTTGTTGTGACAGAAGCATGCAGAGGTGAATGTGTGAGCCTCTTATATAATAATTGCAAGTAATTGGACAGCCCTCAGTCATCCCCAAATTACAGTTGGTTTTGCTATTTTTAAGAAACCTTTTTGGACTGTTGCTATGACAAGTTCATTTCCCTCCTGAGTTTTTATTTTTGAAAATCCTGGTCAAATATGCACATGTCACCAGGTCATCTTCCACCAGATTCTTGCAAAATTCTATAGTTTTAGTGAATAAAGAAGTCAGATCAGAGTGTCATTTATTTAGAGCTCTGGAAAATGCTTATGACTGGTCTAGCTGCCTGACAAAATCTAACAGAATGTGATCTATTCTAAGGATTTTTGCCCTAATAACATGGATGCTGGCACCTTCCGGATTGTGATTCAGAACAACGCCTGTGGGAAGTCACGCTCCATCTGCTCCCTAAAGATCACATTGATTTTTGAGGTTAGTCTAGAACTAGTTATAACCTAGGAGCTGTAGTCTTGATTTTGTAGTAATTGCTGTATCATTCTCTTATATCCCATCTCAGTTGCTGCTAAAGAGTACCTGTGGAAGTCAAACAGCCAGCAAGCTAAGGCAGGGAAGGTGGGAAAGGCTTAGGTATTTGATGTTAACAGGGATTGAACACTTTTGTGGATGAGGGGAAAAATGCAATGAGTCAACAACACTCATGTTTGTGCATTTGTGTGTGTTTGCACTTGAGACAGTAGGGTCTGTGCATCTGTGTGACTGTGGCTCACCTATCTACCAAGATAGAGTGTGAAGACTACAGAAAAATAAGACAAAGAATGGGAGTCAGAGTGCCAGTGCTGTTGCACTGAGTTTTCTGTTTGATTTCCTTCCATGCAATGTTTCTGTTCCTTTGTAGAGCAGTGAAATAAGGCTCTTGGAAGGAAGAATTCAGGAGATAGCCACTGATCCAGGTGCTGAGAGAAATTACAAAGTGGATCTCAGAGGAGGTTATATTGTAATTGAAACAAATCAAGGGATGAACTTCATGTGGGACCAAAAGACTACTGTTGTTGTTCATGTGGCACCATCTTTCCAGGTAAGTAGGGGGTGGACTGGGAGTTATGATTTTAAACTCAGAGTTAATGCATCCAGAACTAGAGCACTGCCAATGAAAGCAGGGCTTGGGAAAAAAAAAAGGTTTGGAAAAAGTTTGGTTTAGTGGACAAGAAGCAGCAGCAAATAGGCCATATCTTGTGTTTTATTGCACTGTACAGTCAGTATAAAACACTCCAGAATATCTGGGGCTAGAAGTATTGGTAACATATAAGAAGTGTTTCTGCCACTTGAAGTCCAACTTTTTCTAAGCCATTTTTTGCTGTCTAGAAACTTGCAGCTATTTTGCCTTTACAGGTTCTATCATTTATTTCTGTCAAAGAGTGGGCTGCACTCAAAATAACCAAAGCATTTACTGTCCCTACACGAATTACACAGGGAAAAGTCTGTGGTCTTTGTGGGGACTTTGATGGCCGCTCAAGGAATGACTTCACAACCAGAGGGCAGTCCATGGAGATGAGCATCCAGGAGTTTGGAAACAGCTGGAAAATAACAAGCACCTGCTCAAATATAAACATGACAGACCTGTGTGCGGATCAGCCTTTCAAGTCTGCCCTGGGACAGAAGCATTGCAGCATCATTAAGAGTAACATCTTTGAAGCCTGTCACAGCAAGGTAATCCTGTTCTCTCATCCTCAATAGTTTCACACTAGATATTTGTCGCTGTTTTGCAACATTTGTGGCATATTTTTAGTATTAACGCTACTACACAGTAGTACAAGGCTACCTCTCTCAAAACCTCACTTCACAGCTATGCCAGTTAAATCCTGTTGTACAGTATTGAGGAAACAGCAGTGCCTGTTTTGAAAAACTGAAGATGAAGAGGATAATAGTTGGCCACTAGAAGTGGAAAGTTAGGTATCTGTAAAATGTAGAGATAAGTTTGTTTAGGACTGTTTGTATGGTGATCCTTGGGAAGTTAATTCAAGTTATCTAAAAGGACTAATTATTTGGTTTATTGGAGTCACAAATTCAATTAATTTAAACAGAAACAAGACTACTCTTCTTAATTAGAATGTCCATGCAAAGCTTCAGTGCGCTTTAATAAATGACTTTTTAAACAAATTTGGCCTAATTTCCTTTGTTAGTTTATGTTGGCAATGGTTAAAAAACAAGGGACATGAAGTTCAGTGGAAATAGGATTTGCTTTCATACTCAATCACTGTCTCTCAGTTGAAGAGTGTACTCACAGTGTGGCTGTGCCAAGCCAAAACAAGGTACTTCAGTCTTGGAAAAATCACACTGGGAAGGCATTTTAACTGTAAGTGGCAGCATTACACATATGAGAATAGGAAGATTCAGAGTCCAATTCTAACAGGCAGGTGAAAATAGAAAACTACTTCCTGTAAAATATCATGGCTCCTTCATGACATTCCCAGTCTGTCACAAGCCATCAGTGCATGACAGACATTCAGAGCCCTTTCCCTCATTAAAACACAGTGCAGCAGATACAGCTGTGGTGACAGCTCTGTCGGTGTTTTGACAGGTGAACCCAATTCCGTATTATGAATCTTGTGTGTCTGACTTCTGTGGCTGTGACAGTGTGGGAGACTGTGAGTGCTTTTGTACTTCAGTAGCTGCTTACTCGAGGAGCTGCAGCAGAGCTGGTGTCTGTGTCAACTGGAGAACTCCTGCCATTTGCCGTAAGTACTGCACTGAAATGCACACAGAAAGCAGTGCCCCTGGTGCTCAGGCACACAGGGGATAGAAGAGCAGAACACTTACATTGCTATGCATGTGTGACTGAACAAGCTCTTTTTATCATGTTTATCTTATTAATATATTTTAAATAAAATGTTAAAATAGTCCCTGCCCAATGTGGGAGACCTAAATGTTTTTTATTCTGTTCCAGCTGTGTTCTGTGATTATTACAATCCACCTGACAAACATGAGTGGTTCTATAAACCCTGTGGAGCCCCTTGTCTAAGGACCTGCAGGAACCCACAAGGGAAATGTGGGAACTTGCTGTACAGCTTAGAAGGTAATTCTTCCTTTAATGCAGTTTGTGGGAGTTGCAGCTACTAGTCTGATTTTAAATGTCTGAAGCATCAAGGTGACTGAAAGATTATCCCATCTCTCCCAAAAGCTCATTGGCCATGCCTTGCCAATTTCTCTGTGTGATGGTGCCATTCATAGCATCATTTGACTGCTGCCTTTAAATATATGGAGAGATAAAACACCATTCAATATAAATTTGCAAAGAATAATTATCTGTTGACAATATAGTAAATTAAAACTTTGGGGAGAGAGGTAAAAAGAGGACTTGGAAAAATAATTGATGGTAAAAAGAACATTTGTACTGGAATCACATTCATTTGGTGATCAAATCTACATTTGGTGGAGGTATTTATATTTTCCTGTATCTATGTAACCCAGACTAAGGATACTTTGTTTAATTTTCCAGGCTGTTACCCAGAGTGTAGTCCTGACAAGCCATATTTTGATGAGGAGATCAGAGAGTGTGTCTCCCTCCCCAACTGCACTTCATGGTAGGTCACTTGATGGTGAGAAAGGTAGAATAGGACTGGAAAGGACAAACTAGGAGATGTTTTGTTAGTATTTATAGTCTGTGGCAATTACCATTAAATCCAGGAGTAGGTTTCTTGTAAAAGTAGGTACAGTTGCAAACATTGGTATTCCATATACTAATTCATTGCAATAAACAATTCCTTTTCACTCTTTCTCTTCAGCGATCCCAAGGAGAAACTGTGTGCTGAAGACTCCAAAGGTAACTTTTCACAACCCTCACCATGCATTGAGTGATGGCAGGACTGAAACAACCCAGTATCACATGTTACTGCAAATATACTGGAAACAGGAGGCCAGACAGGTAGTTTAAGATGTAAGTGCACAGCAGCACAGATATACTTTGATAAGCAAAACACAGCCTTTGACCTCAGGAACTCTGTGAAGGATGATCATGGGGAGGAAGGAGACAGGTGTGATATGTAGGATTCATCTTACCCAGGTTAATACCACTTTTCCATTTCCTTGGTAGTCAGTGAAGACAGATAGATAGTAGCCTGTGGCAGGCCTCTACAGACCATTCATTTAATAAAATAAACTAAGCCAGCTAGCTTATTAGATACATGTTTGTGTGCCTAAAGGACACATTTGGTTAAGGTACAGTGTCAGTTCATTCCCATATCTGGGAAAAATCACATCCCAACATGCAGGGTAACCCAGTAGATAAAACATTTGCAGTTTAGCTGATTTTGTTATGGTAATAGATACACTTCCTTTAGTTCTTACATCTTCAGTCTCCAAAATCTGGAGAGCTTCTCATATTTTTAAATGAAATTGTGTAGCAGTGCATGCTCCTCATTTTGGATGGAAATGGCTATGCAACACCTCCTGAGCCAGTGTTTTGTCACTGAGAAAGGCAGCAATCCCAGTCACATTCCATGCCCAGAAGGAGTTTTCCTGTGCTCCATGCTGGGTTAGGCCAGTACCAGTTCTCACGCATTTACCAGCCAGTAATTCCTCTATGCAAGCAAGAGAAACACCAGCAACCAGAAAAATCCAACACACTTTAAATATGCAGCTTCTCAAATAGAAACTGAGATGGTTTCTTAGCCAAGTAATTCATGTTTGATGAACATCAGAAGGGTAAATGCAGAGTTTGCTTTTCACTTGTATTGACATTGCAAGTGTCCTCTGTTGCCATGGTATTTTCTCTTTTGGTGCCTCAGTTTGCCTGTGCTGCTACAATGGGAAGACCTACACCTTAAATGAAACTGTGTACAGCCACCTGCATGGGAATGAGTGTGGTGAAGCTGTCTGTGGCCCTAATGGACAGATCATTAAAACCCTTACCCCCTGCAGAACTCCATCTACACCAGCACAAGGTACCAGAATGATAAAAAGCTTGGTGGTGATTCTGTGGAAGTCCATAATGGTAATAAGATGTATCCATCCTGGAAAAAGACTCCTACAGCTTGTCTAGGATAAGAGCAGAATTTAACACTGTCAAAGTTTCAAAACTGAGGGATCAGAGCTTGTGGGTATTGTGGTGAGGACCAAAAGTGTGATTTTATACATTCTTGCTAACCTTACTGTCAGTGGGGTTAAGAGAGAATAAAAAGATTCAGCAATTTTTCATACAACATTTACAATAACCTTGAGCACATCACAATTGACACTCTGCTGCTGTTACTCTCAAGATTTCATACTTCTAAATTTTTTTTTCTCCTTCTTATCACCTATGACACATTTTTTTATTGTCCTGTTTTCTGCATTGGAATAAGTGAGTCTCACACGGATCACTGGAATATGAAAATAAAGTTTCCTGGCACTTAACTCCTGTTCAAAAGACATTTTCCAGTGTGAATGGATTTTGAAAAATCTGAAAATAGGATGGAAAAAGAAATGGGGATTTTACCACATGATTTTTACAAATAAAAATAAATGGCTAAAAAAATATCTATTATCCTGGTAGCAAAATATACAAGGACAACACTGGAAATGAAAAGTTAGCTTTTCTACTCGTGTGAGTGGAAGAGCTAAATACTTGATGGTGAGCCCGAGTGTTTGGTATTTACTGAAAATATTAACAAGTGGAATAAGTACAGTGAAGTAATACCTAATAAAAGAAGGCTTATTGAAAGCAGACTGTAGGTGGCATAGTAAGATGTCGTCATGATCTGTCTCTATTTAAACCAACAGTTTATTTGAAAGAAAGCATTAAAAATCCAAATGGAGTGCCACTGGAAATCACCTCTCCAAAGTCAGGTGAAGTACTGCAGGACTAGAAACATTAAAATGGAATGAATAAATGAAAGAAGAAGTTTATTGTATATCATACAGGAAAGAAGTAACTACAAGTGGGAGGCTGTGTGTGTAGTATTACAGCACCATACTGTGTAATAGAGAGAGTGTTTATAAATACAGAGGATGGTTTCAGTGTGGATGTGTACAGAATGTAGTGGAGGTAAAAAACAGATTTTTTTTTTTTCTTTATTCTTTGTAGTTGCAGAGAATGTAAGAGATGTCGTAGGGCTTGAAAGTAGAGTAGTAGAGGATTTAAATACTAATTGATTTGATTTCTTTCAGAACCACAAATGCAATATGTAACATCTGCACCTCCCTCATCAGAGGTAGCCACTCCCTGCTTCTGCAATGACAATGGACAGTTGATACAAATGGGTGAGAATCCATGCAATTTTTTTTCTGCACCATTGACATGGAAAGATGTCCTGATAGATAGAAGTGCTGCAGCAAGTGCTCATTCTGCTGTCGAAGTTAGACATTACCAGAAGTTGTTACATCTTTGAATTGTAGTTAACACCTTCAGAATTACAACTCTCACATATCAAATAACTTTGTTATGGTTTGAATATCCCTGGTGTAAAGAAACTTATAGCAGTTGCTGATGTCAGCAGAGCCCTGAATCCCAAACTGCTGAACATGAGCTTGTAACTCACAGTAATATTTCAAAAGCAGGGGAGGAAAGACTCTTCTTCATTCGTTAGTAGCTCCTGCTTCACTTGCCTCCTGGTGTTTGTGAGGAGCAGATGTGCTCAGTGATGTGCTTAGTATTGTCTCTTCTTGTACTCATTTTCAATTCCTCCTAATGTACCTAAGAACAGAATTTCAGATTAGGCCTTGTGGCCCTCCCTCTTTGCCATTTGGATGAATTGCTGCCCAGTTCAGCCATTGAATCCCAGGAGCTGCAAACAAATCATCCCCTGAGCATGGCTATTGGGTACAAATAGTTAAATACAGGGCTGAGAATGCAGCTGTGATCAGGCCTCAGGCTAACACTTGGGTTTTGCCCTTGCAGGAGAAAATGTTTCTCTGCCAGTGAATGTATCAGGTCGTTGTGCTTACTCTGTCTGCAATAAATCATGTCAGATTGAATCAATTTGGGCAGAGTGTAAAACTGGTCATACTGAGACCCTCAAGGTCTGTGACCCACATTCTGAAGCCTGTCCAACAACACCTGCTCCTGGTGTAACAAACCAAGTTCCTGCTCCCACAAGGACTTCTGTGAGCGATTGTCTTGCACTTATTCCTCCCAGAAAGGTGAGAGACTTTGAAGATGTGTTTCATCATTTGTCATTCTACCCTTCATGCACTGCCTGCAGCCAAGATTTGGTGTTCTCCTCTGATGCTGGTCTCCAGCACTATAGATAGCCACAATATGTAGGTGTGGCTGAATAAGATGATTTAGAAGTGTGCCAGAAACCCCCACTGAAAGGAATAAATTGAAGATTCTTCTGTTCCCCTGAAACTCCTAAATGATTGCATGTGAGCAGAGCTACCTAAGCTGAACAAAAACTAGGAAGACACATCTGGCAGTGTCCTACCATCAGAAGTGGTCAGGACCCTAATATACATACCAAAAAAAGTAGGTATCTCTTGATTCCTATATGGTTCATATTGCCTGGTTTCCAGAGCCAGAGTAGACACCAAATTTTGCCATGCTAGACAATAAACTGAATGGGATGTAGTTGCTGTGTGTGATTTTAAAGATTTTGTGACATTACTTTGTTATTTGCCTCTCCTCTTTTTTTTTTTTTTTTTTTCAATTAATCAATAGTATAATGAAACATGGAATTTTGGAAACTGCCATACTGCCACTTGCCTGGGAGAAGGAAACAATATCAAATTGTCTGTCATGACTTGCCCACCTCAGCAACCAAAGCTCTGTGTCAATGGTTTCCCCTTCACAAAACACGCCGATGAAAGCGGTTGCTGTGAAGTCTCAGAGTGTCAGTGTAAGTGGCAGGAGAATTCCTGAAATTTATGTTATCTTCAGCTGGGCCTCAAAAAAGAAAAGTCTATCTGGCCAACATCTATATTATGTTCATATCAATTCAGTAGGATACAATGGAACAGAAATGTCATCTGAAGTTTTGGCTCTTGAAAGCAGATGACCTTGCTAGAGTAATGTTTCTTTATCAAACTGGATATTTTGTCTCTGACTGGAAGCAAGTAAAACCAGCTTGTACTCACAGGTAGCTCAGAAGTCAAACTTGAAGCCTGTCATTCTATCTTCTAGGTATTTGCAGTGGATGGGGAAATGAGCATTATGTGACTTTTGATGGAGCATATTACCATTTTAAAGAAAACTGCACCTATGTACTTGTGAAGCCAATTCATTCTGACTCTCAAAACTTCTGGATCCACATAGACAACTACTACTGTGCTGCCACTGGTGGAGCCATTTGTTCAATGTCCCTTATCATTTTTTACTCCAATTCTGTTGTTGTTCTGACACAAGCAATGGAACATGGAAAAGAAACCAACTTGGTAAAGTATTGTGTTTAAATGAATTCTCAAAATTATTTTGCTGTCATTGTATTACTGTACTGCCAAATGTCCTGTCATGACAAAAGATTAAACTTGTAAAATATAGAATGGGTAAGAAATGCAATTATTTTGTTTCTTCTCTTTGTGGCTTTGTGTCAATAAAATCTGTATATTTTAAAAATCTGGGAAATTGTCACAAAACTGAAAATTGTGTTTTTAATCCTGTTATGAGTATTCAAATATAAATTGCAACATATTAAAAAGGAATATTAGACAACTGCTTAAATGACTGACAGACATCATTTGGTGCACCTAAGGTCTGAATTTGTGCTGCTCAGCTTTCCAATTGCAGTAATCATGTACCTTACTCAATGAAAAGTGTCCATAAAAATATTTTGTTTCTTTTTGTTTGTAGATTCTGTTTGATGATAAGAAAGTTGTTCCAGACATTTTTAAGAATGGTATCAGGATAACCAGTTCTGGCCTTTATGCCATAATTGAAATACCTGAATTAGAGGTTTACATCTCCTATAGTCGACTTGCATTTTACATAAAACTCCCTTTCAGCAAGTTTTACAACAATACTGTGGGACTCTGTGGTGAGTGTCCTCATCAGCTGACAAAAATTAATGTTCTGAATTTTCTTCCTTCTCTCATTTCTTTGTAAAATCTCTAAATGCTTGCAACTTCACTATTTCTCACTAATGTCAATAAATTTATTTAATGGAAAGACTGTCAGGAAATGTAGTTTTAAGTCATATCCTTTCATTCTGTTCACAGTTTGTTGGGGGATGGTGATAGAATTTTTCTAGGCCCTTCTTTTACTTCACATCTACTTCATATAGGAATGTAGGAAATCTGGAGAGTCCTGTGCCATCTCAGTTACTCTGGCCACCAGAGAAATGTATCAACCAACACATCAATTCTGGTTTCCATGAGTATCTGGCAAACTGTTTCTTTGAGCCTCCTCTTCCAAGAAACAGTTTGTGTGAATTCCCCCCATTGGACCCCACATTGCTTGCTTCACACAAGGAGGAGAACTTCCCCCCTCAAATTTTCTCTAAAAGCAACTTCATCAGCATCCACTGTGCTTGAACTGCCATTTTTATATTGCTACCAGGTACCTGCACCAACCAGAAGTCTGATGATGCTATGAAGAGGAATGGTGAGGTTGTCGTGTCCTTCAAAGAAATGGCGTTAGATTGGAAAGTCCCATATCCTACCAACAGATACTGTAATCCTGGTGTCTCACAGCCGTCGAAGATGGAGTATCATCAGAATTGTGTGCCTTCCAATCTGTGTAAAATCATCTGGTAAGATGGCTCCCAAAAGTATCAGAAAACTAAGTCCACAGGGTAATTTCGTTCACTAAATGGCTTGGGTGAACTGATTCTAGGATATGAAGAAAATACAAAGTCTTGCCTACCTTAGGAAACTGAGCAATGAACTGATGTGTGTGTTTTTGAGCTTGGCAGATATTTTTCAGCTGCATCAGCAAAATCAGTCCTCTCTTACTAGTGTCTGCTGTTTGGCACTCCCTCTGCTTGCCAGTTCTGATGAGGCCAAGTGGGAACTAGCTATAATTCAGTATCTGAAAGCTCTGAGTGATATGAAACACAGAATATAGTAAGCAAATATATGTGTCAGTTTTTAAAATAATTTTGTGGTTTAAAGCTGGATTTTCAAACATGCTAGCATAAAAACGTCAGCCTATGGACTTCTATCTATGAGCTGTGCAGGAGGCTTTGCAGGTAGCAGTCCAAAATAGTATTGTTTCCTTTCAAAGCATTGTAAAGAATGGCAGGTAAAGCTCATTCTTTATTAAGCTGTGGGGGTGTATTACCTGTGAGAACAATTCGTAGTTGTACCTTGAGGCTTTGCCTGGGGCAAGGGGGGATGGTTTGGCTCTGAGTTGAATTCTTCCTTGGAAGTAGCCCAAGGTTTTTCTCCTTGCTTTGTGAAGGACCCTGACGGAGTGCCACGGCGTGGTCCCCCCACAGCCCTACTACGAGGCATGCGTGGCCAGCGGGTGCTCGGAGGAGCACGCCAGCACCGAGTGCCAGAGCATGCAGACCTACGCGGCCCTGTGCGGGCTCCACGGGGTCTGCGTGGACTGGAGGAGGCTGGCGAGCGGGCAGTGCGGTGAGCCTGGGAACGGCAGCGAGCTAAGCCTGGAAAACACCCCCTGGGGTGAAGCAAGTCCGGTCTGCTCTGTCCTCCCCTGCTGCTCTGGACCTGAGAAAAAGCAGGAACAAACCAAAGAGGTTGTTCCAGTCCAGACCTGGTGCAAAACAAGGGGGAGCCAGCCCCGCAGTGTCCCCTGCGCAGCCCGGCCGGGGGGCTCTGTGCGTTCCGCACAGCTCGGGCACTAGATGGCAACACACGGCTTCTCTCTGCCTGCTTCGCCCTGCTCGGGCCGCGGGCACGCCTGGCCCTGTCGCTTGCACCTTGGTGGCCTCGTCGGCCCCTCTCGCTGGAGCTGCAGGGACCCCCTTGCCGGGCTGTGCGGACCCGGGATATTGCTGCGGCAGCCTGGGCGCTTTGTCCCTTCGTGTGCCTGCATCGGAGGGTACTCGGGGGTCTTTTTAACTTGTGTATTGCAATGCTCCACAGAGGCCAGCTGTCCTCAGGATCAGGTGTACAAGCCATGCGGGGAAGCAAAAAGAAACACTTGCTTCAGCAGGTGGGTCATTTCCTAGAAGGTGTTTTTCAAGTCCGTAATGTGAAAATTGCCAGGGAAGTTTGAAGTTCACATTCCCTTGGGATTTAGGTGTCTTGATTACTCTGGGCTATGTTTTTGCCTCTCGTTCATGCTCATTTATATTCTAATTGTGCAGAGGAGTCGTTATGGACACCCTTCCCTCCCAGAATAGCACATCCGTGTTTGTCGAAGGATGCTACTGTCCTGATGGAAAAATTCTGCTGAATGATCATGATGGCATTTGTGTGTCTGTTTGTGGTAAGAAATTGTATAAATGGTGCTATGGGAAGTGGGGGTAAGAGCCTGACTAGAATTGCACATTAAGGGGGTTGTTTTGGGTACAGAGGAAATGGGGGAGACCTTGTTACTGACCCTTTCTGGTGGGGCTGGAAGCATTCCAGACTGAGAGTTTCTGCCTGTCCTTATATGCAGAAGGTGCAACTTTCAAAAGAACAAAGAACAACATGTTTAAGATGTTTTTGTGTTTACAACCCGTGACTTTGCACTCTGAATTTCTCTTTCTCTTTGTGGCTGTTTCTCAGATGTCAATACCTTTCTTCTGTTCCTGTTTTTCTGCTTCTGTTGTTTTCCCTGATTGAGTTACCTTTAAAGTAACATCTAATTCATTTTATAGGTTGCACTGCGCAAGATGGGTCAGTGAAACAGGTAAGAGAAAGGAAAATACTGTCTTTATATTTTACCTGTGTTCTGTGACCTTCTGCAAAAATGACTGCATAAGTTGTTTCTTTTAATTCTAAGTTTAAAAAAACAGTGAACTGCAATGACAGTGGGGAGAAAATCAGAAGACTTTATTAACTCCAGAACTTGTTTAATCACTTGAAGTACAGAAACAGAGAGAGCAGTTTGTGGGAATCAGTTTCTTGGAAGAACTATCAGGCTTTCCTCTTGGAAACACATAAACCTGCAAAGGATGGTGGCAAATAATGGCATTTTTTCTTACTGTTCCCTTCTCCCTCTGGGATTTGAACTGCAACTTTCCTATGCAATAAATTGGGTCAACTCAGTCCTACGCTGGCTTGGAGCAGGCATTCATTGATATAATGCTTCCAGGTTTTGCTCTCTGAGCTGCTATCCCTCTGTTTTTATAGCCTAGGGAGGCTTGGGAACATGACTGCCAGTACTGTACTTGTGATGAAGCGACCTTGAACATCTCTTGCTTCCCCCGCCCCTGTGCTAAATCTCCACCTATCAACTGCACAAAAGAAGGATTTGTGCGCAAAATAAAACCCCGTGTGGAAGACCCCTGCTGCACAGAGACAGTCTGTGGTGAGTAGGTTCTTCACTTGCCATAATATGGCATCATTTGCCTTCATCAGTAATCCTAAAGTGAGATATGGTGCCCCACAGGTAGCAGATTCAAATAAACACCCTGGAGTGGTCATTTCTTCCATCTACACGCCAGGAGTCCCTGCTAGCAGAAAAGAACTCCTCTGGTCCAGCTTGTACTCTAAATTAGTGCCATGACCTGACAGATATTTACACTGAAAAATCCCCTGTGGATCATTGGAAACAGCAGATGCTCCACAGAATCCTTTGGCTCTTGTCCTTCTGAGATGAGAGAGTGATCCTTTCAGAGATGCCCCCAATAAGGGAGGATGTGTTCATCTTCCAGGCTTCCCTACGGCTTCCTGTGGAAGTTCCTGATATATGTTTGCCCTCAACTTTGCATTTGCACCCTCCCAGTCCCAAATGCCCACCACAGCACAGAAGGAGCCTGCTCCTAAACCTGTTCATTCCCAGTATCTATACCAAGATGAAGGACAGGGGATATTGGCAGTGGTAATAGGGTGGGTTTTTCCAAGCTCTGTCTGCAAATAACACTGCTGGATGGGATGCTTTAGCTTACTTTGTCTCTGCTGTCTATTGCAGAATGTGATATAAAAACCTGCATCATCAACAAAACAGGCTGTGACTTAGGTTTCCAGCCAGTGGTTGCTATTTCTGAGGATGGTTGTTGCCCTATCTTCTCCTGTAGTAAGTATCTGTTTCCTTAAGGCTTTTTGTTTTATTCTTTGAAGTATTTGATTTTTCTAAATGAGTTAACATCATGGCAGAAACCTCTTCCCTTCTCTCTCAGCCTTTATGATTGGGTATTTTTTCCCCTTTTCCCTCTCTCTTTTTTTTTTTTTTTAAAAATAATTGTTTTTTTTTTTTTTTGAGTTAGAATAACTGGTTCTGGTTCTCTGTAGCCAGTATTCAGGGAGTGTAAGCTATTGACCACCTACTGAAAATGGTTAAACTGAACCCATCCAGAAGCTGTGCTGCCAAATTAGATTTCCAGATTCACACACATAAGCCCATTAGCTTTGTTACCAGCACAGTGGTTAGCAATAAAGAAGAGGTCAAGTAATTTCTAGTATGGGTAAAAAGACCACAAGGCAAATAGATTTTACCTTATGGAAAATACTAGGGTATAGAATTATCCCCACTTGATGCATAACATCTAGACAGATGCTACATGTGGGCTTCTGAATACCAACTAGCACCATGTACTAGTTGCTTTTTTTTCCCCTCTTGTGTGGGCTATTAAGTGCAGCTCTACTCTTTGACTTCTCACAATTCAGAGATGAGTACAGTAACTGCATCATTCCTAGCACAACCTTTTCATTTTTTTTTCTTACAGTACCAAAAGGTGTATGTGTTTCTGAAGGAGTTGAATTTAAGGTAGGTCTTCTTCCAGACAGTCAGAGTTATCTGAAGTTCTTGTTTTCAACACTCATACAAAAAGCAGGATTAGAATGGCCTGTAATTCTTCCCTGCTAGTAGTCTCCCTCCCAGCCCCAAGCAACCTGTGATTCTGGGATAGGTTACTGAACAGGTAATGCTAGAGACCAGTAACTTGCTTACTGAAAAAGATCTTGCCTATGCTTTGGAGTCAATGGGTCAGAATTGTGATTGAACAGAAATTTTAAATCTCATTGAATGTTGTAAGATTATTGCTTGGTCAAACTGACCAAAAATAGATGCTTAGAATTTATGAGAACTCATTTAAGATCATTGATACACTTGGTAGTGTCAGCCTTGTGTTCATTTTGTGATACCAGTGGTGAGGTTTTAGAGATCTGGATGTATATTCATTTCAGGAAATTCTTCCATCAATAATCCTTATAAGCATTATTTTTTTTTTTTGATAGGCCAGGGGGATGTTTATTCCAGAACCCTCTGAACTCTTGTCATGGTTTTCTCTCTCCCCTATATTTCCAGCCAGGGGCAGTGGTGCCTAAAAGCTCTTGTGAGAACTGTGTGTGCATGGATGAGCAGGATCCTGTGACACAGACCAACCGCATCCAGTGCCTTCCAGTGCAATGCCAAACCACCTGTCAGCAGGTCAGCGCCTCCTTGGCCACAATGGCTGTTGACTTGAAACAGGGACAGTGTAATTGCTTTATCTGTGCAGCACAGCAGGATAGACTCTTCTATTAATTGTTTTGTAAAGTCCTTTTTAGGGTGCTGGTTATTTTTGCTCCAGAAAATTTAAGACGTCACCCTTGGAAAAGTGCCCTGAGGGGAAGTGATTGCAAGTAATTGCAAACCTGTTAAAAGTCTGACTGCTGAAAGAAATTTGTGTCATTCTGTTGATGTTGTCCATTGTCAGCTCATAAATGAAGATTGTGAGGAAACTGCACAGTGGTTTATATGTTTCCAGACACTTTCACTTGTGGCTGGGGAATACTCAGTTGCTTCTCAGTACTTGTGAGAGTCAACACTCAAGTTGTTCAATCTGTTACTGAATATAAGCAGGGTGGTGGGTGCTTTTCCATGTGTGTCTAGATAAGGATGGATGCAGCACCCATGTTAAAAATGGGCAAAACCTTTCATTACACTTTTTCCTGAAGCCAGCCACACCCACAGCCACCAGAAGACCAATGGATAGGCAATGGATACCTAAAACACAGGGGAGAAAATCTTCACATGTCTGACAGCAATAGTTCTTGTAGATAATGATGTCAGACCAAGCAGTGGTGGCAGACTGTACAAGTAATCATTTATTACTAATTATGCTAAATTAATTTATTTGACCTCTTGTGTATTAGTCTGAAGAGAAGCATAGTCAATGACAGGGTCTTCATGGCAACTGAAGTACCCAAAAGTCATTAATTCAGTAAGGCAGAAAAATTACCAGCTTTGATTTTCAGGCTTAGAGTGGTTCCAACAGGTTTCAAAAGACAGCAGAACTGAAACCAGAAGGCTGGCTCATTTCCTGTGCCATCTTCAATGTAGCTTTGATCCAAAGAAGCTTCAGCAACAAGGCATGGGTTAAGATGGATAAATGGAAACTTTATTCCCACAGGGTTTTCGCTATGTGGAAGAGAAGGGTCAGTGCTGCAGCCAATGCCAGCAAGTGGCATGTGTGGCAAATTTTCCATTTGGCAATGTGACCATTGAGGTAAGCAGTCCCTTGCTCTGAGCACAAGGCTGAATTACCAAAAAGACCTCACCATTTTTTTAAGCAGTGTCATGCATTTTAAGGCTGGGAGGATCTCAAGGAGATGTAAAAATGTCTGTGTTTCCAAAGTGAATGTAGATGTTTTTACAGCTGTTCCCTGCTGTGTGCATCTCACAGGCACTACCATGTTGACAATTATGTTCTCTGACAGGAATGGGAATCATGTTACCTCCACTTCTCTTGACATGAAATAGCAAGAAGGAATTTGGAAGGGATGGTGACATGGTGTAATACTGCTGTTGCAGAGATACAAGTGCTGGCTTCACATCACACTGTTCCCATCTGAAGCAGTTTCATTATCTTGCCCTGAAGTTACAGGGATGCAGTGTGAGCACGCTGATATAGCTGTGCTGTCACTGGTTCTGAATGTGCTGAGGCAGAAATCAAGTGACACATCTGCTGTGGTGTTCAGTGCCTTGGTAACACACACAGCTAGTATGTCATGTCTTGTGAATGTAGCATTGTGTAGGCATGAGCTGAGCCTTTAAAGGGTGGGCTTGATGATCTTGGAGGGCTTTTCCATCCTTAATGATGCTATGATTCCATGATTCTAGCTCTTTGGTTTTATTGCAGCCTGCTACTTCTGTGTGTGGTTAATGATCCTGTTTTAAGCAGTGGCTTGTCTTACATGTTATTGCTTCTCTGACAGCTCTTGTGTTATATATGTTTTCTGCTTCATTCTTTTATTCCTTGATAATTTATCTTAGAAGCTAGCTTTTTCTGTCCCAACATATAGGTTTTATCTCTGCATGAGGAGGCTGTGCAGTTGTCCATTAATCTCTATTGCAAAGACTTTTTTTTCTCTTTCACTCCATTTCATTTTCTTCCATCTATTAAAAGAGACAACTGTTGAAATCTTTTGAAAGAGTTCTTTTTCTTTTGTGTATATTTTAGCCCACAAACATTAACACACCTACCTTCTGGCATTTCTGTTTGTACCTTTATGCTCATTCTGGCATTCTTTCATTCTTTCCCCCTGGGAGGCCTCAGAAGTGATTTTGCATAGACTGGTAGTGGGCGAGCTTGGTACATAATTTGTAGATGTGAGTTGCAGACATCTCAGCCCTTTCAAAGTGATATGAGCAACCCAGTCTCTGTCAGTTCATTGACTTTATTACTGTTTCAGTTTTCTAATTTTATTGCTATAGTCCGTTGGCTTGTTTTGAAGGGGTTTTTTTGTTTGTTTGTTTTTGTTTGTTTGTTTTTTGTTTTTTGGGTTTTTTTTAATTTTTAATTTTCCCCCTTGTTNATGAGCAACCCAGTCTCTGTCAGTTCATTGACTTTATTACTGTTTCAGTTTTCTAATTTTATTGCTATAGTCCGTTGGCTTGTTTTGAAGGGGGTTTTTTTGTTTGTTTGTTTTTGTTTGTTTGTTTGTTTTTGTTTGTTTGTTTTTTTGTTTTTTTGGGGTTTTTTTTCATTTTTATTTTTAATTTTCCCCCTGTTTTTATCAGGTTGGAAAGAGTTATAAAGATCCATATGACAACTGTACTCAGTACACATGCACTGAATCAGCTGGCCAGTTTTCCTTGACTAGTACAATAAAGGTCTGCTTACCATTTGAAGAAGCAAACTGTGTGCCAGTAAGTATTTTACAGCCAGAAAAAAACTTCTGTAATGAGCCCTGATCCTGGCCTGGGAGTTATATTTGCTGTTTTGAATGAGTATTTCTTGATCTTTCTGGTATGGTCATCCTTGTTTGAAGGAAATGTGCCATTCTAGCCCTGTGTCCCATGGAAATAAAGCCCACACAATTTACATTGTTGTGGGATAAGCACTAGAATTTGAAAGAAAAGAGTATTGGAGCAATAGCAAGGAGGGAATTTTCATCATTTGAGAAGCATCAGTGTTATAAAATGCCATGGAACAAGTGGTAACTCACCATGGATCATTGGGGGACTGATGCAGTGTCTTCTGATATGTGGTGTACCATTAAGTGAGGAAGTGGAACATAAACGAGCAAGGGGTAACATTCATACTCCGGCTTTCAGCTATTGGTGGTTTCCAGTAACTTTCAGAAGCATTTTGGGACTTCACAGCAGATCAAAGCAGGGACTAGGACAGCCATGTACTCGAATTAGCTCTGGGGTAGGCTTTGCCCAGGTCAGGCTGTTCAGTTCCAGGGGCACCTGTCGTTCTCTGTGGCTCGGGTTTTTATGCTGGCTTCAATAGGACCTAAGTAAGATCAGGAATGTATTGCAGGGCATCTTACCTGGCTTGTGAAAGGATACATAGTTCTAAGAAAATTCACTCCCTTCCTTGCTGAATGATTTGTTTTGGTTTGGGTTTTTTTAATCAGCTTTATATATAATTGGTACACAGATAGGTCTGATGAGGAATTTGTGTGGATTAGAGATGAGGGACTGTAACTGAACTCTCGACATTGCTACTGTCTGCTTAGCACCTGAACTGACTGTGCTGGTTACTTTCAATACAGGGGACAGTTGAAGTGTCTTCAGATGGCTGTTGTAAGACATGTGAGTACATCAAATCACTGCTTCTCTATTCCAATACCGTTTGGTCCTTCCCTGCTTGTGGCCCTGTTTCTGCATGCACTGAGAGCCTGTACTTTCCACAGACTGAAAGACAGTTTTACAGCAGCAGAACCGTTCCGTACCTCACAGCCAAGACTAAACATCTGCCTCGTTCTTTCAATGGGAACACTAAAATTGTTTGTTCTCCTTTTCTGTGTTTTTAAATAACTGAAATACTGTTAGCTTGAACCACACTCCTGATAAGAAAACTTATAGAAAATATTCTCTGTGTTCTTGCATCTGCAAATTGCATACAAAGTTTTGGGCTTTTATTTCTGTAGCATCCACTCAGAAATCCTATATTGTTGTAGAGCCACAAATGTAATTTATAGCAATTTTAGAAAACCCTAAACCCTTCATGTCTATTTAGGTCTTGATTTGACGTTATCTTTACATGCTAAAGCTAGTCCACAAATGGAAAAGTACTTTGACCAGTGAGGAATCACTTTGCTGAATTAATGCCTCTTTGCACTCTCATTTGTGGTTTTGATTGTGCATTTGAACTGTGAGAGATTTTACTAGGATGAACTGTCCTTGGTTTACTAGCAGATACCTTTCCAAACATTTGTTCCCCAGTCTGAAGAAGCCTAACAGAAGTGTTCTCCTGCTCAGGTATTGACCTACCACAAAAATGCAAACGCAATGTGAAGGAGCAGTACATCGTCCATGGCAACTGCAAGTCAGCTGCTCCTCTCCCAGTGCCCTTTTGTGAAGGGATGTGCAGTACCTACTCTGTGTAAGTAGGAAGCCTTTCTCTGTGGCTTGTCTTCCTGGGTTCTTGTCACCAGTGGGCTGGAGCTGTTGGAAAGAACCTGGTTGGGAAACTGTGTGTGCAGAAGAGCAGTCATTAGCAATGGCTTCAGTGTGATAGAGTGCCTTATCTTGGTCAGGAAAACAGATCCCTTGGGAAAGACATCAGCTTAATTTATTTAACATGATCTTAAACATGTCCTTGTATGGTTTTTGAACAGCTCTAGGAGGTTTTCCTGCCTTTAGTTCTCTGCATGAATTGCTCCTTTCTGTCTTGCTGGAATGGGCCTAATACAAAATCCACTGAAGTTACTGGGATTTTCCTCACTGGTGTCAAAGGATCTGGCCAATAGCATCCTGAGGGAAGGCTGTTATGAATAAGCACAAAAATAAATAGGAAATTTTGTTCCTTAGTACTATGTGCATTTGGAGCAGCAAATACAGATGAGTTTGGGAAGACCACAGGCAGCAGACTGATATGAAAAATATCATTTCTATAGGTATTCTTTTGAGGCCAGTGAAATGGAACACAAATGCTCTTGCTGCCATGAAAAAAGAAGTCACAAAGTGAAGGTGGAACTGGTTTGCTCGGACCATAAGACAGTCCAGTTCACATATGTGTACATAGATGAATGTGGATGTGTGGAAACAAAATGCCCAAAGAAGATAACATGAGTATAAACTAAAAGAAACATTTCACCTCCTCTTTAATCCTTCCCTAGCAAGTGAGTAGTTTAGAAAACTGCTGTGAGTAACCTTCAAATGACCATAGTAGTGCTTTTTCTTTCTGGTATTCTATGCAGTTATGGAAATTAGCTAAGATTTTACTCCAAATGTTTGTAGAATAAACTGCATTTCAAAGAGGATTTGTTCTTCTGTTTCAGTGATGCTGCTAACGGGGCAAAGTGGCTGATGTCTTTAATCCCACACTGATATATAAACCAAGGTTATTATAAGACACTCTAGAGACAACTGATGCCTTTCAAAAGTCCTGCCTGAAGAAAGGGCACATTTTTAAACCATAACCACACGTATCACTTCATTTCCCTTAGAAGGGAAACAACAATTGCTTCCACGCTGCAGTTCAGGCAGAGGCAGGACTTGGCTCAGAGCCACATTTCTGATCTTCTCCCCAGTGGTCCCAAATATACTTTGGTTGTGACTCTGGGTCACTGGAGGAAGTCAAGGTGTTTTTTTGCCTTCTTCACAGTGAGCACTATATCAGGAGTGTAAAAACATGGATCTTGTATATACACTAAAAAATGAATATATTTGCACCCTTATTTGGAGTCCTTATCTCACTGGGGGTTTTTATTATTTGCTAACATCAAGCTCTGATCTGTATGTTAGTTCAGTTTCACTACTGGTTACATGACTATGATTTGTGTTACAAATAATTGACTCCCAGCTAGCATGTCCAGTTGTACTGGTGACAGTATTTCATGTGGACAGGGATCAAAATGATCCAACAATAATACCTTGAGAGTACACAAGGAAGGCAGATGGTTCTGTAATTTGAGCAATTTGTCTTTCATGACCCGAAAGAGAACTGAAAACTGTGACTTCCTTAGTGTCCTGCAGCCTGCTGTGGAGACTTTTTGAGAATTGTTTTGCAGGGAATGTTTTTGAACTGACCAAGTAGATATGATATGCATTATACTTTAGCTTTCCATTTTTAAAGTGGTGCAGCTCTTGAGCCCCAAGGACTCTTTTAATTTACTTCTTTTTCATAATAAATCATTTCAGCAGATGCCAGGTTCCTTTGATGTGTACTGTTTCATCATGGTGTTACTGGTCTTAAAATTGTGGGGATCACTGATACTGCTTGACTATAAGTTATAGGAACCTCCAAATAATTCAGTTAATTGGCTGTGCAATGCAGCTCCCTTGCAAGGCACAATTGCTTGACTGAGGCTCCTGTACAAATTTCACATTAGTCTAGAAAACTGTTTTTATTGATACAAATCAAGCCCACAAATGCTTTTGCAATGCAAAGAACAACACCAAAAAAAAGACGTTCCTTTCTTTCCTCCTTGCCTTTCCCTGAGGGGGAAGAGGTCATTCTTGAGTGCTTTTGTCATCAGAATAGTAAGAAGACTCTGTAAGTAGTCATATATGCACTCATGCAAATCAACCAGCCAACCAACCCTGCAAATCAATAATTGGCAGCAAGATGACTTAGCAGGAACAGGATCAGAAACCTTTCACATCTCTGCATTATCTTCAGATGTGAGAAGGGAATAAACCACAATCTCATCATACCAGCTGTCTTTAGATTTCTATTCTCTTGTCTGTTTCAGTGATGATGAGATTTTATACAGAAGCTGAGAGTGGCATTGATTTAAAAGCATGCTTTCTTGCTTATTTTTGGCATGCATATTGCTTTTCAGGCAAGTGAAATGCTTGAGCCAACTGCATATTTCCATCTCCAAGATGCTTTTGATCATGTGAAATCTTACATCCTCCTTCTTCAATCCCAGTTACACCTGGCACTCCATTTACTCACTCAATCCAGCATATAATTGGATATGTGATACTACTGAGAGCCCTGATGGCCAGGTTTTAAAGAGAACTCTCTGGTTCTCTCTTTGGAGGTGCAGAGTCTTACTTATCTATCAGAAAGGTAAAGCCTTTTTAATAAGAATTTCAGCTTCTTAAGCTAGAAGATGGTCAGTAAATATTACAGAATCACAGAATATATTGAGTTGGAAGGGATATACAAGAATCATTGAGTCCAACTCTTGGCCCTGCACAGGACACCCCAAGAGTCACACCCTGTGCCCGAGAGCAGTGTCCAAATGCTTCTTGAGCTCTGTCAGGCTTGGTGCTGTGAGCACTGCCCTGGGGAGCCTGTTCCAGTGCCCAGCCACTCTGGGCGAAGAACCTTTTTCTAATATCCAACCTAAAGCTCCCCTGACACAGCTTCAGGCCATTCCCTTGGGTTCTGTCAGAAAATAATTCAGTGCCTGCGCTTCCTCTTCCTCTCAGGAGGAAGCTGTAACTGCAATGAGGTCTCCACTCAGTCTCCTCTTCTCCAGGCCGAACAGACCAAGTGTCCTCAGCCCCTCCTCATACAGCTTTACCTCAAGGCCCTTCACCATCTTTGTTGCCCTGCTTTGGACCCTCTCTAATAGTTTAATATCTTAGATTGTGGTAACTGAAACTGCACATAATACTCAAGTCAATAGGTCACACATCTCCCCACCCACCACAAAACCAAAAATCAGCCTGGAGGCTGTTTGATCAAGATGCTGACAAGCTGGCCCTTCTTGCTCAGTGCCTGTGTCTCTGCATGCAGCAGCAGCACTGCTGCTTGTACAGAGCAAGCTGGACTGCAGTGAAAGTCTTTGTGTCCTTCTTTAGGCTGCTGCCCCAAGCTCCCCACCAGAATGGGCAAAGTTAAACACAGGTGACCTTGCCTGAAAGAGCTTGATTTGACCATAATCCTGCTGCTGTTGCTGCGTGGCTGCTTCTCACGTGTGCAGGGTCAAGCCTTCATCTGCAGCCCAAGGCCATCTCTTGCAGTTACTGACTGGTCTCTGCAAGTCAAACATTTCCCTGGCGTAACTCAAGAAAAATCAGTGGCATGACTCCAAGTACTGTTTCTTCCTTTTGCGTGAATTCTTTACACCAGCATAAACTTCAATAGGGTAACCCCAGGAGAAGCAGTGCTCAGCTGAGCCAGCTGGGCCAGGGCTCAGCTGGTTTCAGCCTGTAGCCATTCTTTCTTTATCATGCAAGGATGGTACTCCCAACTCGAACTGTTCTGAGCCAACACACCAGGAAGTACTGTCACATATTGCTAAAATAAATATTTGTCAGAGATACTGCCTCATGTCAGGTCAACAATTCCTGCGACACTTTATCATTTTTCTGGTGTGCTCTGAGTCTGGGTTGCTGTTATGAGATGAACTCTGACTTGCCTGTTGGTTTGAGGCTTGGAAAGGTCAGTTCACAACACTACTTTGGTGTAGTTTAGCTAATTTTTTTTCTTTGTTTTTGTTACCAGTTATTGGCGTTTGCAAGGAGGAGAATAAAATTCAGGTTGTACTCTGAATTTTTATTTGGGGAGAGGCGCTATTCTTTGACCTAGTTCTCTGCTGAGCAATCCCCTGGCTGTGGAATCTGACCTGTAGTGTTATCTATGGGGTGCTTTATCGATGTCAATCTATTCTGATATCTAGAATCTCGAGCTAAGAACAAAGCCTGTGAATTGTAAATGCCCTCTGATACAGAAGGGATTGTTTAAAAGAATGCTGCACCTACTTTGTTTCAGTGTACTGGCTTAACAATTGGAAAGTTGCAAGGTAAACATGAAAAAATTTGTCTAAGTATCACTCAGGAAAGTTAGCTGATTAATAATGAACCAAGAAAGAAAAGAATCTGGCAAATTCGATGGATCATCGTTTAGGTAAGGGGGAGAATAAAGATTGAATGGTTTGAGAGCTGTGCCTGATGCTTCTAGAGATTCGTGTGCTCAAAGACATGTTCTTGGCCTTGTTTATGTTTCCCTCCTGATCTAAGATAAGGACAAAGGTAGGCCTTTGTTTCTTTTCTGTGATTGTTTCTTTTATATGATTACAACATTTAAGTTCATAAAGCCTTCATGCAGTGATATACAACATGGTATTTGCTACTTAGCTGGCATCCCAAACATCCTTTAGGAGAAAGAGCTGTGACAATTTTCCAGAGACACCAAGACAAAGGTATCAGTTGTGAAAATCTTTCTTGCTTTTACACTTCAAAGGATCTGATTATTCAGAATTTTTAGGGCAACAATAGAGTCTCAGTTTACCTTGTACAAGGCTATTCTCACAGCCATTTAATCCTTTGACAATCGAAATGCCTCTCTGAGGAAAGCAGCCATTGGAGGCCTGCCTGGGTATCGCCTTCTGTCAGGAGCAGGCCTCAGTTTGATCATGAAGCCACAGAAACGCCGTAATTTCTTAAGCGCTCTTCTCTAAAAAAGGTGAAGGCACAATTTCCATCAGTGATCTGTAAAGCAGTTTAATTGATACTCCCTGGCTTGAATTTTTTTTTTTTTTTAATTCAAATGCAGTCTGTCCAGTGGCTTCCTCTAACTGTGGATTGGCCCTTGTGGTCACATATCCCTGTTTCACTCAAGCTTGATTTCTCCAAAGGCCTGTTTTTAAAACATCCTCCTTGTTGGAAAGAAAATTATTTAACTACAGATTCTCCAGAGCATCCAGTCCAGAAACCAAGAAAGACTAAATAGGTAGGCAATAGTTCATCCCATTTACCTAAAAAAGTTAGTAAATCAGGTCTTGAAGCCCTGTACTCTTTTCTGTTTAGTTATTGAAAATTGCTACACATTTTACCTCAGCCCAGCCCTCCTCTGGAAATGTTCCTACCTCTCCTTCTTTGACTTCCTAGTTTGAGGTAAGTACAGCCCTACCTCATCTAAACCCTTTAAGCAATGTAAGGATTTGATCCCAAATGCCAATAACATATATTTGTGACTGGAAGCACCAGATATTTGCCACAAATTCTGCCAGTCCTACTTTGAGCATCTCAACCAGCAGCACTTTCAGTGAAAAACTCTTTCACCCTGATTTTTACTAAGACCAATGCTGAGAACAATTTCATAGCTTATAATAGCTTCTTTGTAAAGGGCCTAATCTTACTTGCTTTTAACATTTATAGTCATCGTCTGAATTTTCCCTTTACTCTTTCTTTGCTGTTTTAAGTGTAGTCCTTAGAAACTGATCTCATTCTCAATCCTGATGCTGAATGAGTCATATTTTGACCTACATTAATGCCCCTTGGCATGACTCCAGCAAATCAAAGGGAGCTTAAAATTGGGCTAAATTAACAGTGAAGTTAGTGCCATCCCTGTGTGTTTTATTTATAAGTTATATTCAGCTTTAATGTGTGAATGTCCCTGAAAAAGTGCATAAACCCCTTCGTGTTCCAGCTCTGAAATGGTTTCATGTCACCACCTCTCCCTGCACTGCTATTCAAAGAGGATCTTGAGGCAAGTCCATTGCCACTCCTTTACAGCATCTTGACTTCACTTCTTTATATATCTCAATATTATTCTATATTGACTGATCTATTTCCTGGAATGCCATAAAAACCTGGCTTAAAACCAGAGTTTAATCTGACCTGCAGTGAGCATTGTTCTATAAACAAAAGGCTACTAAAGTGCACTGTAGCCATACCAGCTGCTACTTTATGGCCTGGAATTAGCCTTTCTCCAAGGGCTATTTCTCTCAAGGACCAGTGCACAAACCTTAATATCCCCAAGAACCCCAGTTTAGTTCTAGCATGCCTACTTGAACTTTCTATAGGCTCTTGATGATGTTTTCTATTTTTTCAGACTTCAAGTTAGGCATGGAATTGATTTCCTGAGTATGTGATATATGCTATAAATCCATCTTTCTTAACTGTTGCTCCAGGAAAATTTTAGGAAGTGCTATAATTCATCACACTATTCCTAAATAAGCAGTTTGGAAAACCTGTTGAAGAATTTTTATAGCCTGCAATGCTGGTCTCTTTGGGCAAGTTCTTGTCTGGAGTCTGTTTACTGAGAGCAGCTCCCATAGCTCCTGTGGGTGTTTGTTCTTCTCCATCACCAAATAAATTGGACTGGACAACCTCCTAGAGATGCCCGTGCCTTTCCAGGAGCAACTAGTTGATTGGGTGACATTTTTGTGTCATATGTTGTGCTGTTCGCAGTAAATCATAATAATGACCCTTATAGCCATTACAGAAGGAAAATCAGTTTCAAACACATACTCATCCTACATCTACACTTTCTTAATGGAATAATTATTCAATTACTGGTCATGCAAAGGTTTCTGCCAGAAGGAGAAGCTATGCCTATTAATTCACTTTTCCCTCAAGCTCAATGACTTGAAAAACATCTGAGAAATAAACCCCAATCAAGTTGAAAAAAGCAAACAAAGGTTTCCCAGCAGTCTCATATTTTGCTTTCACTGCAATGCTCACAAGTGTGCTCAATTTCCCCAACATGTTTTTATTAATAACTAATGAATTAAGCTACTTGCTTTTGATGTTGATTTTTCACTGCAGAATGACTCAGTGAAAGGAGCTTCTTTGCACCCTGGGCATATTGTGGGATGGCATTGCACTTCTGATAACAAAATTGTCTGTTCTGTAAAAATGAGTTGCTACTTTATCTGATGAACAGTTCTACAACATTGTGTAATATCATCCTTGCTTGTAGATACCATGGGATTCCATAATAAAGTTCCATTTCACTGCTTCTTTATCACTTTGAGTTCCCTAGTTTCTAATAGCTTTGGGTCTGATTCTCTTCTACTTTCTATTTTATAAATATGTGATAATTCAGGATTTTTTTTTTCTAATCTGAGCTTTTTATTGCAGCTTTAAAATGGAACTACATTTTTTTGTTTTTATTTCCTTCGTAAGGTGGGCCGCCTTGCCTGAGAAAGATTCTTCCAACAAAATAATAAAAAAAAAAGTTTTATATTATCATCAGCAAAGATGAATTACACTGTACATGGAGCTTGTAGAATGCTGCAGGCTCTGGCTATTTGAACAAAATAGTCTGTAAATAATGCATGCAAGGGATTATTAGTAATTAAGAACTGTTTCTCCTTGTTCCTGCAGTCAAAACAAGGGAGCAAACATTGAAACACGTAATCTTTGTTGCTAATGAATTCTGTCTGGACTAGCAGGTCCTGCTTCATCTGTGCAGCTTTCTTTGAAAGAAAACTAAATTAGTTTTGTATCCAGTCTGTAGTACAGCTCGAGCCCTGATGTGGGTCAGCACTGTCCTTTAGAGTGGAATATATGCTTATACTGGCAGAATCTAAAAGTGAGAAAAGCCTTTGCTTTCTCTGAAAATCCCAACCTGTCATTTGATACAAGAAGACATTGAAAGTGGTGTTATGATGTGACAGAAACGTGGTGTGACAGGATCCCTAGACATCCAGTTCACTGAAATGGAATGTTTTTAAAGTAAAAAGGGCTCTCCCTTAAACAAACAAACAAAACCAAAAAAACACCAACCCCACCAGAAATCTTCCAACTGGATTTACTAGAGTGCAGAATAATAATCTTCAGCAGGATGACCCTGAGAGGGAGTGCAGAGCTCTGAGATGGATCTGATTTTAAAAGGTTTGATTAAATAGGTCTCCTGTCAGCTCTGTTCATGAAGAGTGGGAGCTTCCCCCCAGTCCAGCCCCTGCCAGCATCTCTGATTTGCCAGCTCTCTGTAGGGTCCCTGGGGAGCCTCCTTCTGTCCCTCAACTCTCCAGTCTGGCTTTGAGTCTGCCCTCAGCAGCAGGCAACGCCTGCCCCTTGTCTCCCAGTCTACACTCTTGCTGCAGGCTCAGATCCTGTATTTCATATTCCCTCTGTGTGCATTTTCCCTCCCAAACCTTCCCGCAGATAAATTTGTGCAATTACTCTCAGGAAAGGAGCCATCTCCTCATCCTCCAGAGGGATTACTTCCCGCTGCAACTGGGCAATTCTTGGTATCTGTGCAATCTGTGTGGTTAATTAATGGGGAGTTATCCCTGCAGAGAAGGACCGAAGGATACTGGGGGATGTAAACTTGGAAATGAGCCGGCAATGTGCCCTTGCAGCCCAGACAGCCATCTGCATCCTGGGCTGCATCAAAATCGGTGTGACCAGCAGGCTGAGGGAGGTGATTCTCCCCCTACTCCATCCACTCTGGTGAGAGCCCACCTGAAGTGCTGCATCCTGCTCTGGAGTCCCCAGCCCAAGACAGACACAGACTTGTTAGTTCCGGAGGGCTGGAGCACCTCTCCTATGAAGAGACAGTTCAGCGAGTTTGTTCACCCTGGAGAAGAGAAGGCTCCAGGGAGACCTTACAGCAACATTTCAGTGTATAAAGGGGGCTGATAAAAAAGGTAAAGAAAGACTTTTTACCAGGGACTGTAGTGAGATGACAAGGGACAACAGTTTTAGATTGAAAAGTTTAGGTTTAAATTGTAGGTAAAGAAGAATTTATTTTTTTTTTTAATAGTGGTGATGAGACACTGAAACAAGTTACCTGAGGAAGTTGTGGATGTCCCATCACTGGCAGTGTTCAAAGTCAGGTGAGACAGCACTTGGAGCAACCTGGTGTAGTGAAAGATGCCCTTATTGGGGTATTGGACTAGATCTTTGAAAGTCCCTTCCAACCCAAACCACTCTATCAATGTATGATTCCATGTTGTTCTCCTCTCCAGAGACACACTCTTTANTTTCAGTGTATATAGGGGGCTGATAAAAAAGGTAAAGAAAGACTTTTTACCAGGGACTGTAGTGAGATGACAAGGGACAACAGTTTTAGATTGAAAAGTTTAGGTTTAAATTGTAGGTAAAGAAGAATTTATTTTTTTTTTTAATAGTGGTGATGAGACACTGAAACAAGTTACCTGAGGAAGTTGTGGATGTCCCATCACTGGCAGTGTTCAAAGTCAGGTGAGACAGCACTTGGAGCAACCTGGTGTAGTGAAAGATGCCCTTACTGGGGTATTGGACTAGATCTTTGAAAGTCCCTTCCAACCCAAACCACTCTATCAATGTATGATTCCATGTTGTTCTCCTCTCCAGAGACACACTCTTTATTCAGAACATGCAACAGCAGTTACTTCGACTGAACTGAAAATCTAGTTTTTTGGGGGGGTTTTTTGTTGAGTTTTTTTTTTTTGTGTTTCTTGTTTTTTCTTTGTTTTTAATGCAAAGACCAGTGATAAACATGGCAGTGTTCCGCACCCCTTTTGGGCAGAGAAAATACTCCAGTACCTTGCACCAAAAAACTCTCCTCGCTTGCTCTTTGGGCTTGTGGCTCTAACCTGCCAGGGCACACTGACTGACTTTCTAGTTGTTTAACTTGCAGCCAGTCTCAACCTTTTTGCCATACCCCTGCCTTTTTTGCCACAAAATATTAACAAAGTAACCGCAAGTTACAGTAATTTCTGCTGTTATAAATTTTTGTGAATAATTACATCACTGGAACAGAAACCCTTTCACAAGTCTGTCTTTCCCCTTCAGTGATGTTGTTTCTACAGGGGTCACTACAAACACTGAGCATGGCATCTTTTTTACATAAATCCTGGTTTTCTTTGAGCATAGGTTTATAATATTATGTCAGAAAATAACCTTGGTCTGAAATTTTGGAAGTATTTTTAAATATGACAAATTGGCAAGGTGAAAAAAACTCATAAAGTGATTTTTTAAAAGCTGTTTAACTTAAATTTCTATGCTGCTATATTCAAAATTTTTTTTGAACTCTGGCTATTGAAGAATGCCAGGAGTATAGTAAGCATTCTAGAAATGAAACTATAAAGAGCCAGTTCATTTGCTCTGGTAGGTCTTAATCTTTCCTTTACAATATCTAAAGATCAGAATTAAAATAATGAAGCTATTAACAGAACAAATTAAAAGTCAAAAGTCTATGTTACACCTAAAAGCACTGAAATGCTTATTCATATTTTGATAGCGTATTAGACTAAACTGCATCCACAAAGATTACATTTTAAGAAAAAAGCACCACAGTTTTACCTTATGTCAATCCTAGGTTAATATTTTCTTGATTTAATGTAATTTTTTTTGGATTTAAGAGAAACATAGGGAAAAAGTATTTTTAAAGCCAGTTCTGAAGATAACATGATGGTCTCCCATTTCTTTAAATATCAGAATATTTAACATTATGAGAATTTTTTTGTAATCATTATGGGTATACTTCCTATTCTTAAATCATCTTTTATTTCTGTAGATAGAATTTATTATTTCCTAGATGTATTTAATAACAATTTTCCCCTTTCTGCTTACACCAGTCTATTGCCCTCACATTGCTGTGGTATTCTGTCCATACATTTACATCATCAGTTATTGACCTGATAATATAATAACTTTACATCAGTTTTAGCATAACATATAATGAGAAAGTATCACTCATCGAGCACTGCTGATTGTTTTACCCTCTAAGTCTACTTGAAACAATCCTGTGTTTTTGTTGCAGGTGTTACCACTTTTACTTAGGCCAATATAAAGCAGAACAAAATTCACTGAAGTCATCAGAACTCTAATGAGACAATAAAGAAATGGTGGGGAGAGTTATTTTGTTTACAGTAAAGCTTTAGATTTATAAGTACAACATCCGTTTGATTGTATACCAATCCTGTTATTTCATGTGTTCTGTATTACAGAGCTCCTAATTCCTACTTACAACCATAGTCCTTCTATTATGTGCCTGTAGAAATGAATGTTTGTACAGAAACAAATAGATCTGATGCTGACAGCTTTCTCAGATGAAAGGTAAAGAGTCCATTTGCATATTATTATGCACATATCATCTGTATCCAGAAAGTCAATACAAGAAGGGAGGAACAATCAACAGGTTTTACAGAGCTATTTGCTTTGTATTCCTTAATCTGAAAGAAGACATATTTTTTAAGCCATCAAATGTGTAAGGCCCTGTAACAATTTTTCTTAGGAAATGGCAAAGGCAAAAAATGTATTTGGTTTAAGGTAGAGATCAATAAATTTATGAGGGATTACCTGATATGATTCTTTCTAGATACCACAAGGGAATCTGGTGATCTCAGAACTCTCTTCCACTTGGAGAGTCATACTAAATTTCATGCATAAACCAGATGCATGAGTTTTAATGGCATAAGTCAAGAGGCCACCCTGATACTTTCAGTGCATTTTGAAGTCCATGTTGCCTGTTTGAACAACATGTTCCTGACCGTTGGTGTATTTCTGTCCAGAGAGCCAAATTAAACTTCGTCCTCTTGCTTTCAGTACATGATTTGACATAAATCATGACAGCAGTGGCATGTCCAGGACCTTTGCCAGACTGAGCACTTAACATAGTTTATGTCCTGAACTAGTGTTCCTTACTCAGCTCCCACACTGAATCTTTAGCATTAGCTTTATAAGCTCTATTATAATTACAGTAGTGTTGTTTAATGTCCCCTTATCGAATCTGTGACTCTTTCTTCACCATGAATATGCCAATCTCAAAGTATGAAGTTAAATCAAGTAACCTGGCTTTTTTTAGCTGTGTTCAGCAGGGATTTGTGGAGGCTTGTAAGACTGTCTCTGTTTCATGAATCATGTTTGAAATTCCCTGTCACAAATTCAGGCTCTCTTTGGCGTTCATACTGCAGAAAAGTTGACTGCACCTCCTTTATCCCTTATCAGTCACATTTGCTTCTCAGGATTACATATCCTGTGGGACCAAGTGTTACTCCAGTGGTATCCTTCCATGTTTCGTGAGGTCCTAAAGGAAAACATTAGAGAAGCAAACTGCTCTGTGTCACTAGTGGTGATATTGCACTGAACAATGTTTGCTTTCCAAAACCCATTTTCAATAGAGGTAATAAATCATGTAATTGCTTTCCACAAGTCTGCTGCAGCACAGCTAACCTCCTGCTTAACTGGCCAGACAGACTTCAGCAAACACTCTGTGCAGGAGAGGTGAAAAGGGGCCCTAACATAATGGCAGGAGAAAATTTGTTTCTGTGTTGGCAAAAGCAACTATTTCTCCCTAAATCACATGCCAGTACAATGCAATCACCCCAAAATACAACATATTGTACTGCTCTTAGGTTGCAGCATGGGAGTCTGAGCCCTTATTGTTCTTTCCCATATGCCAGTAAGCAGTAGTGTTTACTGTACAATTTCCATGGGTTCAGCTTTTGTGCCTAGTTAATTACAAGGAAGCAGCTACAATTTAAAGTCCCTGCATTCCTGAAAGCAGGACAAAACACTACTGGACAAAACTTACATGTTCTATGACTGAGCAAGTGCTTTTGAACAGCTTTAAAGGACTAGAATCTTCATTCTTTCTATACATGTCCAGCCCTGAGTCTTTTTCATCACATACCATTGAGTTCCACAACAAAGATGAACAAGTGTATGGGTTTGGTAAATTTGCAATGTCAGTGTAAGTGACAGGAGCTACCTGGGGAGCAGCAGATGATCTACAAGGGGTCTGGAGAAGTCCTGCAGCCTGTTGCTCAGAACACACACAAGGAGAGATCACATGAGCCAGCACTGCAAAAAGGTAGGGATACCAAAGGCTTTCAGGGTGTTCACTGGAGATGACAACAAAGCAGTAATGAGAAATCCAACTCTAACAGACCAGGACTGCTTTACTGCAAAAATGACCCAGAATTAAAGAAGCAATTTAGTTGCAAAGACAATGAACCCATCTACTCCTTAAATTGTAACTCAGGTTCACAAACCAGAAATGTTCCCATGCAACACACTTTCTAAGAAGTAGGCTAAAACTAGGTGCAGTCAGGTTTTTTCCTCCTGATTTTACTAAAGATTCTGTGGTTTTTCAGAAGAATTTATCTTCTTTTGATGACTCACCATGGGTGAGTTTCTGCAGAGGCAAGAGTTACAGCAGTTGCTGCAGGGTTTAGCTTGAGCATATCAATTGTATTACACATCACTCAATGTCCTGAGTGGTTCAAGTTTATGATAATTTTGCAGCTATTTTTATGCCTTAGTTCTTAGTTTATTTTTCTGACTGAGCTTATGAGCAAATGTTGGCCTGTTAAAAAAGAAATGTTTCTGATGTAAATTAGCATGGGAGCAATTATCTCATTCTACTTTTGACTTAAATTAAGTGTAAATCCTGGAAAATTAAGTTGTAAACCACACCTCTCATCCTGCTTTCTCCATTTATACTGGTTGATTAGTAAACTTACAGAAAGCTTATCTCCTTATGGAAGTGAATTTGGATTAAGGGTGTGTTCATGAATTTAAACTGTGCTGCTTCTCATTGATTGGCTTCCTAAGATATTGTTCTTATCTGGGAACTGAGAGGTCTGTGTGCTAAACCAATTCAGAATAAGACACTCTTTACAGCTTCAGAAAGCTTTATTTTCACATTTACCTTCAACTGCAAAGTACCGGGTCAGACAGGGTGTAAGTCCTGGATTGAGATGTTCAAAAGAGGCAGGAAGGGTTGGAAGGCTAGGGCTGTGCTATTGGCCCTACAGAGCATCAATCACAAACCCACATCCTTTCTGATAACCCACAAGAGCTGATAACGGCTGAAACAGTGTTTGCTGCTGTTAGGTATCTATAGGCCTGTGAGTAATTTGCAATCTTGGACACCGTTTAAAATTCTGCCTGATTTGTGGCCAATACAGTATTTATGGTATTTTTCATAGAGTTTGAAGTGCTAACACCCTGGCATCCTGGATCTATTCCAGCATGCATACTTCCAGTTTGTTTACCCATGCTGGCCCTGTAGTTCCATCTCTGGTAGCCAAACCATTTGCTGCTTCTTGTTCTAAACTGGCAAATAAATGCCATGTTGTCAGCCTGTTGACTCACAGGGCAGGGCATTCCTACAGCTTGCACTGTTATTACACCTGTCTTGTAAAGAAAGCTTGTTGTATCACACATGCACAAAACATTTTAGCTGTCACCATCTTTCTCTCATTCTTTTAACTATTCAAACATTTACCTAAGGAATGGTCATTTTCCATTCTTGGCCAACATGAGGTTTGGGTTTGGTTTTGTTTGTTTTATTTTTACTGGAAAAACAGTTTCCAGACTTTGGGGTTTTTTTAGAAATGCAGTTTGACTTCTTCCTCTGACATTTTTTTCAGCATGGGTGGTTGACATTATTCCTCTTTTTCCCATTTTCTATTTTTTACATATGATTTAAAGGGCCAATAGGTACAACTAGCAAATTAACTCTTAGGTGAGAAAAAAAATTACACCAATAAGAATAGAAATTGATTAAATCTTGACACCAGGCCTGTGAGCAGTGCCAATATTGACTACTTCTACTATCTACATTGTCTAAATACAATATTAATAATAATACTAATAATAATAGACCCAAAGATCCTAAGACAGAAAAAAGATTAATACTTTCTCAGCGTTCTCAGGGTAGTACTGACTGGGTGTTCTTATTCCTGTCACTCAGAAAAGCTGAGGCAGTGGAAGCAGTGAAGGGACACACTCTATTTATGATGACTTTAGGCCATACATGGTGGAAAGCATTTCACTGTCCAATGTCCAACAAATTCCTCCAAAGCACCTGTGTTTGATGCTTCAGCAGAGGGGAGTAATTCATATTAAGTTTGTGTTGATATGAGCCTTGCAAGGCTGTCTAGTTTATTGAATCAAGAATGAAAAGGACTTTCTTTAGTTCATCTACATGAAGATGTAGGGATTTTTGTTTTGTTTTGTTTTTTAATTGAGATATCCAGGCTAAGTTTCCAGGTCGTATAGTCTAATAATATTTGGCAGCAGGATCTGCTTTTAAGAGTGTTTTTCTCAGTGTTGACCTCACATATGTTTCCTGACAATAACCAGCATGCACATTCCTGCTTCACTCAAGACTGGGCAGTGGGGCCTTATTTCATATTTTCTGCACAGCCAGATTGTCAGCAGTAATAGCTGAATAGAACCGCTGAAATACTAATTTTGTTCAATAAGGAATCTCTTTTTCGCCACAGTTTTTTTACTTGTATTCTTGAAAATCAAGGGAAATCAAAATTAAGCAGGCTACCTGCAGCAGTGAAAACAAATGTAGGGTTCCCCTAGGAAGGTTGCCTAATGCTGCAGATTTCTCACATATTCATTTTGGTAGAAAGCATCTGGAGGAATAAGCAGAGCCATATTTAACAGTAAAAAGTTTCTGGAAATGCAATAGATTGCTAGGAAAGTTAATCTCCTTATGTTTTAAAGCACAATTTACAGGCAGAGCTGTAATGTCGGATATATTTTCAGTTAAGATAGTGTACACACAGTACAATCCTTTTATTTCATAAGAGCATTAGGATTCTTGGTGAAGAAAGGCTCTATTATAAATGCAATACATTATTATAATTATTAATATGTTAACAATTGTAAGAATTATTGCAAAGGAAGTGAGCTACTTGTTCAAACAATATCATTTTATCATCAGTTCCTATCTATTCACAATATAAATGGGATTGAATCCAGTCCACAATGTCAAAGTCCAACTGAATTTCATTTGCAGTGCATTAAGCAGGAAAGAAAGATAATTTGGGAAGTGTGGGATGTTTGCACTTTGCTTACTTTGGCAAGACTCATTCCTGTATAATACATTCCTGACTCTCCCATTTTTGCAGTCAACATATGTGGGTCTTTTTCAGTGCCAGGAGATCAGTGTGCTTCTTACAAAACAAGGTTACATAATGCTCCTAACACTTGTGTGCCAAGGGGAAACCCCCTTTATTCCATGTCCTCCAGCCTCTTAAAGCAAGTGTTGGCATTTTTTCCATTCTACTGCCTGTGGTTAATTTTTTTCAACTTGCTGCAAGTAAGAAAAAAAAAAAAATCTAGTGTTTGCAGTGAGTGCACCTATCAGAGAGCTAGGTGGTGCCCAGCCTGATGCATTTGGGCCCTACACTGAGCCAATTTACCTCTAAACTCCCCAGGTAGATAGAGATACTATTGCTAGCTTTATCCTTTGTCCCTCAATTACATGTTCTTGGCACGTCCTCTTTCCCAGAAGGAGTGAAAGAGCTCCACCACTGCTTTTTCATCACCACCCCCAGCATCACCATCTGCTCTGCATGATCTCCAGCCCAATGGGTGCTCTGGATTTACAGCTATCCCAGTCAGTTTTTGCTCAGACTTGTCAACACGTTTCCTCTTTAAATAGCACAGAAATCTACATGGTGAGAAGAAGGGGACGAGAGTGCACCCTGAATGATTTTGCAAAATCCTGATCTCCTTTCCCTGACCAGTTGGGAGCACTCTGAGAATGATTCCTGCATCTCAGCTGCTTTGTTTGCATGAGGCTGGAGTGTTTAGTGGAGAGGAAAGGAAGGACTTGGCAGCTGCAAACTGTTGAGTATTTTCTGAGGACCTTCTCCCAGGCCATGGATTAATTTCTGGCAGCTGCAGGTGTAAGCAATACAAGCACTACCTGGAGTGCTGACCTTCTGGGAGCCCTGTAGGCCATCTCTATCCCTCACCATGTTACATCTGGCTGCCATCTTTACAATATGCATGAGGACTCATGCCTCACCTTTTTTATATTTGGTACTTTGTATGTCCCACTGCCCAGGTGCCAGCCTATGGAAATTGCTGTGGAACAGCTGCAGCTCAGGCATGGACCTGCTGGCTGTACACTGGCTCACATCTTGTGGGGCTTGTGGCCACTGGGAAACCTGAGGAATTTCTCCTGTCTATACAGTTGTCTTCTTCCTTAGAGAGATGTGGATCAGGCAATGTGAGTGAGGAGGCCAGAGTAGGAAGAATGGAGAGGCAGGGACATGGTACTCCAGTTTGAGAGGGCACATGTGTGGTGGGATGCCATGGGCCTTGTGTGAGCCAGACAGGTCTGGCCAATCCTCCTGCAGTGTCATCAAAGTCCATCTTCCTGGGGAAGTGAAGGCTGTGCCTCTTCACTGCAGCAAGTACAGGATCTTTACTGCAGCTAGTCTTTAATCATTGACACACTGCCCTCCAAATAAATTTTATTTGATCTTGATTGAGGCTTCTGAATGGACAGAATTCAGTTGCTCTTGCTCTTCTTGCTATCCTCAGACACTCATCATTATAAGAACTCTCACACATATCTGGGGATTTTTGTTCTGCTTTTGGAAAATTCCACTGCTCCAAACTCTAGCCATTTTCAGGAAAAGGAAAGTAAGTGAAAATAGGTTATCATTAAATTTGAGTCATTGCTTTGTATGATCTTAGACCAGTTGCCAACTCATAGTTCTTTATGCTGGTCTCCTTTGAAATGAGACTTGTAGCTGCCCCTCCTTTCCTACTTAGTGCAAGCAGCAGGAGGCAAGAGGAGGAGGTAGAGAGAGATTTAAATCCAAACAAAAAGCGTCATGTAGCATTTACAGAGGAATTTCTCCACTTCTTAAAGGGTCACAGCAAGCAGTTCTGTGACTTCAAAACACAGAGTACCAGGAAGTTGATTATGTTTTTGCTATTGAGAACTATTGAGTGTTTGATGAACCATTTTTTATCCTAATGGTTAAAAAACCCTTTATCAATGTATTGCCTTTATAGATACTAAAGCCAAGTAAATTTTGGAAAAAAACCCAACATTTTTCTTTAAAAAGGTAATTACTGAGGTTCTGGCCCATCCCCTCTTGATTGAGGTTTGTTCAAGTCATGGAGGGTTGGTCTTAAACAAATATCCCAATGAATTTTTTACGTCAAAGTCATGATCACTCTATTATGTCTAATGCCAAAGGTATTGAGGAAATTCCATCAACAAAATCATTTTCCAGTCTCCCTGCATTCATTGCCAAGAACAGCACAACTGATTAACAGAACTGCCATTTTCTTTAACATTACTTTCAAAGGAAAACTAGAGCAAAACCAGCAGAGTCACTGAAACATAAATGAAGAAAACAAAAAGCTTAAAATATCACTTTTGTAGTTCTCTGTTGAATGAGACTTTATGTGATGTTAGTGGAATTTAGGCCTAAATTGAAACAGATGCTAAAATTTGTTTCTTGAATTAAGACCCTGCCCTGGTTGGGACCTGCTCATCTTTGGTGTAATAAAGGCCATGTAAGAATGTTCAGAACTACACTGTAAGTGAAAGGCTTGTCAGGGTTCATTGCCCCTCTTAACTAACTCTATGTATGCATGGTTGTTACCCTTATATGATGTAAGACACATCTACCTTTCCTCCTGATTTGGTTCTCTAGTGACTATTCCTGTTTTTATTTTGGCCACTTCCATCTTTGCAAAAGAATAAGGATGCTGGAATGAGATAATTTTTTTTTTCATATTATCTTGAATTGATCTCTAGAAAAGTGAAGGAGAAGATGTAAAACTTATGAAGTTCAAAGGGTGAATAATTAGAATAGCTTTCACTGCACACGCTCTTCAGTTACTAGATAAACAGAGGCCCTATGTGCACACAAGCTGTTCCTTATGCCTAAGGCCTGAGCCTGTTCTCTCAAGCAAACCAGAAAGACTTCAGGTGTTTTTCAAGCCAGATGCTGGAACCAAACCTAACCAAACTTTAAGGTGTTCAAATTCTGCATTCTGATTTTCCAGAGGGGACATTTCCCTATCTCACAACTTGTCTAAAAGGGAAAATAGGAGGATGTGGCTTTGCATTGCAGAACCTAAACTCCTTTTGAATTGCCTCTCCCATTGCTTATCTTCATTCCTCTACTCATTCTTTACCTACACCATGTGCTTGTGATGCAATTGCAGGAACAACACGTGGACTCCCAGCCCATGCTCACAGCAGAAATGTTATGGCCCTGGGATTACAGCATTTGTAGAGCTGGAAGAGTTAATGAAGAGTAAATGGCAACCGGCAACATGAGAAGAGGGAGAGATGTTAAGAATCAAGGCATTGTTTTCTGGATTAATGGTTCGTACACAGAAAAGAAAGTCAAAACCTTTTCTGCTATAGGCAGTTGGGATTGGTTGAACCTGGTCACACCTTTAGAAAAAAAATCTTAGCAATTTACTCCAAACAATTCCAAGTAAACTGAAACTTTCCAGCTTACTTAGTATTCCTCCTGATGTACCATTCAGGGAAGACTTAACACTTGTGATTGGAGTTGTAGTGTTTAACATGTGATACTGGAGCTGTAGCAATGAGAGAAGTGTGCTGGATGGATGGAAACCTGTAAGCCTGAATCCTCCAGCTCTGCAAACTCTGGAGGACAGTAGGCTGTGACTGACCAAAGCTGAAAGGGGTGAGTGTTAGGAAGGGTAACCAAAGCAGAGTTACACATAGAAAAAGCAGTCTTAGCAGTGAATCACTAAAAGTGTTTATTCACTGTATTATCCTCTTAAATCCTTCTTCTGACAAAGTTATCCATTTAGCCAGTACCATGTTAGCTGCTATGAAGAACTATCTGTGAGATAAACCTCTGGAAGAAGAGATGAGTTCAGACAGAAGAAATATCACCAGTAAAAGTATTATGCAGATTTTCCAGTAGGAAACAATATATGACAATGTCTTCACGTACTTGTGGATCAGTAGATCTCATTCTCAGTCTCTTTTCTCTCCCACACCCTGCCTTGTCTTTCCCTGGATGACTGCTTCTTCCCAAATGTACCTAAGATTATTTCTATGTGCCTGAATTCTTCATGACGGTACTTGGCAGCTCAGTTCCACAGAAACGCTGTTTTAACTTCATTTATTGAGAAAATACAACCTGCTTCTTGGCCTACCTTGTGTAATCATAGGTTGACATAATACCAGCATTGGTCACAAATTCTGTGGAGCCAGATGTACATTAACAGGTAGATTCTTGCTCCATTGCTCCTATTTTTATGTGAGGCAAGTGCCTAAGAGGAAGAGCTGGGACACAGGTTTGCTTGGTGTAGCATTATACTGTATGATGGAGAGGCAGGGAGTAATCAAATTAGATTTTGGTTCCTAGGATTCTCTTTAAGTTTTAGTCTGCACCCTGAGTCAGAGGTCACACCCTGAGTGCCCCAAATATCACTTTGGGTTTATACTATCAAATTCCATCTGTTTAAGTGCTTTAGTGACTTAAGGTCCTTAGTTAAGGAGTCAATACCCCACCAAGGCAGTTCAGCCAATTAGAGACACAAATATCCTTGCAGCATTCTCAACTGACTTGGGTCCTGAATTAGGTATTTCACTTAGGTAACCACATCAAACTGAATGTTTGATGTTGAATGAATTTAGGGCCCTCATATTTTATTGGCAGGTAATCTCTTGACATCCATTAAAACTAGAATTTGCTGTGAATACTCATTTAAAGATACTTATCAGGGCTCCATCCTTTGAGCACAAAGTGTCTCCCTGTCTTCCTACCTGTAACCCATCAAATATCTGTTGGTGGTCTGATATGGAGAGAGATCCCATCAGGAATATGCCCCAGATTTGACCAGTCTTTATCCTGCAATTTATCATCCAGATACCTTGCAAGCCTTTCAGTGTGCTCCTTGGAGGACCTGAATGCTCTGTAGACCCTCTTGTCTACAAAGTTCACAGTCTAAACTTCAATTTCATTCCATCATACACAACAAATCCTTTGGCTGGTCTGCTTGAAGATTACAGATTCTCAGGGATGATTGGAACAGCAGCATAAAACTGCTAGTAACTTCATGATCAAGGAAACTTTCCATAAGCTTGGGGAAGCAGAGTTCAGTTGTGCTACCATGAAATGTCAAGTTAAATATTACTTTGATTTCTGAAGGCAATAATTGGTTCCAGCTCTTAGCCCTGCAAAGCTGCCCAGTCCTAGCATCACCCTTGTCCTGTCTTGTGATCAGTGGCATTTTATGGAACACGGCTTGAACGAGCAGATCTGAGCTTCCAGGAGGGACCAGATTTCAGTATCTGGGGGTGGTTTTCAGCACACTGAGTGAAGCAGCTCATTCAATACAAAGCCTCAGACCTCAAAGGCAGAGAAGTCAAGGGGAAGATTGTCTCTGACTCCAGCTGGATTAGGATCACATCTGTCACGCTCATTGCCTCTGGTGATTTTGTGTATCAGCTGACTCCAGAGTAAAGTTGTAGTTACATGTGATGCAGGGTGCCAGGGGGGAAGGAGGCCCTGTTCAGGGCCTGTAGGAAATCAAAGACCTTCTTCAGCAGAACTGCAAGGATAACTCAGCAACAGTGAGCCACACATTACTCAGTATGATAAAGGCCAAATTCCTCCTTGTCTGCACTTCATATTCATAACTGGGGAACAGTAAGTCCTTGTAAACACATAGGAATTCCTGTAGCATGACTAAAATGAATTATAAAGAATATTTATTTTTCAAAAATGTCAGGGGTTATCATCAGTTCTTCCAGCCTCCTTGTATCCCATGAAGAACTTCGAATTGTGAATTTCCTTCCCATCTCTCTCTCAATCCCATCCATCACCTTAAGCTTATATTTCCTGAGTTACTTTCTTGGTGTTTCCAGGACATTAAGTATCTTCATACTGTATTTCATACTACTCTATGAAGTGTCCCCAAATAAAGGATAATGCTATTCTAAAATACGATCCAATATGATCCACCCACTAAATTCAGCTACTGGATTTTTATCCTACTTTTTTTTAATCCTCTACCTGTTTCTCAGCCTTTCACAAAGCCTTTAAATATTATGAGATCCAGGAAGATGAAACAATTTTTTATGGATCACATTTTCCTGTCAACTTTGGGAAATAATACTATAGCGTACTACTAAATTGTTTGACTTCTAAAAAAGTATTATGATCCCACCATCTTAACATGTTGGGATTTTGCTGATTTTTAGCCAGTGTTTCAGAAGAGCACTTCTTTCCTTGACATTGTTTCTTAGATTAAAAACATCCTGATTAAGAAGAACTTAAGGAAATGATTATATAGTTTGATATATCCTCCAAATTGTTTTGCAAAATTAAATGCACACTGGTAAATATAAATCACTTTACTTTGGGGGCAGATGAAGTCATAGATAAATAAAAGAGAATAGTCAGGTAATATTTCTACAGTAATGAACAATGGTTGTATGTTTGCATAGCTGTACTCAGACAAGAAGATTTCTGAGACACTGCCACCTATGTAAGACAAATTTGCTCAAGTCTGTGGTAAACTATCTGCTTTGACTGACTGGATGAAGCAGATTCAGAGTGATTAGAGATGAGTTAGAATAGGGACAATAGTCAACTGTTATATCAAAATCCATCAGACACGTGTTCCAGAAAAACAGGAGTGAAGAAAACATGATCTATTGTAGTTTGAGGATCCTGCATTTTCCCTGAGGGAACCCTTCCACAAAGCCCAAGTAGTTAAAATACACAACATTTTGTTTGCTTCACAGTGACTATTTATGTGACAAGTCTCAGGGTTAAAGCACCATAAATCATATTTTTATTTTGTCAGGATGCTTAAAAATCTGATATAAACAGGCTCTTGACAAAAATGTTACACCACTGGAATGGCCAGGAGTCATTGATTTTATGTTTACAGGTTCTCTTCCCCAGATTCAAAAAAATCCAGTTTACAGCCAAGTAAGAGTTGTCATGGAAGCAATTTAAAACTTTGAAAGCCACTTATATCAGTGGCTTAACAGGGACAGATGAGCTAGCTGAGGAGAACTGAGATGCTCATTCCTCATGATAATAATGCCAATTTATTTTCAAATTATTTCTACAAATATTGTATAAAACCATTAACCTAAGGGCTAAGGTGCCTCTTACTTCAAATCAGTCTCAATTTGTGCTCGAGCTGTCCCAGCACCACTATGGAGCAGAACTAGCAAGTCCACAAAGACAGAGAAGGTAAAACAGCAAAACCCTGATCATATAGCAGCTGAAACCTGTACCCAAAGTATTTCTCTTTATCTAACCAGCACGATCCTATTTTCTATTGAAGCTCATAGAAGGTAGCAGTACAAAAGAGAAGGTACCCTAAGATCAGCTGTTACCCTAAGGCTATGTGAAGTGAATGGGTTATGAATGGGCTAAAAGAATGGGCGAAATAAATGTGTGAATGGGTTAGTGAATGAGTTGAAATGAATGGGTTAAAAGTTCGAGTGCTACAGATATTAAGGACTGCAGAGAATTGAACAAAATCTGAAAAGGTTAAATTTCAGGACGCTGTTGTAATTTGCAGATTTAATTCAAAGACATGGAGGGGATGTTGATTTGGCTGAAGAGTAGTGTAGATTGTCTGAGGAGTAAAGTCACTCTCCCTCTGTGTGTGTGTCTGTGCACTTTGCACTGGGGGAAAATGGGACAAACAAAATCTAAACAATAAATTGACTTTAAAGATCTGGCAAAAAATATTATGACCTTGATCATGTACGAAAAATAGCACATTTAGGAAATTGCCAAATGCCTGTGCATTCCCACTGGGGCTCTCAGAAACATGTTAGCTGTGCAGGAAGGTTTTCCTTGAGTGTCCAACATGAAAACACAGATGTTTTTTATTACAGCAAACAGCAAATAGCAAATTTTTATGGAACCAATTAAAAAGTTTCAGAATCTATCTCAAACATAGCAAGATTACAAGAGAAAAAAGATAAAGCATTCACAGCATGTTACGTGTCTCAATGGTGCCTTATCAGGTTATGTGAATACTGAAGGTCACACAAGTGCCAGTTAAGAGAGTAATAAAGTAATAAATTAATACAATATTAAGCTTTAGCAATATTGACACTTGCAGGGTAGAAGCAGAAGGTAGGCTGTGTTAAATCTTAATAAATCCCATTAAGGTAAGCACTGTTTGCTTGCCATGAAATCAAATCACTAACACAGCTGTCCATGCAGAATATTGTCCACATGGTTTCAGATAAAGAAGGTTTGTATCTTCATCCTTCAGTTTTCCTTGACAAATGGACAGAGTCCCTCTTCAGCAATTTGTCTTTTGTCAGTACCTTCTGAAATGAAACTTTATAAGCAACACAGCTGACAAGTTTTCTGCTGGGACTTCAACAGAAAAATTAAACTGGATATCCAGCATCCGGGCAGATTTAAAATTAGTTCTTTGATGTGGTAAAAAAGGGCAAAAAGTTTTGGGTTTTTTATTAGTTTTCAGTTTATGTGTTACAGTGTAATAGTATTTTAGCTTCAATTTATTTAAATGCCCTCCAAATGCAAGATTACTAACATACATATATCTCACTCTCAGTATTAAATATAGTTCTTAAATTTTGTATAAATATTTCCTCATAACATAAAACATAACAAAAAATTAATATACATTAGAGCTACTCAAAGTGGCTCTAACTTGCATTAGCTATAATTGCATTGTAATGTTTACATTAGTTGTAGCAATTAAAAATGCTTCAGCTTAGAGCCACAAAATGGGTGGACATCATCTTTGAACATATCATCCAAAAAGCACAAATATTTTAATTTAATATATGCATTGAGCCTTGATTTGTTTAAATCTCCCTAACATGGATACAATTGAATGGATAGAGCTTGTGTGGGTTAACCTGCAGGTCTGTCCTACACACACTGAAGAGAACTAGACTTGGTAGCTATGGGGATCATATAGATTTCCATGGAAACCAAGGGATAAGTCAGAGAGGATCTATATAAAACACTGAATGTTTTCCTGCAGTGTCTCGTCAGAGAGCTAACTCTCCAGCTGCTGGCTGCAACAAGACAAGGAAGAGCTCAAGTCATAAAATAGATCAGATCTGGGTTTCAGTCACTGTGGAAGTGGAAGCTTTTAGTTTCATTGGCTTATTGCACTGGCAGGTTCATGAACAACAAAAACAGACAAAAAATACCCAGAGTCAAAAGTCAGGAATAAACACTCATGGCTAAGGTGTAGGTTAAGACAGAAACAAACAAAGAACAAAAAACACCCCAAACAAATCCCCAAGTGCTCTCAAGTGCTCTCAATGCCATTCATGTGAAAATACCCAGCAAAATTCCTGATTTTGAGTCATTGTCCAGAAAGAAAAAAAGATTGGTTTACCTCATGTGGGTGTTTTCTCACTGCACATGAAATCACAAATGTCTTGTCCTGCTGCTCCTCTCTGGACAAAAATTATTGGAAGGAAGTGACGATTTATACAGTGATTTTGAGTATTTTCTAACATTATAAATGTACATAACCCCTTCTCATACTAAAACATCATGTTCATAGTTTTTCTGTATAGTAAGAGGTTTGTGCAAAATCTCTGTTTGTATGAAGGGAAAACCAAATCTGTACATAAATACACTGATACATAAATGAATATAAATACAGATGGCTTAATGTTTTTTCACTGGCCTTTGACTTTGCTCTGCTTAATCTTACTTTTTTCCCCCCTATAAAATACACGTATTTTAGCATAAGACTTCTTTTTTCTTGTGTCTCTGTTACTCAAAAGGAGTAAGGACTATGAAGTAGCTAATTAAAAGAAGTTAAAAGAGGATAACTTATTTAGCCAAAGATTCAGAGGGTGATATGACATTTCTTTGTATACAAAGGCAAGATTTGAATTGGAATTGGGGTGATATGGGTGTGATTCAGCAAAGCTGATGTACACAGAAAAGCCTACATCATATTCTTTCCTGTATCCTTTGCTCTGTTCCTCATTATAAGACATCTTTAAAGAGATAGACTCTGTCTAGGCTGGGTTTTTAATGTTTTCTTGATTTATGACCTCCAGGTGAGTTTCCTCTAGGAAAGCAGTATTTCAGATTTGTGCCTTTCATGGGATACCCATTCAAGAGGCAAGGTACCTGTTTTCAGGAAATAAAATACCGTAGGGCACACTGACTTTTGGAATTTATGCCATGTCCCTTATGCAGCAGTAGTGACAAGCAGACATCTGCTCCAAAATCTCCACAAGGTCTTCTGCCTTCATAGTACACTTCATTTTATTGACAGCTCCATATTGACTTTGGAGCTTTATCTTGCTATCACTACATTGAATGGAAAGTTGGGATTTTCGTGTGATCTTCCAACATCAGCTATGTTTCCTTTAAGACAGGCACCAGAGGACTCTGGGGCTTGTCATGAAATAGTGATGCCAAGCCTGACTTTAAGCTTATAGTCTCTGACATGAGGAAATTTCATGCAAATTTATCTGTTTTCTAGACAGATTTCTGATAGGTTCACTGTGTTCTGATTTGTTTGTCTTTTTTTTAAATGCATAGTAAAATACCTGTAGCAAACTGGCTAGCCCCTACAAATAATTTTCTACATGTTCTTGGAATGGTATCAAAGCCAGAAAGAAGGTTAATTAACCTTTGTGGTCAAGCTGATAAAGCACAAAACTTATTTGCAGCAGTTACACTGGCTAAATACAGATGGTTAATCTTGATGAGGACATCAGCCATCAATATGTTCTTTAAGCTTTTACTTCCCTCTAAATATCATTTTGGCTGTGATATCTCCCCTGCAATGCAATTTTAGATAGATGGAAATTCCTGGGAGGTTTCTGAGGCATGCAGTTTGAATCTCTGCATATTTCTGCCAAAGGAATGAGAAATTATCTGATGTGCTGCTCTGGCCTCATTTTGCTCTTAGAATGATGATGTTACTGGCATACATGTACTGGCAAATTCTCTTAGGAATCCTGTTGGATGAAAGGCATTATCCAGTTGTAAATTTTAACTTTTAGCAATATCACTTTTAATTTTGGAATAGGAGTTACATGAGCAGATGTTGACTAGGCTGGCTAATTCTCTTCGAAATGCAGGGCATAAGGTAACACTGCAGACCTGGTTTGAGTCTAGAATAATAGGAATTCAGGGAGACCAGGAGTCAAAAGGAAGGAATACTTGAAAAGACAGGCAAGTCTCTAAGTGTCCCCACTGGCTCCGTTCTCTTTTTTAGAAAAAAAAAAAATAGAGGCATCATGAAAGAAACTGTTTGTTGTCTTCTTTCAAAGCCTATCACATTCCCAAGGAGTCTTTCCACTACCTTCATCAGTTTTGTTTATGGTTTTAAATTTTCCATATACCTCTACAGCTTTCTTGGTAACATGGCTTCCAGCAGGCCACGTTCACTCATTTTGCACCACTGACAACAGGATGCTGCTTCGTCTGCCACATGTTTGAAAATACCTGATTTGTTCTAGAGTTGGGTATTTTTACTACGTTCTTTAAGGATGCATACACTGATTTATGACCACAGAACTCCAAACAATCTGCATGCCAGAACTGTCCAGTCCCACTTTGGAAGTACATTAGAACCTGACTTCAATATCCAGCCTTTTTGCAATTGTCAAAGAATGAAGATCACTTAGAAGTTATCTCTGCTGGTGTTCAGCGCAGGTTTGTTTTGCCTTTTATCAGCCACCCTCCCACCTTTACATCTGGTCCTGTATCCTGTATTCTGTATCCTGTATCTCTCCTGTATCCTGTGCTGAAATGCACATCCATGCATTTTTTAAGTCAGCACAAAAGATTCCTGCCGAAGGCCAGGCAATGCCAAAGGGACCCCTCCTTGACATCTCATATCCAGTCCTGTGGGGAACATCTTGGCAGGTAGTTGGTTCTCCTCCAGACATCTCTCCTCTCCATATAGAACGTGAGAGATGGTATGCTGAGAGGTCAGGAGCCAGGAACAAGGAATTGTGCAAATCCTGTCCACCAGCTTTGTGTTAGGCTGTGCACGTGTGCTGACTCCAACAACACAGGCACTGGCTGGAAAGTCAGCAGCAGGTGGGTCAGTCTGGGACCAGATCTCCCACCACGGTCAGGCTGCACTGCTGTGTGGGGTCAAGTAAAAAACCTCAGGGTTGAGATGAAAGGCAGATAGGGGCCCAAGGCCAACATTAAGGACAGTGTAACTTCAACTGGAGCTGCAGCTTTACTGACATAGCAGAACTCTCCAAAACTGTAAGGGCACACGTACACAGATTCTTCACTGAATGCCTTCAGTATGTCACCCCAGTATTTGCAGTGATTTAGCTTTAGGCAAAGCAGCAAAGTGCTGTCTTCCTCCAGAAAAGTTTTCCCAGGTAATAACCTTTGCTGTTGACACAGACAGGAAAAAAATGCTGGTTTTTCACTTCCCTTAATCTTGCTAATTTGTGATGTTAGACAGGGAAGGTAAAAATGAACCAGAAAGAGGATGAAAACTACTGAAATAAAAGTATCTGCTATCTGACCTGCATCGTTTTCTGCATTTCCAGCACAGACACCTCCCCAGTAACAGCACTGTCTCACATTCATTCAAGGCCTTTCATGCACTGTGACTTCACAAGCTGTTTTAGGAATCCAGTGTGGAGAGGTGATTTCCATTTATAGGCAAGGCAGAGCACAAAGAAACACTGCAGAACAGAGGATAACTGTTGCACTTTATTTAGCTGAACATTTAAAGCAAGATTTCTAGCTGTGAAAATTCCTCCAAGCTGTAATCAGACCACCATAGGATTAGTGGATCTTCTCCTTTACTGAATTTACCTCTGATGGTCAATTTTTATCCATCAAATTGTTCTTCCAGAAAAAGCCCGTCTTCTAGTTTTATGTATGATGGATTGCAAACAATGGCCTAATGCTGGGATAAAAGGTGAACGAGTAGTGAATTGTTTACACTACATATTAAGGGTCTCTGAAAGGTGGCATTCACATGCAAAATGGCTGAAATCGTGCTACAAGTCTGAATCCAGCAAAAGGAAGTACAGGAAGCACAGTTGTACTCGCTCACTGACATAGAAAACTAAAGAATGAAAACATCAGAAATCCTGGCTAAATTCAGGTCTTGCTCTCAAGTCTGTACCTGCAGAATCCCTTCAAAAACCTTATGGGTTTAAAGTTATTGTAGTGGCTCGAGTTTAAAACACAGTGAGGTGAAGTGGAGTGTTTCCACTGATTTTATTGATATTTTTATCAAGATGACCACCATGACTAAGATTTTGCTGTATTTTGTACTGGAACAAATGAGAAAGTACATGATTTTGTACATACATTGCTGACATTTCAGTGGATGTGAGCCAGTGGTCATTTCTGTCTTACTTGTCCAATTTTTGATAGTTTAAAAGTCAAAACTCCTGCTATTTTTAGCTCCTGCTTTACTAGAAAAAAACAACCAGCTACGTGGCAAATTACTCTAAGAGTTTGCAGTAATGTTCCAAATTTTTTAAGTACCACCGACATAGTAAAAGTATACCTAGGAATGTAGAGATAATCTTGAAGATAACAGGTATTACCCCACTATATTAAGTAATTAAACCTTAGAGACCCTGGAAGAAAAAAGAGCAATATAGTCAAAATTACCTTCTAAAGACCTTTTCCTAATCTCTATTACTGGCAGTCATTTTGACCAACACAGGCTGCCATATAATCTCTATGAATATTTACTGAGGCCTTGCTGCTGGTTCACTGCTTTTACCTAGACAACAAGATTCATGGAAACATTGACAAATCATAATCTAATCACAGATGAGATACTGGAAACGAGCTTTACGTGACTGTACTGGAGTGGCTCAACAGGTTTGATACGTGTCTGGTACACCTCTGAGTGTTTTATGGGGACATCCCATTAGATTTACATCCACAAGGGCAATCTTTTATTGGTTTGAGAACTTCTTTCAACAACAAGTTCCTACTTCACCTCAGCAAATTGCTCTTATAATTGTTTTATCTATCTATCCATCTATTTGCCTCAATTTGGAAGATCCTTTATTGTTTGGGGTTTTTAGTTTGTTTTTATTTCTCAGATAAATTAAATGGATGCAATCTCATCTGCAACCATGCTGATCTGTTTTCACAATGAATTTTCAAGTGCCTGCTTGTGTTTGGCCCAAGGCTGATACTTTTGTATATCCCAGTTCCTCAGACATTTAGTTTCTTGAATGGCACCTTCAAAACCAGTTACTGTGCAGTGAGATTTCAATGAACAGTTTGTACCTGGCTCATTTGTTGGCCACACAGCTTCTTATTGATCAGTGCCTTTAATATGTTACCCAACCAGAAGGAGCCAAGAGCTGCTGTGTCTACATTTGTACACAGATTGACCTGCTAGCTGTGCATCAGGAAGATGGAAAGAGATTCAAACACAAAGGTTTTTTAAAAGTTAATGAGTGTTGCAGTATTATCTGTGTTAGGGGAGTTTCTCTTTTCTGTCAGTCAATTTTAAGCAATGTTTCTCAAATCCTAAATGAAATCCAGGAGTCTGAAACATGCTCAGAGAAGGTGCTGCCCTGGGGAAATTGCTGCTTGAGGAAGCAGCAGTTAAAGCCCCTTTGGAGATAATCTCAAAAATATGATAATGATTTTATTCAATTAGTCAAAAACATAAGGAGATATGGCTATGTCCACAAACACTGAGGAAGCTTGAGTCTATCTATTGTGAAAATAATATTTTACTGTGTATGATTAATTATCAAAAAATAAATAGAAATAATCAGAAAAAAACCTAGGTAATTCCATATAAATTATCTCTGTTTCAGCTCATTCCATTTTCTTGGATTATATAGAAACAGGACAAAAGTCTAATGTATAGTATAATCTATCTAAAATCTTAGAGAGGGTCTGGCAATACTATACTCTGTGCAAAACCTCTTTTCCATGAGGACTGAGACAATAACTTCTATGATAAAGTTAATCCAACTTTCCTTTCAGTACAACACTGTGAATCATTTGTGTGAATAATATTCTGAGAGCCTGTTTCTGACCAGGCATTGCGAGAGGAAGCGTAGGCATCTGATACAAACACTGCAGATATCAAACAGGGCATAAAATGAAGTCCTCCTCTTTCCCTTTGTCTAATTAATTTCATTCTAGAAATATTAGCCATATCTATAAACTGTGACCATTGTGGCAGATCTTTCAGGAGGTGCTCCTTTACGTCATACCCTTTTCATTCAATATTGTTAACGTAAAAATACGCAACGAAATGTAGTGAGCTTTGTTATGGTTACTAAAGATAAAGATCTACACATTCACCTCCTGCCTTTTTTAATAAGGCCCCATGGTTTTGTTCCTCCACGCATGGGTACAGTGTCTCTTGGTACTAGGGAGTCGAGGGGGTAAACACTGTGCCAAAGGGAAAATAGTCTCTATGCATGACAACCTTTAAATGTCATGCATGGCCAGGGAAGCAAGGGAAAAGCTGTATTTCTTGTCTGCACTTCGAGCTCAATGGGTCACCAGGTCTGAATATGGCTCATCTGGTTTCCAGCTGCGCAGTAGTTTGTAAAGCTTCATATTAAGTCACTCCAGTACAAAGAATTTTTGACAAATATCCAGCAGTCTATAATGCATATATGGCTTCATCACACAGAATCTGAAATGCAGACTACACCGATGGTGTAGGGATTCAGGATGAATCCACTGATAGTGGTGGGCTCAGGATTTTCTTGGGTTATGTGAAATATGTTTGCCCCATATAAAGTAAACAGCAAAGGTACAATACATCAAAATCCAGTGCCCAGCTCAAGGGTGAGGAGTAAAGATACACAGATGTGGACTGCCCGAGTGAACTTTGCTGCAATATCTACATAAGTGGAAATTCATTATTCATAAGTATGTAAAATAATGTGCCCTTTTTATAAATAATCAGTTTATCTGGCTTGTGGGCCTGTTCATGTGGAGAAATACCCATCACTTCAGTTAAGAAAACTAGTGGGCTGTATTGTCCTGTGGCATGGTTTGTCTTTCCTGCATTAGTGCAGTCCACAGTGTGATCATGATTACAGCAGGATAGAGGTACTACATTCTAATGTGAGTGGCTCTCCTTATATATAACCACTTTTATAAACACCATGAACACCCCACATGTGTAACACTCACATTGTAACCATGCTACATTTTCAGGTCAGGTAAAACAGTGTGACTTCTGTGTACAGACAAATCAAACATGAAGCAAAACCAACCAATCAAACCCATGTAAAATGCATATATGTAAAATTCAGTAAAATAAGCAATGTTATGAGGAAAAAACCCAATGTATTGCACAAGCTGCGAAACAAGACCTAGCTTCTCTGCTAAATAGCAAGGGTTGCTCTTATAGATCAATATTAGCCTTTGTTTTAATAGCAAGAGTTTTTCTTTTACTTCATGCGGTTTGCAAGGATCTAGGGCCTCTGGGATCACATACCTGCCAGATTCCATTGAAATTATCCACTATCTATAGGTGTTGTCTGGGAACAGCAGATCAATAGGTGGACAGATCCATGTACATCACCGGATGACCTTAACTGCAACATAAAAACCTGAAACAATAAGAAAAAAAAGAGTTTATTCAACACAGTAGACAGTTGGAAGCAGTGGGGTTTTACACTCACTTAAATGTACATTTGTCCAGTATTCTGCTTTTCTGTTCCTCCTGTTCCCAAGCCCAGTACATAAGTGAAATGGAGCACCCCATTCCTGGGGTAGGAAAGGACCTTGGAGGTAGAGATGCTAAAATGCCCATAGTGCAGCTGAATCTCCAGAAAAGCCCTGTGGTTTTCAGCAATCTCTCTTTTCCAGCAGGTTCTGCAGCACAGCAGGGGTGGCAGCTGCTGAGTAGTGAGGTGTACTGCTGATGCCCAGTTTGCCCAGCAAGCCTAAGGCTCTCATACAGAGCAGCAGTGAAGCAAGATAGCAGTGAAAGGTTTTTGCTTTGCCTGTGAAAGATGCAATCCCAAGTCTTCCTCCCACATCAGCTCTTTGTACGCTCCTGGGCAGGGAATTTCACTGACCCATACAAAGAGTCCTTTTACCTGGAAAATCAACCAGTGAGCTTCCTCATCCCTGTAGGATCAATTGCCTTGTAGTACAAAGGAATGGTGCAAAAACCCTTCCTGGAGAAAGAAGGAATGAGACTCCCCAGCAAAGGATGCCTGCAGTCAGCTCTATGCCATGTGCTTTGTACACCTGGTGGGTGCATCTGTTCCAAATTCTCCTTGTTTCCAGACAGTACCTTGACTCCCAGTGACAATGATTAACTGCTGTATCTTGTCTGGTATATGACATCTGCCTCCCAGCACCCACTTCAGCCTTGAGTGACATAGGAGCAAACAAAACCCACCAATGAAACACACTTTTCATTCCTTCTTCAACAAATCCTTCCATCCCTCATTTCTTTTGGATGTAGAAGGCAAAGCACCTTCCATGCAGGAGTTGCAGGCTGATGCCACTTCACATTCTGCCATCTGGGACTGTTTGAATTGAAAATCAATTAGAAGTATTTAGGTTGTTTAAATAAAAGCTACAACTTTACCCTGCCAATGATTCATAGCTCCAGAGTACAGAAGTAATACTATTTTAAAAGTCTGTTAGCATTCCATTGATTTGGGATTTTGACCTAGAAGGATTGCAGCAGGTCTCAAGGATGAAGCTGTGCAGAGGTGCTGAACCTATTACCTAAGGACACGTATTGCTGCAGTGTTAGGTTACAATTAATAGAAAGGGAGGAATGAGTTTTTCTGGTCAATACATCACAGCCTTTCTAGTAAGATTAAAAAGATCTTGTGCAATTGCCAAGTGCCTTTTTTTTTTTTTATGTCTGTGAACATTTTGAACATTACAAGTGTTCACTTTGCTAACATTAAGAATGCATCTCACTGGGAACTGGTGGCTACTGCTGGCACAGCAATAGAAGTTTTCCTTGGACTTCCACCCAGTGACAAACAAAAGGAAGGAAATGACCACATGAACAACAGCATGACTCTATTTCTTAGGTTGTCCAAGTCCAAAAATTATATTAAAAAGGAGAACTGCAGGGAAAGGATCAGCATAAAGGCTGATTCAATGGGACAGCAGCAGATCTATATTTTCTTTCAAGTAGGTAGTCTGTGTAATAACTTTGAATAATATGGTTCACAGCTTTGCTCCTTTCTGTCTGTTTTTCAACAAATAAAACTAAACTAAGAATATTTGCCTAAAGCTGTCACCAGAACTCAAATACTTCAGCTCGGTATATACTATACATACCTAGTTACAGATTTAAGACCTCCACGTACTGAAAGCATGTAATTCCATCAGTCTAGCAACTGCAATGTTAATGCTGATGAAGAACAAAAGGAAAGTTTTTTACCAAATTGTTTAAAAAAAAATGGAAATGCAAAGAAAACTGTAGTTCACAAACTGGCTCATGATGTTTGTAAAACAGTAGCCTACTCCCATGCAATGCATGTGATGTTACTAACAGGTGAGTGAAAAAACAATTTTTAATATCAGTGTCATATTTCAATACAATGGCAATATTTATTACAGTATATTTATTACAGCATAATAGCAACTATATGAAGCAGTTCTAATACTCTAGAATCTTTCAGTAGTAACATCATATCACAACCCTTTTTCTTCTCATATTCAAAGTTTTTGCTTAAGAGAAGCAAGAATAGCAGGTATTGGAAAGGAAGAATTATTCGATTAGTTGTCTTGTCAGGGTTTGTATTGGTTCTTTATTTTATTGGTTAACATTATAATTGCACCACTTATAGTACTAATATCACTAGAAACATAATGTCAAATATTAACTTTGTGAGTGTCTTGAAAAATACTGCTGGACTTAAAAGGATATTTGATCCTAAAATACCTTTGCTGTGCAATTTATAAAGATTTCAATCTTACCACATGAATGTACTGCAAGATTAATTTCTTGTATTATTCCTTGAAAGGCAGCAATGTGACTGTTCTGATATTAAGGTAAACCACAATATACTTATTTTATTCTCACGTTCAAGGCTCACACCTTCTTTTGTACGATCAAGTAATTGTGCAGCTTTTAGCAAGGCCTCCCAAACACTTACTGGTTTCTGTTTGCACTACGGTCATTAGAGTTGGAAGTTTAATATAATGAATAAATACCTCTCCATGACCAGCTGACTGCTTTCCATATTCATGTACTGATGTATTAGAGCCTGGCACAGTTCTTATTTTAAAGTGCATGTCTTCAACGTTGCATCAGAATTTATTCTTCTCAGAACTGTGTTAGGATCTTCAGTGAGGACACCGGAGGGGGCCTTGTTGAGCTCATGTCATATGAAAAACTGATTTAGCTCTGATTTGGAAGGATGTGTGAGTGCACAGTAAATGGATAGAAATGCAGAGCAACCACATTGTGGAAGGCTCTTTTTACCTAACTTTGGGGATCTGAAGTTTGAGAACATAAGACTTCACATATGCCTCACTTCCTGTGTCCAGCTCACCCAGAGAGAGAGGTATCATTTTCTAGAGCTGCCCATCTTCCTCTCTGAACTAATGGAGATCTAAACGAAACCATACAGCCAGAGAGCTGTCTTCAGAAGGCTCAGTTTAAGAGAGCCTTCCTAAATGTGACAGCACATATCCTTAGAGATTTTATCTTATTTTAAAAAATAGATACTTCCATAAATCATCTGCAGCAGCATGGGCTAGTTGAGATGCATTTGACACAGGTTTTGTGGTATGTCTGCCCTTTGCTGTTGCTGGAGTGACAGCAGGGTAGACATGCCTTTAGGGAAATGGATGTCACTTTATCCGGTGATTCATGCAAGGCGTTGAAAACCCTGATGTCTTGATAATGAATGTGCTAATTGTAGGCTGGGCACCACTGGGCGTGCACTGTTGAGTCCTACTTCCATGTACTACTTGTTTTCTCATTTAGAAGGTTCTTTATAAGTAATAAGAACAACTGAAAATAAAGCCATGAACAAACTAGGCGCTACATAACGAAAAGCATCATGTTCAAGGCTCCTTCTGAAATTCTCAGATCTTGCTTTAAAAAGAAAAAAAGCCTCTGGTTTCGGCACATCAATAATATTTTCTTATATAAGTGATACAGTTAAAAAGGCAGCATAAAATCTTAAAGTCATTGTTTCCCTTCTTTGGGCACTATGTAGAAAGAATTAGAAACTATGCCTGTTTATCTAGCGTTTATCTCAAACATGTGTGAACTACCAAAAGTAAAAAGAAGCTATTTGTGGAGAACAAATATCTTTCCTTATCTACTTTTTCTTCAGGCCACTGAATCTTAACTGGCAAACAGAAATGGTTTTGTGGCTCAGTGACTTATCAGTCTTCATCAGAAACATTTATTTACAAGCTGTTTCTCTAAGTTGACTGTATTATACAGTAAATTCAAGTGTTTTATAAGCTAAGAGTCAGCACTTTAGCAAACTGATAAAATGTCATTTACATGAACAGTAGCACGTCTATGCTTTTGACCCAACATGTTTACTTACAGATGAGGTATTAGTCCCAGCCTAGAGGTTTAGTTCACTACAGTACAGAATTATTTCTGAGATTGACAAAGCTAGCTCAGCTAGCTCAGCCCCTTTAATCGCCAGTAAAATGCCAGAGATCCCCTTCTTTCATTAGAGGCACAAACAGAGGTTTATACAGAGCATAATGCACTGCCATCCCTCCTCACTCCCCATCCTGACCTTCCCCAGAATTACTAACCCCCACTGCAAGCTCATCACCCCATAGGCTCTACTGCTCATTTGGATTTTCTTCAAATCCATGTAGTTTCCTCTCTTTGAAAAGTCACTGAAGCTCCTTTACATAGGTCAGCTGTGTTCCAGCTGTATCCACAGCATGGTGAGATACCTATTTTTGCTGTTTGCTCTGAGGTTTCTTGCACTTTCCCTGGAAGGCACTAGTCCTGTTGGTGCCGGTGACAACTTTCGGGATTTGCAGGCTTGGCTGCCGGAATTAGTATGACACACCTCTTTGTAATTGTGTTCTTAATGTTCTCCTACCATAACTGCGTCACAGCAGCTCCCAAAAAAGGGTTTCCTGGACTGCCAGCACTTGAGAATACTGTATGTGGAGTCTGCCAACACCATTTCCTCTTATTCCAAGAGGAAAGATTATTTTGTACCCTAGAGAAACGAACTGTGCAGAGAGGGAAGAAGATCCAGGGAGGTCAGAATGTAGATAGGAGAAGAATGCAGGTAGTTTATACAAGACATTGAAGAGGGATATGTCTCTCTCTNGAAGATCCAGGGAGGTCAGAATGTAGATAGGAGAATGCAGGTAGTTTATAGAAGACATTGAAGAAGGATATGTCTCTCTCCGAGCCTCGAAGTTGACTTTAGATTCAGTTTAGGGTTCCTTTCTCCTTGAGACACTAGCAGTTTTCTTTAATTCTGAAGAATGTCTAATTTAGAGAGCTGAAGGACAGAAATTATTCCCTTTTATATCTATTGCCTTAAAAATATGCAGATCAAAGCCATATAGACTGAAATTAATGTAGTATGCAAACTGACATATGGGATCTTTGTGCATAGAGTTTATTACAAACACAAGTCTAATCTCTACTGAGATTAAAAAGAAAAAGAAAGAGAAAATGAAAATTCATCTTGAAAAATTAATCTAACAAAAAAATTCCAGTCCATTGAAATCTTCTTTTTTTTTTTTTTAATTTGAGTACGAAAGCTTATTCATATATTTCCCCTTTTCACCTCTATATTCACCTTAAATTCCACCTCCCTACTGTTTCTTTGGTGATGCTTATATTCCCAAATTCCAGCAAAAATAGTTGGTCTCTTTCTGCCCATCTAGACATAGTCCAGTAGTACTTTAACATGATTTCCTGTTTATTTGCATGGCCTTGTGAGCACATTGATGGCAGAGGTAGATGGCAGTTACTCCCCTGCTTGTCTCAGTGTTACAGACTTGCTCTTCAGTCAAGACAATTTCTAAGACAGATATAATATTTACTACATCCTGTACATCTCTTCCTCTTATAGCCATGGTTAAAACTTACCTTAATAGTCACACAAACACAAAATTAGAACCAGGAAAGGGGTTGTACCTTCCTGTTACAGTTTCTCCATCAGCAGCACACGCTGACAAAACTTCTCTGTGGGGAGTTAAACTTTGACATGGAGCATATCCCCATGTAACAATTAGAGTTAGGGAAGGGAGTTAATGGACCATATCCTCCATCAGCTAAAAATCATGGTAAGCCTAGTGAAAATGAGGGTGGCTAATATCAACTGCAGATATAGCCTGTCCAAGTGCTTCCTTCAAGAAATGCCCATTTTGTCTTCCTTTTAGGTAGGAATGAGGTAGCGAGGCCCTTCAGACTCAAGGATTCCTATGTCCCAAATAACTATTCACTATGGCAAAAAAAAAATAAAGTCAGAGGACAACTGGGTAAAGGCTATGGAATTGCATCCACATAGGCATGCTGGATATTAACTCCTGCTTTGTATACCTTTCTTTCTTTTTACTTATCTCATGTAATTTTTACAGTTTGCGATTGCTGAACTTATTTTCTGCTTAGTAACTTGCATGTGTTGCTCCCTTAAATGAACTTCTAGATAAATGAAAGGTTGAAAAGAATAATATAAATAAGGTTATTTCTATTTAAGAAGTGAGTCACAGATACAGAAGCAGGGAGGCATCAGCTATGCATAAGTCAGTAAGGCGAATACAATCTTGTGCTTTATTACATTAAGATAAATGGCATTAGTCACCTCCTACCAGAAACTCATTTACTCAAAGTAAAACTCATTTCACTGTTAGCTTTCCTAATTTTTTGATAAGTAGACAGTCCTTTTTTTGGAAAACCAGACTAACTCTTTTGCTTACCTTCCTCAATCCTGTTTTTTAGAAAATAAACCTTTCTCACAAAGGCCATAGCTTTAAAAAAATCCAAAACAGGGAAAATGGGAGGGAACATGATCAATTTTAAGAAGCTGAGTGTGTAGAGGAGATGGTGACTCATTCTTTGAAACTAAACTTCAGAATTTTGAAACTGCTTATACAATCTGTGTACTACAGGTTTTGGTTTTTTCTTTTTATTCAAATCAGTTTTTAAGCAGCTTTCTTAATTTTTTGAGTTGCCTCTGAATTTGCCCATTTGCCCTCAGTTAGCTGTTCCCCAGCATGTTTTGCTCCTTGCCTATCTCCTAAAGCAGGAAGACCAACAACCCTTGGCTGTTCCTACCATTTGCCTTTTCCCACCTCTGAACACCACAGGCTGTCAGACTGTATGCTCCACTACTGTGCTGATGACAAGGGAGCTCTGCTTCTAAAGGAAAATCAGGACACCAGATCTGGAAATATCTCCTGGAATGCTAATAAGTTTACTGGAGACTGAGAAGAGGACTGAAGGAGATAGAGCTGAACATCACCCATGTTGAAGTTGTGGAGTTGAAATAGACCCTGAGGTAAATGAAAACAAATAAATTGTATTGTTTCCCCTTTTGTTGTGAATGAAACACAACTAGAGTCTTCCTTCTTGGCTTCTGAAAGTGAAGGTGTCCTTTACAAATGCACAGCTTTGCAGAACCAGGAAGAGACTCTTGAATTCCCATGTCAGTGTACAGTAAAACTTACACTGCTGGTAGGGCAACCCAACACCTCCTCCTTACCACCCCCAGGAGCACTGGACAAAGACCAATAATTCATGTGGTATAATAAAACGTGTCACATTACTTGACAAATCCGCCAGAAGAACTGAGTCTTGCGAAGCACTTTGATAAATCATTCATTAACAGATTTTCTTTCACCTTTGCATGTGGATTAAGGAGAGGGGAGTAAAGGGGAAAATGTAGATGTCGTATCGGGAACAACACAAATGAAAAGATTTGTCAGATTCGTATTGCACGAAAATCTAAAATTCCCCATCCCACTTCCCCGACTTCTCCAGAGAAATACGTGCATTTGAGAAGGTGTGTCTGTTTGCTGCCTTTTCCGCCTGATATGCAGACAGAAATGTTTGCATCCTGCCCACTCTCCATCAAAAATTTGACTGAGGAAATAGATCCTCTTTGCCTACAGGCATTCAAGCCTAAACTCCAGACAGAAACTAATATAATTTCCTGCACGCTATGAGGAAGACAGAGAAGTCCCTTTTCCCTGAAAATGTTGGTCAATGTGACCTAACTTCCAGGCAGTAACATTTTGAAGGGGGTTGTTTCTTATACAAGGCTGAAGGAGATCACCTGTGGGATTGGACTGTGAGCATGTGACAAAGACAAAATACTGTCTGGACGGCCGTGGACAACACCAGCAAGGAGGGCTGATGCACTGTATTGTGCAGGTTTTTGCTTGGATGGATGTCATGGTAGTTATGTTCATGGATTTACCTGAGAAAAGCTGTCTGGGAGATCAGCAGGGGCTGCAAGAACATATATACTGTTCCCCCTCTACCATAAATGTCAGGACTTGACCAAATAAAGACCTAACACCTGTGCAAAGGTCCCAACCTTGTTACCCAAAGAGAAGACTGAAGAAGAACTTACTGAATACTGAAGAAACAGTTTTGAAATTAAGAATTAACAACAGTTAGCCAAAAAAAGAGAAAAATACAAAGTTCAGACTGAATTTACAAAGGAGGAATAGCAGTTCAACAAAGTACCAGAAACAAAGACCTGAAAGTAGGAAGGTGAGCAAAGCTCTTAAAGTCAGACAAGCAAAAACATTATCCTGGTGTGCACAGCTGGCAAAACAGAGAAAGAGAGCCACTTCAGACAACCAGGATGCTCTCAGGCTCAGAGGTAACAAAGAATGGGGAAGAAAGGGCAGTAGAGCTGAAAATGCTTTCATGACTCACAGCGATTGGAAAGTACATGATTACATAAGAGGGGGAGAGGAAATGGACTCAAGTTGCGCCAGGGGATGTTTAGATTAGATATTAGGAAAAGTTTCTTCACAACAAGGGTGGTCAAGCATAGGAACAGGCTGCCCAGGGAAGTGGTGGAGTCACCATCTCTGGAAGTGTTCGAAAAACTTGTGAATATGGCACTTGAGGACATAGTTTAGTGGTGAACATGGTGGAGGTGGTTGACAGTTGGATTTGATGATGTTAAAGGTTTTTTCCAACGTTAGTAGGTCTAAGTTTCTCTAAAAAAGGTTCCTCTAGTTTTACAGCTAGAAGGGGAGTCCTTCATTCCTCTCAGATCAGAAATGTGCTATAAGGGATGACCACAGCTGAGGTATTCAGTTCCAGGGCAAAAAAAGTTTTGAACTGTAGTTCCACAACCAATGGATATAATGAAAACTCATTTCTCAGAGGGTTCTGCCTTCTTGTACCACTGAAATTTTAACTGAATTACACAAAATGGAATTTTAATTGAACTATGTTAATGTTATTCTTTCAAGCTAATTGATTATAAATGTGCCAGCTTTCAGTATATTCATCTTATTGAACATCACAGAATCCACCTGTCAGGTCAGATGTTTTAGGATGTGTGGGGCAATGAAGTCTTGTTTCCAACATATAAACATTTTGATGTTCAGCTCTCATGCTGATTCCCTGTGTAGAAAGGGATACATTAATATTGAAGCTTTTCCTGATGTGGAAGGACTTTAATAGAGATATCCCAATAAAATTTCTTTCTTTTACCTGGCCACTTAATTTGTCTAGCTTTGCAGAAACTTACATAAGCTTGAGACATCTATTCATCTGCTGCATTTGATTGAAATTGGCCAAAGATCCAGAAAGTATTCTGTGAGACAGACAGATGTTTACTCTAGGGAACACATCATTTTTGTATGACACATATAGTATAAATCTAACTGGTATGGTAATCATTTAAAGAATGGATCTTTTCTACTAACTCCCAGTGGTAAAGGTTTGGGTGTTTTGACTGACCAGGAATATTTCTTTCCTGGACACGTTCACAAGGCTTTGGCAAGTGCCCTTAGCCAAGAGCATGTCTGTGTGTACTCACTGCTGCTTCTGGAGAACACTGTTTCTGCAGACAGGGGTTGGATTGTGTTCAGCAAGGCCAGAAAATACAATCAATTTTTGAATGTTCACAGGGTCAAACATTTGCACAGCTGGCATATTACTTCAGAAGAGAAGGGGGAGGGAAAAAGTTGGATAAGAAGGATAAGAACAGAGTATGTATAATTTTGTAGTGATCTCCACAGCTTCTGGACTACAACCCTCTAGTTTTGATTAGCATTTCCCTACTGCTTAATTCCAGACCCGATAAAATGGTCTCTGTTCTCTATGATTTGCTGCTTTTCCTGTAAATGTACATTTACCCTCACTGCATGCTAACAAGATCCTATGCCAACTCTTCCCTGATATTTACTTCTTGCAAATAGAAAGTCTTTATGTCTGAAATAATTTTAGTTCAGTTTACACTGGAATGTCTCTGGGGTTGGTTTATCATGAATAGCTGATAACAAGTGAAAGGTATGCCCTGGATGGCTCATCTAACTTAATGTGTTTACCACCCCCTCTGGACATTTTGCCCAGGATAAATCAGATAGTACATCTTCTACCAGTCATGGTTTAAGACTGCATTTCAATGCACTATTAAGCAGCTTGTGATTCATGCAGAACCATGATATACCTCAGGATTTCCCACCACTACCAGCCCACAAGTTTATCCCTGTAATCATGTTAAATTGGGGAAGTCTTCCTCTTGCCAGTGCATTTCTACATTCCCTTCCTTGTACATACATGTAAATATAATTACATGTATCAATTAGGTATGGTATGGTATAATGTGATATGATTAGTATAATCTCCAAGGCACCTGGTCCTAACTGCATGAGATTGTCTCCTTGCCACTTGTCCTTGCATCCTGGTACAATTCTGGGCAGGGCACATCATTATGGCACTTGTCCCCCAGGTCCTACACATAGACTGGTGCATAAATATCTAATGATTTATTTTCTCACTGTCTTTCATGTTCCAGAAAGTTCCTAAACTGCTAATTGTCAGGCATGGCTAAGATATCTCAGAGAAATGAAATATTATAGAATCATAGAATGGGTTTGATTCTTTAGGGAAGGGACCCTAAAGATCTAGTCACAGCCATGGGCAGAGCCATCACTCACTAGATCAGTTGCTCCAAGTCCCATCCAACCTGGTCTTCTTGAACACTGGGCAACCCAGCCTCTCTGAGCAGCTTGTTCCTGTACTTCACCAACCTCCGAATAAAGAATTTCACCCTTATATCTAACCTAAACCTGCCTTCTTTTAGTTTAAAACCATTGTCCCTTGTCCTGATGCTATCTGCTTGCATAAGAAGTCTTCCTCCTGCTTTCTTGTGAAGGTGCTCTAAGCTCTTCCCAAAGCCTTCTCTTCTCTAGGCTGCACAGCCCCATCTCTCTCAGCCTGTTTTCCTGGGAGAGGTATTCCAGTCCTGTGATCGATGTAATGACTGTGCTCTGGACTCATTCCAGCAGGTCCATGTCTTTCTTGAGCTGAGGTCCTCAAACCTGGACACAGCACTCCACATGGAGTCTCATGAGGGCAAAATAGAGGGGGAGAATCACCTAGACTTAAAGGACTTGTGGAAGATTGCTACCAGAGGAAACTGGATCTCAGCACTGTAGTCAACCTAATGGCAAAAGTCAGCTCAGTAACACCTGAGGAACAGGTTTTAAACTGATGGGCTTGAATCTGTAAGAAAACTCCAAACCGCCAAAATAAACAAATGAAAAAAGAATAGCACAATGCTTTCTGGTTTGTCTGCCTGCTAGACAGGGTGGAGGCAGACTTATCCTGAGCCCCAGTGCTCCACCAAGAGCTCCCAGCACTGCCCGGAGCTCCTGCTGCCACCGGAAAACATTGCTGGTTACCAAGGAGCAAGACCTCACTGCTATCTACACCAGTGCTATCAGGCGTTTTTCTTGTACAGACTGAAACAGAAGAAAGGGACACATCTCCTTCCTACCCAGCACTTTGTTAAGGGCCCTGTTAGTGAAAGATTAGAATCCAAAGGGGAGTAACAAAAGGAGAACCACACTATGAAGTAAACTACATGGCATTCTCCCCAAGGTGTTTCCACCCTTGGAAAAGGAAACATAAGCCCTAACAGTATGTCTCACAATAGGTATCAAATTTTCCATTACTTTTGTGATAGTGATGTGTGACAACAGTTACACAGAGGGAAGGAAGGGTTTGGCCATGTTGTGGTAATATGAATGTACTTTATACAGTGAATAAAGTGAATAGTTAATGTATTTTATGATCTGCACTTACAGGATTATGTAGATAAAGAAAGCTTTGCCTCCAGCTATGGATTTGGGGATTTTTCTCAAATTTGATATAAATAACTGATTTGTTATTGGTTGCTGGTCAGAGAACTTATAAACCAGCATGTACATCTCTGATCTTCAAACTGAAATTTCTACATTACTTCTTTTTTTTTCTTTTCTGGCTTCTAAAAATGGCAAAAATATGAAAGCCCTAAGGACACTCAAATGAAAAATGAACCCTCTGACAACAAGTCTTAAGAGAAAGGATCCCTAAAGCAGATGGGCCCCACCTTGCAGCAAATTGGACAAATAAAGAGTAATTTATCTTTAGGTGCAGTAAACATCATACAAGTTTGCTAAAGGCTGGATAATTCCATAAAGCTGCTCAACAAGAAGCCAGAATTGATTAGAAATGAAAGGTCTCACACCACCACCCTGAGTACTCAGCTCTTAATCAGGTTATCAGGCAGTAGGGCTTTTCTTATTTGATAGTCTTTTCTCCAATGAGGGTGTTATCTCATCGGTGAGGTCATAAAAAGTGAGTCACACAGAGTCGATAGGGTATCTAGCACAAAGGCAATGGTGTGCATTATAGAGGCTAAAGATACTGCAGGTACTGTAGGTGCTGTTTACTTACAGGCAACTACTGTTGTGTCTCCCTTCAACCTTCAGAAAAAGCTGTTGTAACCTCATTTTAAGCTGTACTTAATGTTCAGAATAATTCTGCTTATCGTGTTTTGATATTGCTGCTTTGGCAATGCTGTGGGACATTTTTAACCCAGGGCCTAATTTCTTATATTCAATTGCCCCAGCTAAGATTTTAATTTTGCTAAGTGGAATGCATTTTCTGAGCACTGAGCTCTGTCTGGTTAAACTGGCAATGAACTCATATTAAGAAAAGAAAAATGAACACTTATAATTGTTTTTGCAGTTTTACCAAATTTTTACCCTAAGAATAGCTGCCAGTCAGAACTGGATTTCTTGTCTTGGAGATCTCTGATGATTCCAGGATTCATACATGAATTCTTATATGATTTTTGGCTTTGATTTTCTTCCACTCTTAGGTACCTAACTCTTCCATGTTGTACTCTTGCATGAAAAACAGTGCTTTCTTACCTTTATTTTTCCTATAAATTAAGAAAAAATGACTCCATAAACAAATCCAAGGAGTTTGTTTGGCTCTACCTCCTAGGAGACTCCTAGCGAAGTCCATTCCTAAAAAATCCTTTCATACTAGTGCCATCATCCTGTTGCTAATGCTTTAAGCCCACAGAAAACAATGCACTGTGTTAAAAGAGCTGATCATGAGATCAGCATGGAAAAGATTTTGTTTCTGAAATTATTTTTAAACCAAACCAAAATAAGGCTGTGCCTGGGAGTCCCTGGTGCTTCCAGAGGCAAGAAGATAACAAAATGCCAAGGAACATCAGTTCAGTGAGACTGTGAGTTCATGACAGAGAGTCATTCATGTCTCATGAGTGAAACGTGCTCTGCTCATGAATCAATGAATTCCCATGGGCTTTGAAATCCCCTTTGACATGGACAGGCACATCAATGACTCACACTTGCTGAGCTTTAATTCTCTTCACAAGTACAAGCCCATGCCTGGGAAAACTTTTTCTGTAGCCTCTGACAGAACTGCAATAGTATCCATGGTCATTTATATTTTTCCCATTAAAATATAAATCAACATCTACAAAGCTTTTAAAATGAAATTATAAATAATCATCAAAAGCGAGCTAACAAACAATACCTTTTCCCTTCTCTTGTACCAATAAAATAATAAAAGTCGATGTGCCAATGTTTGATAAGTGGTTTGATAAGTGATGTAAAAATCAATGAACAACCCCATATGTAATTGTTTTAGAATAATTAGTGGAAAAGGACTTAAAAATTTTTATAATGAAATAAAGGTAACTGAAATATTTTCATATTTGGTAGAAAACTGGATTACCTCAGTTTTCAAACAAGAACAGCCGCCTTTTATTTTTTTAATCTGCAGGGGTGCTGCCTAAGAGATGATTGTTTCATTCACAAACCTCTGGAATATTGGCTGCTGTGGAGATCAGATCCCAGCTATGGGACATCTCCAGCCTGCCCACCAGTTGTGGCAGCCCTTATTTGAGTTGTGGGATCATGCAGGTGATGTGAATCGACCCCACCACTATCATGCCTGCCTTTATCAAGGCTGTGCAGCTCACCCCTTGTTTGGACATAAAGCATTAGGTGGTGTGGCTATCACTTACTTCCTGCACAGCTGCTCCTTGTGTCTCCAAGGGAATGGAGCCAAATAGGAACAACCTTGAATGTGGACTGTGCCAACAGGATGCAAGTGGCCCACCTCCATGGACGTATTTTCTTTTTGTTGTTTCCAGAGAACTGCTGTGCAATCCATGTTACCATTGAGGAACGTTGGTTTGCCATTGGCCACGGGCACAGACGAGCTGATCCACTGACCCCATGGGCTCTGAGTGCTGACACCAGCCATGCAGAATTGAATCTTGTGATCTCCCAAAACCTGTCCACCTCCCTGGGAACCTGGATGGATGGGAGCCTTCTGTTGGTGGGCATGCTCATGTGGACCACCAATAGGGTCCCTAAAAGTATCATGAGAGTGAGGCCTTTGCTACTTAGGACTAAATAAGAATGAGCTCCTATTACTGATTTCACCAAGTCAGTACTTGATCATGCTGAATCAATACTTCTGAGAGATGTCTTTATACAGCTGGTTAAAAAAATATATATATCAAACAGGAAACTCAAGAAAACTTTTTTCTTTTGTGACCACAGTTCCTGTAATATATTTTATATGTTGTCAGAAATACAGACTTTTAAAACCTGAACTGGAAGCTTGATTTGGGGCACAAGGAAAACATCTGGAAAATGCTAAAAATTCCGTTCAGTGTATGGTGGGTTCATCACCTTCTCTCTCATGTGATCATGTGAATCGTCCAAGGTAGCTTGTGCCCACTGCCATGATTTCCCCGAGCCAGTATGATGTGTGTGAGTACAGACTATCACTGCTGATACTCCCCTACTTGCTGTGAGGTAGGGGCGGAATGGGCACACAAAAAGTAGCCTGAGCTGCATTTTATGTTCACCATAGCATCTGTTTGGTCAGACCATGCTGCAAGAGACACAGGATGGGAAGTAAAATCATGTAAGCAGCAATGGAAAGTAAAGGGAGAGTTTGAAGGGGGAGAAAATGCATGCTGTTTGTTTATCTGTTCATGTAGCCAGGGACATCAAACAAATATAATAACTGACACAGAGATTTGTTCTTCTGGCACATCACCCAGTGTTGGATTTCAGCACCAATACCAGTACAGGAAAAAGTCAGGTTGTCTGACCCAAAAAGTTTGAATGGGTTCCTATTTCTCTGGTTATTAACTGGCATCTGAGAGCTGCTAAATCAGTAAATTGTTAGCATTTCTGGATCTGAACTCAACAAGCTTGACTTGCTCATCCAGTTACTGTTGCATATGCTTTGACATCAACTTTAGCAAGGAGGAGGATTTGAACCAGGAACTCCTATAAACAATTTTTCTTTGAAATCAGATTAGCAAGTCAGAAATGCCAAGCGATAAGAGAAGACTTTCCTTCACAAGACTTCCTTTAGCAACCCTGAGTCCGTGGCATTGGGAGGACATCGGCCTTCATATCCACCCTACACAGGGTAGAAATATTGATTCATTGTCATCATGAAAGTTATAATTTTAACTTTGTTTCAGCAAGCTATGGAATATAACTAGAAATATATTAAAACCACACATATCTTCCATATTTTTAAAAGGAAAAAGAAAAGGTATTATGTGTCTGGAGGAAAAGTTCACATAAAATCTGGATCTAAAAAAAAGGAAAATAAAAATAAAGGGGGAAAAAAATCAACCTGAAGTGCTTTGCTTGCTGGTTTTGACATTAAGGTTCTTTGCAGGCCAGAAGTGAGCCTTCCAAGTGAGTAGATGGAAAGCTTCTTCTTCTGGTGGGATAAAGAGGTAGAGGTGGAGAGATGTTTCTTTTTTGGAGCTGAATGGTCAGTAGAAAGATCTTCTTAGCAAATTTGTCCTGGCATAATATTCGTGACTAGTTCTTCCAGTAGAAACCCTTGTATAGATTTGAAGAAACCAAGAAGGCCCTTGCTTTGAGGTGTGCACAGCTGCATGTTGGCATCACACCTACAAAATACACTCTTTGGAGAGTCAGATACTGCTGCCTGTAGTTCCTCATCAAGCAGGCACGCAAGATGTACTGAGGGAGGAGTACTTGGTGAACATGTAGAAGGGCAGTTTCTCTTCTAAAAATAACAAAACAGTTTCCCTTCTTTTTTTCTTCTGTTGGACCATAATGATATGGTCCATCTCAGACTTACCACCTTTTTTGGGGTTAGAACTCTGGAAGGAAAAGTCAGATTGAAAGCAGGATGATACTATAAGCAATTTAGAAACCTGCAAGTATCCAAACTGCTACCAGCAGCAGAGTAACCTATAAAACCTAAGGGTTTTAAAACTTACGTCTGTTTTAAGGTTATTGCCCAAAAGATTTACATTACAAATATCTTCAGACCATTGCTATTACAAAAATATTACTGCTACATTTTAAAACTTTTTTATATAGCAAAAGTGCAGTAATAGTAATTACACAGTGTAGTATATGTCTACTATAAGCATCACTTAATATCTAGCATCTACAAAACTGGGTGGGTTATTCTACAAAAAGTAGTTTTCAGGTGGGTATCCATATGTATGCTGGTTTACACTGATCTAACAAAACCTCTCACACGTAGCCTTTAGTATGCTAGCCAAAATGGAATCCAAGGGAGTGAAAAACTCAGAGTGTGAAATGTACTCACTGGGTGTCTTAAATCCAGCAGTGAGTTCCATGGTCCTCCTCTACTAAGAGTGGAGAGAAGCAGCCCCAGAACATCACTCAGCCCACCTAGAGTCTGACTGGAACATGCAGCATAGCTCCACCTGAGCATACATTCTGCAGCAAACACCATTAAAAAGCAGCATTCAGAAGTAGGCTCTGACACCTGACCCAAGAAGATAATTGTCATTCCTTTGTCTTGATCAATTTTAGTGCAAAAGAAGAAAATACATCATACTGCAGGAGAAACGGAGCCAAGCTCTGCACATCCAGTGTTTTCATGCACAGGCTCTAGTCAGGGCTCTGATCTGTCACCACTGTGGTGGGTCATTACCCACAGGTATGAAGTTGCTTCTGTCAATATTTGTTGAAGTCTGCAAATAAGTGGATTACTTGGATGTATATGTCTCTGCAAAGATTTACATGTTAGATTAGTCGTTATCAGATCACAGAGGGTGTAACACCAATTTGACCACAATCATTTCAAAGAGCTAAGCTTCTTTCTCACCCTGGCATTTTACCACAAGTTTCAGAGTGATATCATCAACAGGACAGAGACAAGATCAAAAGACATAAAATAAATGCAGAACAAGAAAAAATTCTGCTTCTCTTAATTTTTTTAGGTTTACTATGCAATAACACAATCAAAAGATTTCTCATCTGAAACAGTTTTAAAGAGAAAAATGGCTTTGTGAATGCATTTACAAAAAACACAACTCCAAAGGAAATGAAAAGAAAAAACCTCAAGGGAGACAATTTTTTTTTTCAATTCTTATTTTCATAGATATCTAAAAGGTCAGGGAGGAGAATGTGCTGAAACTGTTAATTTGATACCCCTTACATGGGGTATCTTTGCTATGTGTGGTGGAAAGGTGGTTGTCCACTCACTATATGAATTTTCTTGCAGCAGTGGTTCCAACTTTACAGTGAATAAAGGGGAAAGTGTCACAGAGGCGAACAAAGGATCGTACATTTTTCTATCATACCTGAAAAATAACCTGTAGCACTTACCTCATTAAGCTGTCATGGAAGCCAAGACTGTGTTGAATAATTACATCAGGATGTTCCAGTCACTGGGAGAGCTTTGCTTCCTTTGAGGTTCCTGGTTCAGTGTTCAGCTCAGACAGAAAATGGTGAGGTTTCCTGACTGAAAGGAAGTAAGTTTTTTTTCATATCCTAGTGCAGGAATGGAATATTCCACTGATGGGGAGGGAAAATCTAGTTGGACTTGGCTGAGAATATTAATTCTTTTGAACCTATAAGGTGGGCTTTCAGAGTTGCTCTCAAACTAGACGCTTCCTTGAGCAAGACATGTTCAAATTCAAAAGTAAAGCCAAGGAATTTGGCTCTTACAAGGCACATGAAACAAGCAGCAGGTTGAGAATTTAAGTTCCAAGTGGGTGATGAAGTCCATTTTTACTGTTACTCACTACTACAGTTAGAGCTACCAGCAGTAGGCAAAGGAATTTCTTTCAAATTAAGCTATATTACTGCTCTTTTTACCCTTTTTCCTTCCTCAGTGTGCATTTTCCTTTAAATATTACAAATTTCTCTTTCTAGTTTATTTTAAACCAGGCAATTTTCTGCTTGGTATTTTCTCAACTGATGCTAGACAATTTTTCCTCCTCCTTCTAAATCCCCTTTTAAAAGAACTTATTGTTTGATTTCTTCTGATAAACATATCCTATCTCAAGCCCTTTATTGTAACATTTATGGGTTTCAAATATGTGTGTTCTACTTTTTTTATATTGTTTCTATGTTGTCTTTAAAGGGAAGTATCGCTCTTTAATTTCTTTAATGGTTATATTTTTATTGGCCACATGGAGAATATGAGCTCACACATTAGTGTGTCAGAGGGAAGGGTAGATGAGTTTGCTTTTGTTTTATTAGATGTTAAAAATGGCTTACCGGTTTCTGAGAAATAGCTGGCACTTTTTCCTTCTATACCTCATCCCGTTGTAGTTATCTAGGAGGTGTCCATGCTGCTCTGGCTTCTTATCTCTTCTGGTTTTGGCTGCAATTCTAACGTGCAAATGGCCAAACAATCAATTTATCCCCCAAAATCAGGTGAAACAACAATACCTGTGAGTCAGCAAAACTTCTATGTTTTCAGAGATATTTTAGCACATTAAAAAACCCAATTCCTCAGTGAAGGGCGTATATGCTTCAAGATTTTTTCCTGCTTTGTCCCTTCCCATTACTGGTGGTGCAGCTTTCCCTCCTCACTGGGTGCACACAGAAAATCCAAAGCTTGCCCAGAGCTGTTATGGGTGAGCTCCACAACCTCCAGGACAGCAGGAACCTGTCACTGGATGCTGTGTCAGGTAATGGGCTGACATATTTCTTCTGCTCCTCTGCATGGCAAACACTGAAATAAAACACAGCCCTGCATCCTCAGGAAGGTAAAACTGGTTATCCAATAGCTTTGGGCTTTGGATCTGAATTTTGGGAGGAGCTGCTGCCCCACTGCTAACTCTGAGAAGTGCAACTATGAAATCACAGGGACTTTGGACATAATTAAACTGGAGAGTGTTACATCTGTTAAGGTCTAGCACCTTTTTGTTCCTGGGAGCATTACTGGGGGATTGCTGCAGATTTCAAAGGGTTAAAGAATCTCACCTTCTTCCCGGATGATCCATCACCCATCTGAATAAACACAGGACTAATAAAGATCCATGTTGACATAGAACAGGGATCCTTATTTAATCCTAGAACTGATACAATATTTCAGACAGCCACAGAGCAGAACAAGGATCCCATACACTTAAAGGTGACCTCTGACTATATCTCTGTATAGAGGGGGAGATGAGTTATTTCTTTATGAGTCATTCTCATAGTTAGTCTTTACCATCCAAAGGAATAATCAGAGCTGGTGAACATCTCCTTTCCCACCCCAATATAAAACCAGTTAGTTTCCAGCCTTTTTCATTGCTACCATGTTCTTCTCTTTCTTCTTGCTCCTTCCAACTGAGTCACTTCTTCCTTTCTGGTGATATGTGTGGCACTGTCAAATCTGCTCTAAATAACATTATTGAAAAAAATTTAGAAGGGTCATTATCAAGACCATTCCCTGCTCTGAACACTGCTTTCTGTTGCCATGACTGCTGAAGTAGCAATAGATGGTGTCTGTCAGTGCAAACAGTGAGTGAAAGCCTCTGCCATCGGCACCACCACACAGTGGATGCATCTTGAAGGAGGTTCTCCTGGACCTCCTCATGCCCTAAAGAGCTATTTCTATCAATGGTAGGTCTTGTGTAGCTTTGGTCTGTCATAACAGAGATAAAAGAAGGAGAAACATTAGCTCTGGGTGACTGACTGAACACAAATAACTAGAGGGTACAGAGATTTAAAATGCAGCTCATTTCTCTCCTTGACCTAGTCCCAGCCTTAACTGTAACATCTTGAAGGTAAATGCTCAGAGGGGGCAGACATTTTTCCTGCAGGGTATTTCCATCTTGCACACGGTTTTGCGAAGTTCTCCTTTTATGATTGCCTTATGCAATGCTGTGAGCCCAGCAGAACAGGCTGTGGCAGGGTGTTTTGGCATTTCAGTCTTGCACTTGGTCCTTCCAGTCGGTGGAATGCCTCCAAGAGAACAGGTGTGTAGTGGCTGAACAGATAAGCTGATTTCACACAAACATCCACTTTCCTTGATCTGGATGAATTCTCTGCTAATATTTACTCAAAGAGTTGCACTGTGTGTATGTTGTACTATATCCTGCTTTCTACTTTTTTCCTATACATTATTACTTGTGCCTGTTTTGCTGTCTGTTGTTTTGTTCTTTTGTTGCAGACCACTGTGGAAATATTTTGCCCCATAATTACACACCTAGTAGAGCAGAGGTTTGGTCTGAGACCAGGATATTTAGGGTGTATATATATATATACTTATAAAATAGCAGTTCAGCTTCTCTTTATATGTTCATGACTTCATACCACCTTCCGCAGTCATCTTCTCAAGACTGGCTTTAGGCCATCCAACACCTTCTTTTTTCTTAGGTCACTGTTCCTGTACTGGGCCATTTTCCCTAAACTCCCAACATTTGGTTTTCACTAGATATAAGTTCTGAGCTGTGTATTGTAAAATAACAGACCTTTGCCTGACACAAATGTGGAACAGGCAAAGCCCAGTTTGTAATTAGAGGTAAGAGAAAAAAGTGTGATCCAGATCCAAACCTTCTGAGGCTTTTGGAAAATGTAAATTATGGTTTTGGTGTTAATGTTCAGGTGTACATCTGAGTGGCCTCAGTGGAGGGCAGACAATCCCAGTTCAACATCTCTTTTCCAGGGAACACCAGTGGCTGTGTGCTCTTCTCTTGCAGGTCATCAGGAATGCAACTCATCATTAAATCAAGAGAGCTACATTGAAGTAAGTGGAAGAGGGCTGGCTCACAGTACCCAAGTATTTACCTCTACTTTTTGGTAACAGAATAGAAATTTTCCAGTTGGGTGTATGCAAACAATGGCTTCCTATGAGGCATTTGATGCAAATATTTATTTAAATTTATGTCAAATTTTCAGGGGTTTAGGGTGAATTTTTACCAGAACAGTTATAGAAGGACTATAGGACTGTCAAGGGTGTTCAAATAACAGACGTTTATTCTCATTATCTTAAATTATCATGGATAGAAAGCAAAGAATAAATACCCAGCTAGAATTCTTGCTTTAAATTGAGGATTTGGAGAGTTTAAGTGTGAGACTGAAGTGCAGCACAAGCTCTGTTCTGAAACCTCATTTAAGGGACCAATGTGATCCCATTTGGGGACATAATTTACAAGAAATATGGATCTTTTATGGCTAGATGTTCACATACACTGAATTTAGGATAAAGGATTCCTATCCCACCTAAAGCATTATATCTGGGTTAAAAATTGTCTATATAGTAATATAATGAGCATTCCTCTCTACAGAACAGGCTGAATGCAAACTTAATGCTATGTGCTTATATATCACAGTCAGTGGGTTTATGCTCATTTATTAAAAATTGGGCTGGCTAATAATTACTCCACCAGATCTAACTCACAAGTTTAACTGATCTTTACCTCAGATCCTAGTTTGACTTACTTTTTTTTCCCTTTTAAAGAGACTTTTCCAGTCTTCCCAAAGGACTCATGCTTATTATAAATATCTTTATCTTGTTTTTAAGTCTTATATTATTACATAATATATTAAAAAAAAAATACTGGCAACAGAATTTCCTCTAAGCCACTCTCTGTAAAAATTCAGTAATGGCTTCAGAGGCAGCAGCTTTGCAAAGGTCTATTGCCTGGATGGCTGAAGAGCTACTGCAGTGGTCAGATACCTCTGGAAGTCTGGTTATCAAGAGATATATTAAATGAGATCAGCAAATGTCTCAGGAAACAATTTCACAGGGAATCTAGAGGGTCTGACCTGGCAGAAAAAGCTGGTATTAGCTGGTCCAGGACATTGCCTTCTTTACTTCATCTTGATAATCAAACAGCAGATGAAATCAGAAATCTTATGAGTCCTGAATAAAACTACTCTCATCCCATCATTCATATGAAAAATCACATTTCTATGCAATACTTTTCTATGCTTTCATATGAAAACAGAATTTGCCTAAGGTTTACATATAAACTTTGTCTTATTTGAGACTCAGAAGGGTTTTTTTTTTTCTCCTTCAGCAACAGATCTGCAGGGCCGATGTACCTTGATGCAGTTTTTCTTTTTTTTCTCACTGTTTGGGTGATGAGAGCTCTCCTTCCAATCCTTTGCACTTCTTGTTGCTACACAAAGCAAGAGACAGAGGTGAAACACTAAGTACTCCAGCATCCCTGTCCTTAACTGAGTGGAGATGTGTTGCACTTTCAGGAAATTCATCTTTTGACTTGAAAATCTGTGCTGTGCTCCTGCTCTTCTTTCATTTTGATCTTGAACTGGGGAATCCTGTTTTCCTCTTAAGCAGCATTATCCCACATAATCCCAAAAGGGCATCACAGAGTGAAAACAATCACTTTCAATCATTTCTCCAATGTACCTATCATATTAGAAATGCAACATATTTTTTTTCCTACAGCAGGTTAGGTGCTACTTTCTAAACTTAGCAGAAACCACTTCCCAGCTGGCACCTTGAACAAATATGGAAAAACAAACAAGTAGGTTGAGGGTTGATGATCTCAAGTCTTTTCCAATCTAATTGATTCTGTGATTCTGTGAAGTAAAAGTAGACAAACATTCTATAATGCCCAAAGATGGCAGATACAAACAAGTGATCTAGAAGTGGTTTGTTGAAACAAATAATTATCAGAATAAGTACCTTTAACCACAACCATCAGTCATTAAGTTCATGCAAATGCAGAATTTCATCTTTAACTTATATTTGCTTGTGTTAACTTGTATAATAATAATTAATTATGATTAATAAAGAGAAGGATCAAAAGCTTCCTCCCTTATTTTCTGTCTCAACTAACTCAAAAAATGTCTCTTTCCCCTCTGTGCACCAAAGGAGTCTTTCATCGAAATTGCCTCAGCATTCTCACTCCATTGTCACATTAACTTTGCTCCTTGAATCCCTACTTCACTACTTGCCAGCACAGAGAAGGAGCTAAATGGAGACTCTGCCTTTCCTCAGCTGCAGTCTTGTTGTCCCCCTGTAGCCCTGCTAGGAGGCACAGTCAGGAATCATTAGCCAAATTCCCTAACAAGTGGGAAATGGGACTTGGAACCAAGGCTCGATTTGGACTGAATTTCACTGGGACAGCATCTAAATATTTTCAGAATTTAAAGTACTACATTTCTGAGATGTGAAAATGAGTGATCTTGTCAACAGGGTGTTGCACATTGCAGCTATCCATGGTCTCAAACAGCCAAACAAACAATCACAAGCCACAGGTTAATTGCACAGGGGTTTGATATAATTATTTACAGGGAGTATAGGGTCCATATATTTCATTAGTTCAGTTGAAGGTTCTGCTACAGATAAAGACAGAATACACCTCAGAATCTGGATTTTAATCTGACCAGAGTGTTTTTGTTCAAAATAGAGTTAAATTTCCTGGCTGAAATGTGTTGAACTTAAGAGAATGTAATTATGGAAAGAACCTGTGACATAGGCATTGGCTACATGGATTCCTGAGGACTCTGCTTATTTCCTGCTGTTGCTGCACCTTAGCTGTTGATAAGAACGTGCCCTTTCAGGTGTGTTGCTCCCTGTTTAGTCAGCCAAGAGTGAAGATCTTGGTATTCAGGGCTGTTTCCAAGGACCTGTGACAGATACAGTAATATTTGTCTCTTCCATTGTGGAAAAGGTGCTGTCTGACACCCACAGAAGCCCTGTGTAAACTGGCATGCTCCTCATACGTGCAGGCTGGTGCTCAGTTCAGTATATTTAAACTCCTTAGTACACAACAACACCCACCAGGAATAAATGACTCCTCTATCCACATTAGATGAACCAGGAGACCTCTCCGGGTGAAAGTGCAATTTTGTTTTTTGCAGTCATAGCAGAAACAAATGGATTTAACCTTGTAGGTCTTCATACAAGATGTTTTGGCTGAACAAGAATTCCAAATTTTGGACCAGTGTGGTTATAGGTGGTATGGTTACTATCAAGAGATAGACGTGAATTAATCTCAGATAAAGTAAAGTGAGAGTTCTCTGCTTTGTTCTTACTGAACATGAGAAATTTTCTTTCAGACACCTATCTGCAGATCACAGCTTAGTATTAAGCATGCAATTCTGGGTGGAAACCAACTACAAAATTGTATTCTGTGCTGTAGTTCTTGTTCTCTTAGATAATGGTTGAACAAGCTAGTCTTTGTTTTCAACGATGCTTGACTTGAAGTTGTTCATTTAGTGTTTTGGCACTAAATAGAACAACCTTTTGGCAATCTCTGACTGTGTACTTGCTCAATATTTTGTTTAAAAATGCTGCAATGATAAAATCTGCTTTTCATTCCAATAGAAAATACTGACATATTCAAACAGCACAGATATTGCACTAATACCACAGAGAATGGGAAATCGCTAAGACAGGAATTCTATAAATTAATAGTTTATTACATTAATATAGCATATTATTATATATTGCATTGATACCACAAATCATTCTAGTTCTTTGTATGAATATATAAGCCAGTATCTGTTCTGGACATAAAGCCATTCAATGTTTCATTCATGATTTTGACAACACCACTTCTTGACAATATCGACCTTGGATGGGCAACAAGTATACAGAAATTGCAATGGGAAATAGATGCCAGAAGCCAGCCAGGCAAGTGCATACAGTTTGCTATAATATCCAGTTAGCAGGTCTGTAAAATAGCATCCTCTTACTTCCTGTTTCACGTGTGGTAGGCTTACAAGTCTTATGCTTCCACAGCATTGCTGCACATGCTTATGTACTTCAGCTGTCAGGAAGTTTTACTGCAGTTTCATCCTGATTAGAGAGATTTTCAATACAGATTTCAATTTGTAACTACCAGTGGTTCTTATGATGATTACATTTCCTGCTAGGAATAAGAAAAGACTTATGGCTATTCTCAGATAATGCAGTCAAGGATATGCTAGTCAGGCTCCAGGTGCTGAGGATGTAAGGACCAACTGGCAATAGTCAGGATAGCTGCCAAAATCTCTAAATACATTATTTGCTGTACAGAGTAAGCCTTCTATTTAGGCTCAGGGATCTTGCAGATGATGATAGTGACACGTGGAGGGAGCAGTCTGTCCATAGCACCTCCTGCTCAGCCTAGCCCCTCTCAATTCCATTTCCAGATGGTACTCTTTTAGCTCACCTTAACCAGAGTTGCACTGCCTTCAAGAAACAGTGAGCTGTAAGCAAATCTGCTTTGGGATTGTGGCCAGAGTTTAAGATGCAGCAATACCATTGTACATCATACTACCTACAATTACCATTCCTTCCACTTTTCCTCCTTAATCTCCCAGCATTCCCATGGGGGGGGGACAAGAAGATTCTCTGCACACACACTAGGACACAGTGTGGTGGCACTTCTATCATGAGTAGTTTTGTTCTTTGTCATTCCTGGAATGAAGAGAAGTGGTAATGCAAGGGAGATCTGTCCAAGGCTGTTTCTCCAATACTCTGTATCGCACCATTTCTCCTCTGCTTTGAATGAGCACATGTCAAGAAGGCTGCCAACAAAAGCATTGTTTCTGACTTCCAGTGTTTCAGCAAATACTGTTTTCACACTATGAAATGTGGCTCTGAGTTTTAAATGCCTTGTTTTCAGGGAATGTCAAGGACTGATTGAACTTGTGCAGCCTGTGGGCAGTTAAAATCCTCACCAATGCCATAGCCCTGGCCTCCACCCTTTCTTAGCACTTAACCTGACATGGTTATTAAATACTGAGCTTTGTTATACACTGCTCTAGACAGTGGCTAGGCTTGTTGTGTATTTAAGATTTTCATAGGATTTGTCTGGCTAATCTTACATGTTGTAACTGCACAATGTAAAACAGTCATTGCTCTTTATATAGGGAAAGTGTCCTTAGACCCATTTATTTACTTATTCATGTACAGTTCTGGCTCTGACTTGCTTTTTCAGGAATTTCTACACATCCCTTTATCTACCAATGTGGGAACCAGCACAAACCATCAAACCATCATCCCTTGAATTTCTTGAATTTTTTGATTTTTAAACTTCTAAGCTAGGACCCTAAGACATACTCATTTTTACTTAAAACACACACATACAAGAACCACCCCCCAAAACAACCCAAACAAAAAAACCCCCAAAAAACCCAAAATCCAAAAAAAACCCCTCAACCCCAAGCCTGCTTTTCTCAGTTTAAAAGTTAAAACAATGCAAGTTATAAACCCAAGGAATTTTCCCCTAGCTTCTGTAAAAGTAGATTGTCAAAGAACATTGCTTATCAAGGTGGATCACCTCCCAGGACCACTGAATTTAGTGGATTGCACAACACAGGGATAATGATTACTTCTATAAGAGTTGAGAGTATGCTGAGAAAAGCCTTTGCTTTGAGAACAGCATAGTAAGTTTTGTGATTATCTGCAAAGGAATCCTTCAGTGGAAAAAGTTTAATTGAATATGAAGATTTTATAGGTCAGTTACACTGTAATCTCTTTTTACTCTTAAGAATCTGAGCTATTATAATGTTACATGGGAGAAAATGTACAAAATTTTTATTATGAACTCCTAGTGATACTTATCAATTCAGCTTGGAACCACTAGAAGGGAAAATCCATAAATCACATTATGGATTACAACATTGCATGTTGTATTTCCTCAGCCACCCTAATCAGTGTAAATGTAATGAATTAATGTGACCCATGACAAGCTGGTTCACACAAGGGTCTAGCTTGATGGAGCTTCAAGCCTTACTAAGTGTTGTACAAATCATAAATGAAAAAAGTCATTTAAACGTTTTGATATGCAGCAGTTACAGCAAAGTTGAAGTACACCACAGAGCCTCGAGAACAGGCTGAAGTGACTCTTCTACAGCTCCAGTGTGGTCAAAACAAGTGATTCTTGTACAGCTGCAATGTGGCTACATACGACCCAAACAATTCCTAACACAGTGAAAGGCTTCTCTCACTTTCTTCACCTGCAGTCGATACTCTTTCTTGATCTGATCCACCTTCACTTGTGTGAGATAAAACTGGATTGATTTCCTGGGAACTGTATGAAAAACAAGGCTGTCAAACTGATTTTAACAAAATTTTGACATAAATCTTTCAGCCAACTGACTTAGTGTTCAGCTGGGAAATGCTTCAGCTGCTGATGTTCGCAGTGTAGGCTTTCCTCCCTTGACTGTTCCCTTAGAAAAGGAAGACTTTGTCATTTAGCAATGTTGAGTATATGACAACAAAACCAACTTTTCAACGGATGCTGGCAATTCTCTGTCATCGGGAATCTCTGAGCCAAGAAGAGATATTTGCTTAAATGATTTGTCCTAAATGCAAATTGGTAAGTTACATGAAAAAGTACAGGATAAAATATGTATGAGAGCACGGTCTAGGATATAGAGGAGTCTGATTCAACAAAAGTGATCACCTGGGGGTTTTAAGTCCTTGAGTCAAGAAGTGTAGTGTTTGGAATACCATTGACAAAGCATGGGACTTAGAAGTTTCCTTCTGTGCAGCCCAACTGAGTTATGCTGCACTGCTTTGAAATCCACCAGCGTAAGAGACTTGGGTTTCCTGGAGCCTTGAATTCAATCCAAAACCTTCAAGAAAAGAAAGCGCTCCCCACCTGTTTGCAAGAATGATTCAGAGAGAACAAATGAGCATACAAAGGAGTTCCAAAACTGCAGGATCCACACCATAAAAGCAAACTTACTTTTCCTGTTTCTCTTCTTGTTGGACAGAAACGTAAAATGGAGATGAACAGCCTTCTGGATCATGTTTGTTTCAGAAGGCTCAAGAGACCACTACCTGCTATGAAACATATGTCAAACTTTTCTATTTCTTAGATTGTAGAGTAATTTATTTGTTTATTCTTGTGAAGACAGGAAAAAAGTCTCCTCATTTAATGGCAATATTTTCTCTATCAAAAATGTTATTGCATTGATAAGGCTAATAATGGAAAACAGCCCTTTGTGTCAATATTAATCTGAGATAAATTTCAATAAGAAACCCTACTTCACCTTCAATTTCCAAAAGAGTCAACTTCTTACAGAAATGTTTTTGCATCCATTTCCATGATCATGTAATAAGTTTGACAATGAACAAGCTTGCTTCAAATCTCTTCAGCATCCACTGCATAGAGATTGTAAGCTTCTCAGTTCTGATCTGTTTTTGATGCATTCATTGCTCCCTATTTTAATTGACCTAGTGCAGTGTTTTCTATCATAGTATCTGAAATTCTTTCCAGAAACTTTAACATTATTCCTAAATTATTGACAGCAACATAAGCAAGAGATAACTGTGCTTTATTGTGTTGTGTAAAAGGAATCATAACTCTTCTACTCTGTATTTGTATAAAGGCATCAGCCCATAAGCACGTATTAGAACCAACCACACACAGAATGTCACATCTAGCGTGACTATAGACAGCATCCTTGCTTTCCTAATCAGCAGCTCACAGAAACTGGTTTCAGATCTGAAATCTATTTGTGATTCTCTCTGTTCAATTTATTACTAAGAATTCAGACTCTACCTTCATTTCATCAGAAATATTGTTAGCACTCAAAGGAGGTGAAGAGTTAGAAGATGTACACTCAAAATTAGACACCACTTGCAACAATCACTACCGACTTACAACTTCAATCTCCTACTGAAAACTGACAGTGTAACTGCCATGGATGAAATTTGCTTGATGATGGCAACAGAAAAGAGCAGAATAATCTTCTCTTCATCCCTAACTCTGCAAGTCATTTCAGGGCATGGTAAGAAAGTTCAGTCCATACAATTCTTATTTTCAAAACATGAACATGCAACACCAGTTTTCAGCCATTTGCAGCAACCGACCAGAACAGATAAGGATTTTCATAGTTTTCAGATCAATAAAGCAAAAAACTGACTATAAAAAGGTCAACAGACAATTCATCCACTGACGTGTTGAATGTTCAATACAGTAAAAGTCTAGCTGCTCAAGTTTGACAGCATTCTTGTTTTATATCATACTTCAGCTCTGCAAAATGATAAGGAGCCTGACAGCTCAGCTTAGCAAACCATGCAAGACCAATTAGTCAGCTCCATGATGCATATTTAGAGAATATATCAAAAACCCACGGTCTGTGATAACTTACAACACAGAGCCCATGAGAATTTCCCATGAGTGGTTCTCCTGTCCCTGCTCAGACTCCCCGAGGAAGGGTTACTTACGTGAGCAGGGAGTGCAGGCTATCGCAAGTCGCAATGTGCCATCTTTGTGCGTAGGCAGGATTGCACAACCCTGAGCCTCTGATTGGATCCTGCTGCTCTCCACTGGACTGTGTGCACATCAGGCACCTGCTGCAGGGAGCTGAACCCGGATTCGAGGTTCAGTGACAGCACTCTCTGAGCCTGATGGCTGCCCACAGTCCTCTCTCGCTGTCTGGAGAGTCTGGCCTCTGCAGAGTGAAAATGGCACACAGATGTCATCACGTCAAAATGGATTGAAATTCGCCCTTATTTTGAATAGTTTTTGATGCTGCGTGTATTCATTTAAACAGGAATTTTCATATTTGATTATATTTTTCTTCTACATTCTGTGCTGGACACTTCAACATCTCAGCTGCAGAATTGTAGGACCTTCCCAGGTCTATCTGAAGATGACATACTAAACCTGCAACTACCAAAATAAAGTTCAATATTTTGAAAATTAATCCCAGGAGTGCTTGACCATTTGCCCCCAAAAGTTACTATGCCTTATTTAGTCATACGTAAAACAAAGATAACATATACCAAGTACTTGAAAGTTTATTTCCAAAAGCAATAAACTACTATTGATGCACTTCTCAGGGTTTCCAGTGATGGGCACCACAGAAAAGTAACTGAGGAAATTGCTGACTGTATTCACTGAAAATCAAATAAAACATAGTAACAAAGTGTTAGGACATGTAGGTAAAAATAATTGAAAAAGAAAAGACATTCATTATCTAAGCTCTGTCTAAAAAAAAGCAAGAACCCTCTAAGAAACATAACATTTCACCCATGTAATTTAAAACATCTCATGAAACTGCACTGATGGTCTTAACATAATACCTCCTGGTGTTTTGACATTGCAAACTTAATAATACTTCATATAAATAAATATAAGCTCTCCTTAGAATTCACTAAAATAAAAATAAAACAATAGATAAAAATTATGAACACAAGAAACCCTCATATCAATAACTATGTAAGTGAACATCAGATTTGTCTCCAAAGTGATTATAATTCTTATCCCTGCTACTACAATAAGGTCTTAAAGAAATTATAGCAGTCCTTTGATGTTTATGAACTTCAGCTAAATTTCCAAATGAAATTAATTTGTGGCCAGTTTGTACCTCCCTGCATTTTGTTCAACATCTTCCATTAGTTTAAATCTTTATGCTGTACCAATATTTAAGACTGTGAACTGAAATGCTGAATATAGAAAAGGACTTTCAAAAGTAACTCTTAAAAGTTGCTTTACAATAGAGATTGAACACACACACAGATACCCCCATGCAATATGTTCTCCCATCAAGGAGGATGACATAACAGAACCTTAAATTATTAATGTGAATGGCAATATTTGAACTGAAATACTAAAGAGGTCTCTGCAAACTTTTATACCTCTTCTATAAACTTATTTAATTTCTCTGAGTCTTGAATAATACATGGACCAAAAGACTTTGTTTCTTCTTCCATGTTTGTCCTTGTATGCATTTAATTATATCCTCAATGCTTTATTTTATCTTTTTTTTTGAATAAGAAAGTCTGCTGCTGATTTAAGATAAGGGAATATACTCAAGGGTCCACTAATAATAGAACTTCTGACAAAACTTGCTAGTGGTAATTGTATATATATATAGTTGTAATATACCAATTGTATATTATATCTATCTCCACTTATACACAGTCTATAGTTTATATTATTGCAAACAAATAAACAAAGGGTCATTCAGCATCATTGTGTCCACCAGAGTATACTAACACAGATTTTTTTGAGCTTGTGCATTATCAACAGATTCCTTTGAGGGTTTATAGATACTGCTCAGCATAGCCCTCCATTCCACATCCTTTTTAACTATTGTACCATTTATTTCTCTGTGCCTGCAAACACCAATTGCTTTTAAAGACAGATTTTTGGTTTGGGTCACTAAGACACTGCATAACAGACTCCAGCTTTCACCTGGCTTTACACAGTGCTGCAATGGCCCTATGGCATTGCATAGCTCTAGGTGGACCTCTGATCCCAAACGCAATGCTGCAGTGTCAGTGCCTCAGAGAGAAGCAAATTCTCTTAGGTGCCACTTCATATTGATGCAGTGACACTATTTCCTATGATGAATTTACCTTGGCAGCTGCTAGCAGAGGGATCTCTGCAACATGCACCACTGCACAACGTAAATATGCCCTCCAGTATGTGTGTGTACATCAGTTCTGTAGTCCATAATACCAATGGCAAATATTGGCATGCACAGTTGTGGTGTCTGTGTTTACAAACTGTAAAGAGGCTTAAGTGGTTATCCCCTTTATACACAGAGATATCCTGGACGTGTTCAGGCAACATGGAAACCCTACTCTGGCCCTCATGTTCGCCCTTCTCATGGTACAGGGTGCACATTGCTTTTCCTTTGCTAACTCTGCACAGGATCTTTACTAACTTTCCACGGGGGGAATGTCTTAATACAGTATTCTTAGTTGTTCTCTGATGGATTTGCTTCCCAGAGGATAACTGTTAAATAAAATGAGAGATTTTCTAGTAAATATCTCTTACTTCCTACTCATATCGGTGTTAACCGATATGAGCTGTTTATGTTGCAGCAAGTCAGTCTCCAGTGCCTGATTTAAAATGTTATGCTTTGCTTCAGTTCTTCTAAATTACACTTCAAACTTTGAAATGAACAGACCAGAAACAGATCCTGGTCAAGGTACATATTGCTTGTTTTGCAGTAAAACAGAGATTGCAATGGAGGTTAAAGCATTATATATTTCTCCTCTACAATGTGCACACTAAAAGACAGAAGGAGAACTACCCATGTTAATGAAATGGCTTAAAATCTCTGTTATAAGGTGATTTGATTTTCAATTAATGAGTTTTATCTAAGCATTTGGAAGTAAAGAAATAGATCAATGGCTCTGTGTTTGACTAAGATCTAGTAAAGAACACAAATGGAGTTGTATCCCCATTTTAGTCTTTAACTATAGCTTTACTTTAGATAGACTACGTTGTGTCATACTGTGAAATACTTATTGCAGCTGTTTGAAATGTAGTTGTCTTCACATAAGTAAGAGAAAACTTATAATGTTTATAAGCAACTTTTAAGCTGAAATGGATCAGTTACCTCACTTTTCCATAGAAGCTTTCAGATAAAAATCATGCATTTGAGGTTGTACAGGTCAAAATTCAGGGACAGTCAGAGGGGTACTTCAGCTGAATTCAATACCAAGTGTCCCAGCATCACTGTGGAGCTTAAACATGGCTTCAGAAGTGGCCAAATGGCCAGCCAGAGAAAAGTCCAGCAGGCAGCTCCTTGTTAATTTGCATTTTAGCCCTCACAAAGAGGAAGTGCTGTAATATCTGTCAATTACAAGTGTTTTCCTCCTTCCCTTGCAATGAATACTCCCTACTCCAGTACGGCACCAGGTGGACTAGACAACCTCTTGCATGTCTCCACGAGTTCATAATTCTGTCTTTTTTTACTATAAATGGAGACACTTACTTCAGTCATTATTGCACCCAAAAGTAACCAAGTTTGCTATCACATTTTATTTGCATTCTACATTAGGTATCTATGGAGATAAGATATGAAAGTCTCATTTTATTTCATGAAGAAGGAGATTCAGAAATCCTGAGTAAAATGTGTACACTACCATGTAACATTTGATCATGTAGGGTAAAAAAGAATGAATCTGAAAATGCTAACAACACTTTTACTGAAATATTTAATTCAATTAATATTGGAGATACAGAGAGTAGTAATATGATCCTGTGAAATAGGAAGAGAAACTATAGAAAGAAATGTCAGGGTTTTCAGATCAAATGCAATGGCAAAATCTATCTTTTCTGTTAAAAACATTAAAAATAGGTACATCAATAAATTCTTCGAACATATTAATAATTCCATTTATGCAGTCAGTTGTATGGATTTGATCATAAAGAGGTACAAAAATCAAATATGTTACTCCCATGTAATTTTTAAACTCTCCCATGTCACCTGTGTATGTCTATTGAGTGAATGGAGGTGAAATACAATTTGAAGGGAAATTATTTCTTTGAATAATTAATAATGTTACTAAATTAATTTATCATAAATATTTGAGGGGTTTTTTTTACAAATCTCATACATTTTAACATATTTTATAATAATTTCTGAGAAGAAATAGCAAAAGATAAGAAATTTAAAAGTCATATGTCATAGTGAATGAACCACTTAGTAGTGTCAGGATAGTTGGTTCATGACATATATGAGATTTAAAAATTTCAGTCAAAAATACAGATACAGAGAATCACTTCTGATGGTGCTTTAAAGCTCAGTTAAAGGAGTTAAGCTGAGCTGTAAACCAGTTTCAGCCTGATTTGTGATCACCAGACTGGGATGTCTCAGAGATCACAGTGCTTCCCTGAACCTGCAGGAAATGTATATGAAACCACAACATAGCAACTGTTGATATGAATTGATTTTTCGTAGTAAGTAATACAATGATTCATAAAGTATATTTTTCTTCTCAGCAATATAATCTCTTAATAAGCTTATGTGTGTTACCCTCATGAGTTTACCTTACTATTTTATCATTACTTTAATTACGCACCATTTAAATCCATTACATTTTTTTTCCCTAGACCTTCATCCTGGAACCTTGATAATAACCATTAGAGACAATGATACTTCCTTAAATTTTTATTGCATGTATTTCTGTATACACAAGTATCTTGCAGACATCTTCTTTTCCTTGTTAAATAATGATGAATAGATTTTTTTTTAGCTATTAGAAAGAAATTCCTTTCTGTGAGATGAGTGAGACACTGGAACAGGTTGTCCAGAGAAGTTCTGGGTGTTCCATTGCCTGGAAGCGTCCAAGGCCAGGTTTGACGGGGCTCTGAGCAACCTGGTCTAGTGGAAGGTATCCCTGTCCCTGTCCAGTTGGAATTGAATGATGTTTAAGGTCCCTTCCAACACAAACCATTCTATAAATCTGTGATTCCATGACAATTTTTCATGAAACATAACAGAAAATCATATTTGAGAGAATTTCAAATGGACATTTAGCCTATTCCCTTGCCTCAGAGCACTGTCAACAGCACTTAGACCATTCTTATGTAGGTGTTTTACTAACCGAGGGATGGAAATCGGACAGTATTCCTGGGCAATCTAAATGAGTATTTCACTTCCTTTTCAGTGCTCCTCTAATGTGCCTCCCTAATGGCTAAACTTCATTCCATTCTGAACATAATTATGACTCCAAAGAATATGGGGACAATCCCAGCACCTTCTTCCTTGCAGGAACTGTTTGAACCCATGTGGGATTGGGATCTGCTCTTACTGAAAGACTGTTTTTCTACACCCCAGGGTAAGACACTATAAAAGGTTAATTTCCCAAAATAATATGGCTGTAAATAACTGTTTTAAGGTACTTGAAAAACATTCTTCACTCTCCCATTGCTCCCCAAAAATTATTCTTGCATATCTGTCCTTTAATGTCTCTAGGGTTAGAAATCACTATGATTTTTTTTTAATCATAGTTAGAATCCAACTAATTTTTAATGGTGAAATCATGTTTACTCAGAAGGCAAACAGCTGAAATAACTCTAAAATTGTCCATGTAAGAAGAGGAGTCCCTCAAGGAAAGGGCCATATTACTGACTTGCCAACACAGAAGGATCCTTGTTTCGTACACCAGTGTTGTGCCTAGATGGTGGGTAACTGCTGACCTTAAATAGCATTTGATGTCTTCATTTTCACAAGCAAAGTAACTACATAGGCAGGTGCAAACTCATTAAGAAAAATTTGTATCAGGTGGAACTTCTTTAGAGTTTTTTTTTTTTTTTTTTTTTTTTTTTTGAGAAGCGAATTTTCCTCCCTTCCCCTTAGGGAAAAAAAAAAAAAAAAAAAAAAAGTGAAGCAATTCACTCAAACTTCCTGCTCAAAAGTCACCCAGAAGTCTCTTAAATTGTACTTATCCCACAATAAACAAAAATTTGGGAAGACTAAGCCTAAGCAAAAATTCTTCTTGCTCACTTCTTGACATTTCATCAAAAATGTGAAAAGAAGACTCCTCCTAGAGTGCAAATAGCTGAGGGAAAGTCAGAGCATCCTCTATTTACCTCTGCACCTGCAAAGGAAAACGAAAATGTCTGAAGCCCCACCTATTAAGAGCCTTGTGAAACAATCTGGGAACTGAGCCAAATTCTCCTCTCTCACTATATAAGACTTGGGAACAGACAGGTATTTCCTCAGAGGCAGGTTGTTCGGTAGTTTCTACTGGACTTCCAGAAGATGGGTAAAGGTGGTGGGACACGAATACCACTATGGATATCAATACTAGCCCTGGTCTTCACACAGATCAAAGGTAGGAAGATTCACTTGCTTGGCTTTTTTACTGTTTTAAAGAATTTATAACTTGCTTTGGAGTTTGAAGCATTTTTTTTTTTTCTTGGCTTTGTGAAGTTAATGAACCTGTTACCTTCATGCAAGATTTTATTTTCTGCTTAAAATACTTTCCTTGCTAAGAAGAGAAAATTAGCTCTTTTGAAACTGTCATCCTTTTTTTTTCTCCAGTTGAAATCTGGAACAGCTCCACTGCATTAGTGGAACTCCCTCAGATCTTACATTTCTACAAAAATGCCTCAAGATTTGCATTTAGCTTTTAACCTCTAGAAAGGAACAAATCAGTTGAGGAGTATGTCTGCATGAATTATTAAAGACCATTATTTATCAGCTGATGGTAGAGTATTGAAAAAAGGGAGGATTTTGCTTGAAAATCATCAGGCAATAGATTTAAAAAATTCATTTACTCTTGCTTATGAGGTTGCATAAAAGCTTAGCACACAGGGTTGGTTTGCAATGGGCTGAAAACAAATGGAACTGCTGTAAATATTCTGAGGGCACTTAATAGTCACAGATGGATGGAAATCCCCTGGTTAAAATTTTTAGTTTTTTACCTGATAATTTTACTTTAAGGTAACAACAATGTTAGTTTTAAATGCATTTTGATCTCAAGTGTAGCTCCTATTGTATGATTTCATATTTTTCCTACTCTCAGGTAGTTCCATAGTAAGTTGTGCTGAGAAGTGGTAGTGTCAAAGAGTAGCCCATGACAGGACTAGCTGTAGCATTAGCACAACGTGCAGTGGCAGCAGGGATCTGCAGGGCATGTGCCATGAGACAGAGCAGAACCACAGAGTGTGTGGAGAGAGAAGCAAAAAGCTCTCTGGGGCTGGGCACTGATGGAGCCCAGAAGCACTGAATGTTTCCAGCCTTGAAGGTGGCCCAGCTGCAGCCCCCCAGCTCTTTCCCCTGGAGGGGACTTGCAGGGCTCCCTACAGCTCTGCTTTCAGCCTTAGCCCCTCTAGTGGTCCTATCCACAGACTGCCCTTGTGAGGTGCAGCAGAGGCTAAACCTGCCCTTGCAAGTTTTCTCTGGCCAGAATAGTCTTCACCTCAACCTGCCCTCTAAACACTGCATTGCAAGCCCCTCTGGCCCCTGCAGATAATGTATGTATTCCTATCCCGATGCTGCTGTGGAATGGAATGAAAAATAGTTTCTTTGCTTTGGGGCAAAATCAACAGGAACAAATGTATCTATTGGAAAGACCTTTTTTCATTCTGTGTGGTGTGGCTTTTACATTTATTTTCCTTCTGCGGCTTGAAACTATAAAATACAGACTAACTTTGGCTTTAACAAAGATCAGCCTTCTAACCCTAAAGCAAATTATTTCTCTACTAAAGGGACTTATTTTAAAGCCATCTAGCATAATAGAAAAAAAGGTTTTGCTGATGCCTAAAGCACAGAGCGATCTTAAAAATCTAAGAAATTTAGGTCCTTTATCTGAGAAGCTTGTAAGGGAATCCAGGGGTATACTGTGACAGAATAAGGACCTGCTCAAATCACCACAGACGTGTTTTTGATGGCTTCCCTGCAGTAATTTATTACCCAAAAAACAAAAAAGGAAAAGGCTGAAGGAGTGGTGTTTGGCCATCACGGTTGCATGTAGCATGGGTCCTGATGCATTTCTGGCCCCTTGTACATAACCATATCTTTGATTTTTGCTATCCTGAGTGTTTCATGTTTAAACAGATATAATTGAGACATTATGAGGGAACTCAAGATAATTAGACATTTACATTTCCTTTTCTACTCTTCTTGATGCAGTTCAAGCCCAGGGTGGTGAACAACCAACAAAGTCAGAGTATGTTTCTCCATCTCTCCTGCAGCGACAAAAATGTAGGTATTTTTGTACTAATCTCTTTCTAAGGCTTTGTTCCAAGTAAGGTGATAAATAGTAAGATTACTAGAATATTTTGATTCCTAGCTAAAGTAGGAACACACACATTAAAAGAGAAGTCCTCTGTACAATATATCCAGTTCTCAGCTGATCTCTGACTGCTCTAAGCTTGAGGACTTCCTCTGAGGTCTGGCCCAGGGGATCTGCTCTACTGATATGACACAGTTACCTAATCTTTAACTTCACGAAAGGTACATAACTTATATCTAAAAGTGTATTTTCAGAAGAGGTGTGTGTTTGCATACATATCACCAAGGTACTTGATAGTAGGTAATAAAAGGCACATTTTTTTCACTGTGTCAAGCTGACTGCATCACTCACAAGAGAATAAGAAAACTGTAACTACCTTAAACATTAGAATAATTAAGTACTACAAGATCATGCATGACGCATGACTGGACAGTGTAAAGTGAGGGTGAAAGGACCCAAAGCTGACTGTTGTATTAGTGATGACAGGCTGAAATAATTGATCATTAAGTCTGCCCTGCAAAACGTGTGCTACAGCTATTTGAAAATAGCTATAGTAATCACTGTTACAATACAGTGCTCTGAGGATCATATTGCTGCTTTTGAGTTCAGAGTATCAGGGCCAGCATCAGATGGGAGTCTTGAACAAATGATGGAAGAAAGTACTACAGTCTGTGCAATGCAGCTGTTAGTGAAACATAGAAAGACAGAAAACAAAACTTTGTGTAAAAACTACCAATAAAACCTTGTGGAAACTTTCCCCTAGAGCGTAACTAGTAGTAAGAAATATTAATCACCAAAGACCAGGCAATCTCTACCCATGTTTTAGGACTTCAAAAAAGATTAAACCCGGTCATTTTTTCTCCTTTCTATTTTCTAGCAGCTTTCAAATCTCAAGGAGTGACAATCATTCCACCTTTTCAAAACTCGCTGAAAGTAAAGGGTAAGTTAAGCAAATGTCATGGCTCAGATATCTGTGCTCTTGTTAATGACAAAGAGCATGGAGTGACTGAAAAAATCAGTAAATTTTGTAAGGTCCTTTAGCATAATAAAAAAAATAGCAGAAAATTAATTCATCAGGTAATGTGGATAATCAAACTGTGAATCCAGTGTTTTGCCTCTTTTTTTTGTTATGATGCAGCTGTAAAAAAAAATTAATATATATTTATACATGCATAGATATTGTCCATGTTTTTCCCCAGTATTATGTATATTTCCAGTAAAGAGAGGAAAATACTAGTGTGCTGAAAACTGTTGAGATACCTTATCTGGGGAATAGGGTACAATTCAAGTAGGCTGAGTGTAAATGTGGAAATGGACTGGGAAAATATTCAGGGATATTGGAGAGTATGCTCACAAGGAAAGGAAGACTGAAATAAGAGATTTTTGCAATGGGCAGAGGGAGGAGCAGGGAGGTAGAACCCCTTCAAGGTGAAGTGTAATTTTGGCACAAGAACGACCAGGCATACAGGGCAGGAATATGTTTCGGAAGACATCGACAAAAGTCTTCCAGCCATTCAGAGGTTGTGGGTTTGAGTGACATTCCCAAGCAGGGGTATTAGCTACTTTTAAACTAGCTTTAAAATGGTTTTATTTTGAAACTTTAAGAGTCCATACATTTAGGAAAGGATTTATGGGATGGGGAAGTCATCAGAATAGAGCAGTGGATCTAGTGACCCAGGAGGTCACTTCTGATCCTAGGCCCTATGTCCCTATGCAAAACTGATTAAGCACAAAAAGCAACTGAACTAAATAAAAAAATTAGGACAAAAAAACAGCTTGACAAAACAGAAAAAAGATGAGCTTTATGGACAGAGGCTGGAAGAAGCAGGAGGGATAAAACATCTACAGGGAGGGTATTACAAAACATTACAGAAAATTCTTACCGCTTATTTTGAATCCACAGCTGGCAACCCCTCTCACAATGGCCGTGTGTGCAGCACATGGGGGAACTTCCACTTCAAGACCTTTGACGGGGACATCTTTTACTTCCCCGGGGTCTGCAATTACATCTTTGCATCCAACTGCAAGTCTTCCTACGAGGACTTCAACATCCAGATTAGGCGTGCAATGGTGGAAAATGCTACTGTGATCACTCATGTCATCATGAAGCTGGAAGGAATAGTGATCGAACTGACCCCCAGCTCTGTCCTGCTCGACAACAAATTGTATGTTCCTACCTTGTTCCCAGTGGGCTCTTTGAGCAAGTGTCCCTTTCCCTCATCTGATCTCACATTGCTCCCAAGCAGTGGGAGGACTCAGGTCCTTCCTGAAGTAGTAAAAAAAAGGAGGGCTTGGCAGCAAGCTACATGCCACTTCTGCAGATTATCCCTGTGGCTGTTTTGTTCAGATGAATTATATCCTATATCCTGTCCCACTGCTACAATAGTGTATGTATGCAATTAAGTCTATGAGCTGCATTCTTTACACCCTTGAAGTTAGTACTTTCCATTAATTTTACCACAGCAGAATCCCTAGGAGGAATTTTTGACAGCTTTTGTCCTTGCACTGAACAGTGTGCAGTAAAGCAGTGACTGCTCTTCAGTTTATACCTGAATTAATTTATCTATTCTGGAAACCTGCTATCTATGTAGCAACTGTAGCACTGACTTTGGCATAGGGTGTGAAACCTACCTGAAAGGCCAGGTAAATATTTGGGCAGCTATCCCACAGTGACTTGTCTGTCATGGCAGCTATGTACATGAACTAGCCTAAAGGTTATCTTGGGCACAGCTTCCTGAATGGCACTCATGTCACAGAAACCCTGGAGTCTATCCCCTTATTATCAAATGCTTCAAGGAGTAAATAGCAATATCCTGAAGCACACTGGCTGCAAAACAGAGCCTCCCAGCACTTTTCTGAGCAATACAACCACAGATACACGCTATCATTTTACCCAGCTAAACACCCTTAATGGAGGAAGCCAAAAGGAACAAACCATTTGCATGATGAGAGGCAATTGCATAGGAAATGGACAAAATGTTACAAACCTGTGTTATCTGTAGTAGTTATTGACCCAATTTCTTCACAGACACATGTTGAAAATTCTCAAAGAGAATGAGAGAGGATATAATTTTGGACATTCAATGGATATTCTGTCCCTACCCCTACTGATTTATGATGGTCTTTCCCCAGGGTCCAGATGCCCTACAGCCACATGGGAGTCTTGATAGAGAGAAGTAACAACTATCTGAAAGTTTCTGCCAAATTGGGACTGACCTTCCTTTGGAATGGACAGGATGCCCTCCTGGTAAGAAAATATCCAAAACACCACAGAAAGTCTGTATTTTGAAAACAGTCTGTTTACACCTTTCCAGTATTATAGTCAGACAGGCATTAGTTACTTTTGGATTTTTGTCCATTTTTAGTGTATTGTTCTGTCTACCAGTGTTCTCTCAATTTCCCTTCTTTTCCCCACCAAGCTCAGCTCAGAATCAATAGATTCTGAATTTTAATATTCCTACCTCACCATGAAGTACTCCTCAGATTCCAGGCCTGGCAAAGTATTGATGTTCACAAGCCAGGACGAGGATAAGAGTGAGCTTTTCTTGGTCATCACTGACATTCCAATGGTGCCTACCTTGTTGACACACAGCACAGTCAACACAACAAATATAGCTCAAATTTTGAGTACATGAGCAATACTGGTATAAGCTGTGCTCCTAACCATCAAGACTGCCATTTCTATAAACCTCCTTAACCTCCTTCCTCCTCTTTTTCTTTCTTTTTTTTTTTTTTAGGTGGAACTAGATAAGAAATATGCCAATCAAACTTGTGGACTTTGTGGAGACTTCAATGGAATTCCAGTCAGCAATGAATTTATTTCAGGGAGTAAGTAATAAAAAGCATTATTAAGTACTGATGCTTTCTTTTTTCTTCTTACAATATACTTTATTATAGGTTGTTGATTGTATTAACTGGAAAACCAGGGATACTTCTTTATGTATTCCTGAAATGTCAGTTGTGCAAAGTCAGGACTTTGAGATGTATTAGACTGCTTCCATCACTGATATTTTTAGACCTGCCACATAAAAATTTCTACTTGTTTTCAATAGTTAGAATCCAGCTCTTTATATATCTTGTTCATATTATAGTGATATTATTTGGTAATCACTGTTCATACTGTAGCAGGTAATGTCACAAAAGTAAATGACTCCATGCAAAATTCAGTAGGCATTATTCTAATATATGAACTGTTTTTCACAGAGACAAAACTGACCCCCATACAGTTTGGCAACAGGCAGAAGATGGACGGACCCACAGAGCAGTGTGATGATCCTATTCCTCCTCCTTCTCTGATGAACTGCTCAAGAGAATTTGTAAGAACCTCTCTCTCAAAATTTTTCTCAGTATGAATACATTCTCTGTCTTTGGAGAAAACTATTTAGAAGGGGAAAAAATGGAGCGTGAATATGACTCAGCTGTGGGTCTCAAAAGAAAAATATTCTAAATTTCATGTTGTATTCTTTGCTAAAGTTAATGCCAAAATTTTGCATTGCCCTTCTACAAGAAGACTGCATATTTTCCTGAAAGAGAAAATTACTTAGGATGTCTTAATATAAAGAAATTGTATAATGCTTGGGAAGTGACCTGAGGTGATGGAAATTAAGGATATGGAAGCTACTAGAGTTATTCAAAGGAGTTCCATGTGGTTTTTCCCTATTGTTATATTTTTTCTTAAGCATCAGCTTATGGCTACTGTTGGATAGGTTTCTGGACCAGATCAATCTTGGATTTATTCTGCTCCATGCCTTAAAGAATTAGTTCCATATTTTCTCAACACTTTGTTTACATTCTCTCTTTTCCTTCCCAGGCTTCTATCTGTGAGACAGTATTAACCAGCAAAGCATTTACGAGTTGTAACGTGCTTGTGAATGTCCAGGATTACATTGAAACTTGCATACAAGACCTGTGCCACTGTGACAGCTCCATGGCTGACTTCTGCATGTGCAACACTTTTGCTGAGTACTCCCGGCAGTGTGCTCATGCAGGTGGACAGCCCCTGAACTGGAGAACCTCAGACCTGTGCCGTGAGTATCCCGGGAAGGGCCCTCCACCTGGGCTTACTACACACATCTAGCAACCTTCAAATATCTGAGGCTTTTCCCTGAAGAAGGCAGTCATTTAAAAGTGCATGCAATTATCGTGAAATCAATTTTAACTTGGTCATGTGCAAGACTTTGGGAATATGGAAGTTTAGGGGATTTTGCCTAGGGGGTTTTCAATATAAATCAGAAAATCTAAAATATTTCAGCCTTCACTTGGATCAGGATACCCTGTCATATCTTGACACAAAACAACCTTAAATACAAATACTGTTTTCTCAAACTTTTAAATGAAAAGACAGCTTTATAATACTCTTTCTACTTTTAGCCAAATCATGTCCATTCAACATGCAATACCATGAGTGTGGCTCTCCCTGCTCCGACACGTGCAGCAACCCAGAACGCTCTGCACTTTGTGAAGATCACTGTACAGATGGCTGCGTCTGTCCTCCAGGCAAGCTCATTTCCTGCCCTTTTCTCATAGCCAAACCCCCTAGAATACTCACCTGTACACATTTAACCACTTTCATACTCTGGATCGTTCCCATCACATCATCAGTGTTATTATCATTGAAGTAATAGCTACATTTCTCCCCTGGATGCACTGTTTGTATTTAAATTACTAAATATGCCCTTTTAAACAACAAATGGGCTTTATATATCTATATCTATTTTATATATCTATATATATAATGACTGAACTGAGAATGAGATAATTTACTCCTAACAACAACAGAGTCTATTCTCAGCATTTAAATTCAGTTCACAAAAATTATGAAGTGTTTAAGCAGATTTTGCATGCAATCATAACCCCTGCTGTTAGCTAAGCTGAATCTGGTTCCACAAATGACCAAATCCTTCTTGTCAAGTGTTGTATGTCTAAACAACAAGGAGCTGACAGAGCACTAGGCAGTATGCTAGATCTGGTGCTTCAGAGAATTACACACAAGAACTGCATATCAGTACAAGATAGATGTGTTCTCTTTGTGCATATTTCTGGGTCTAAATTTTTCTTGTTGTTGTGACTGTGTATCACAGGAGCTTCACCCCTTGCAGCTGTTCTGCCCATCCCTGTGATGTCTCACAGAATTCACCATCAATTTTTTGTGCAGTAGCAATGACTTCTCTAAGGCAATCCTCTGCCTTTGGGCATAAAAATATTTACTGTACAGATATGTCCCCAGAAAGTCTTACAAATGGTTCAGCTATTCCAGCTCATTACCTTATAGTTTTAATCCAAATTCAATTCTAATGAAGTCCATAACAGGCAGATCTTTTCCTAGAGGTCCCTTTTGATCATGCTAAGATTTTTAGATAGACTTCAATGGAATATAGCCCTTCAATCTCTACATAGCTTGCATCCTATTATTTTAAGGTACCAAAGAAATGGGACATAGTCTCAGGCATCTGCTAGACATGTGTTCAGAGGCAGGTTCTGTGGTGCACAGAATAAGTGATAGACTCTTTCTTTTCCTAGGAATGGTATTTGATGATGTTAATGGTGCTGGCTGCATTCCCCGTAGAGAATGCCACTGTACCTATGAAGGTGAAACTTATGCTCCTGGTGCCTCCTTCTCATCTAAATGCAGATCATGGTAACTAACATATTTTTTCATTGTGTGGTTTTTTTGGGTTTTGAGTTGGGGTTTTTTTGTGCATTAGCTGAATATATACTGATTTCCCCTTAAAAAACAAATGAGCAACTACTTACCAATTGAAGTCCCATAATGACACTGCTTTAGAGGTTACTTTCATGTCTGTTTTCCCTTCACACATGGAACAAAAATTTGAGTTTTTGAACAGGTGCTTCCATTTCAGGAAGGAAGATAATCCAGGTAAAATACCAGAGATGTTAAAAAATGTGAATTAGTGTTACACCTTTGCAGCACTACAGTGTAATGCTAAGATGCTCATAGAAATACTATAGAGGACATGACATTTGGGGGCATGTTGCATTTAGAGTGGGAGATCACATTTGAGAGACATGTTTGACAAATATATATTTTTTAATATCCCTATAATTACTGAAGTATTACTGCATAAGTGTATGCAGCTACATCTGTCTATTTATTTATTTATTTACTTTCCAAGAAATACTTAACATATTTGACATGGATTACAAGTTCACCAGGACTGAATTCTGTCCAAAGACTGGAAATTAACAACAATATATACAGAAAATGATCACCATAATATAAATGTGCCTGCCCCATATTTGTCTGAGATTTCAAAGCAGTACTGGTTTCTTTGACAGTATGATCAGTGTTTCAAGAGGAAAATTAAGACATCATCTTCACTTATTGTCTTTTTTATTTCATTTACACTTCCATTACCCAATGTTACTGAATGCCTCCTTTATTTCAGTACCTGTGTTGGAGGTGAATGGTCTTGTGTTGCTCAGTCGTGCCCTGGGACTTGCAGTATTAAAGGAGGTTCCCACATTTCAACATTTGACGAGAAATACTATTCCTTCTTTGGAGACTGTAGTTACGTCCTAACGAAGGTAAAAATGAATCACAATCCTTGCTAAAGGAAAATGTTTTTATTATATATAATGTTGTTTGATGAAAATTACTGGCAATCACATCAGTTTTCTGAGTCTCAGAGGGTTAACATGGTTAGAAGGTTAACATCCCTAAACAGATTTCAGGGGCTTTTCTGTTAGGGTTATATTAAATGATGTAGTATTTTTGTGTTCTTTGATCATTGTTTAGGATTTGCACTGAGTTTCTACATTAGATTTCATAACCCTAGGTGTATTCATTGTTTATTTTTACTGGATTACTACAGTAAACCATGTTCATTAGACCTTCATATTAAATAAAAACTGTTCTTGACATGATCCATCTGAATGTTACAAAAAAAAATAATACAATCCTAAAATGAGCTAGAATGAGATGATTTAGAAATAGATTAGCTTAAATCAATGAACGTTTTCGACAAGATTCACAAGCACTGCCTTGATGCACAGAGGTCAGACTTACACATTAAACTCCTCCTTTTGGCACCAACATGTAAAATTTGATTCTCAAGGTCTCTGGAGGCAGAGGGAAACTCCTAGATTTGCACTCAAATTCAAAAAGCCCCAGAATTTAATACTGAATTTCTAGATGGCTAAAATTCTGCATCTCAGCTGTCTTCGATTTAGTCTTCAATATGCCAAAAAAGTGATAAGACCTGTTCAGAATCACAGCCTTCTCTGAGTCTTCCCCTGTTGTGTTTTGGCCATTAGGCACACTTTGAAGATGACTCACAGAACCTATGAAAATCAGAACTGAGTCAAAATCTGAACCTTTATGCAGTAACTTCCTGAATAATAATTTTAGTTTCATTTTCTCCTATGAGAGGATATTTAATCCATATTTCCTACCCATTAAAAGAATGTCCAAATTATCAGGGTCTTGAATAATCTATTCAGTGCAGAAGACATTGGAAGCAATCTTTCCTCTCCCTAGTAAACTTCATAACCAGTGGGTAAGAAAGGCACAACTCCTTCTGTTCTAGCATATTCAGGAGGTATTGCCTACACATTAGGAACTAGTCTTACTAATGCATGAGGAAGCTTTAATGTTCAGATTGTGTCTAACTCACCCCTGAATGCCAGAAGCATTGTGGAGCTTCCAGTGTGCAGACTGCATGAATGCCAATTTACTTGGTGACTCTAGACATATGTTAGACCATACAAGCAAGAAGAAATGAAACAAACAATATATTAAATGATATATTGCTATATTATATTATTCTTTAGTAAGAATTCCATTTGCATGTGAATCTTTTTGAAATAACAATATTTTGATATAGCAAATCCTTTTAACAACATCTTTTTATTTTCTTCTTCAAGCTGTGTGACAGCAATGAATTCACAGTGTTGGGAGATATCCACAAGTGTGGCCTGACTGACACTGAGACGTGCCTCAAGGGTGTAGCCATCAGCCTAAACGGAGGGCAAACGGTGAGCAGCAGAAGCACACAACCTGACATTCTGCAGGGATGTTCTCTGAGAGTAACAGGCAGGGCAAATGAGACACAACAGCACAGACAAGAAATTTGCATTGCCTTTTTGTTTTATCTCGTTTGAACATTATTAAAAGGAAAATTGAGAATAAAGTAAGCACATTAGAAGAAAAGTTGGTAGTAGCTTTCTGTTATTTAGATAATTTCTGGTTTTTGTTTTCTTGGACAGTCAGTGGAACACAGTAATAAAGACTAAAGAAATAGTACAAAAATCAGGACATCATCATAGTCTCCCTCAATTTTTTCCCCTTTATCTTGAATTGGATAGGAAGCATTTGGAAAGTATTTAATTTATCTTGTTAAATAACTTAACTTGTCTAACTTTAACTTATGTTTGATAATAATTGTCTTTTCTTGTGAACAGAGCATTGTGATCCAGCCTTCTGGGAGTGTATTTGTGAATATGATCTACACACAGCTACCATTCTCAGCAGGTATATTCCTTTGAAAAACTCCTAGTTCTCATTTTTACTTTAAAATGTTATTACATGAGTTAGAGCCAAATTCTACCTCTGGTTACACTGCAGCAAACACAGAGCACTGCCATAGAGCACTGTCTCCCATTTTTAAGTAATAGGATTTGCCTTTTCAACACTAAGAATTTTAGCAAAATCATGGCTTAAATTTAGCAATATCTAATTAGTCCAAGCAAATAGTGTTACTGCATGCTTTCAGATCCAAACATTGTCATAAGAGAGGAAAGAAAAATTCTGATATGCAACTGGACTCCAATATCTCAAGTCTGTGTTTCCCTGTCCTTGTTCCCAAAGCACATTTATCATGGAAGTTTCTCACATGCCAGTTCTCCTCAAACACTACTGCACCTAACACAAAGCAAACCATGAAAGGACAGAATAGGTCCAGACTGGAGTTTTCCAGTCTTCCATTAAATACTGCTGTGGCATTTTCATCAAACAAAGGCAACCTTTTAAATAACAACGGAAGTGTGTGTTCTTCCCTCATTTTAAAACAGCTGACAGAAAGTGGAGGTTTTGTATACATTTGCTGCTTAGGTATTTAACTTAGACTGTTTTGGTGCTGGATTTGAAATCCTGTAAGCATCATTTTCCCCACAGCTCTTCGGAAATTAGGATTATATCAAACGCTGCTGTAGAATTCCTCTACTCTTCCTCTACTATATTATTCCTATAACGAACAATTAATTCAACTGCTCATCTCAAATGAAATTACAACTATTTTGTTCTTATATCCCTAGCAAACGTCACCATCTTCAGGCCTTCATCTTTCTTCATAATACTGCAAACAACTTTTGGCCTTCAGCTGCAGGTTCAGCTCGTGCCTTCAATGCAAGTTTTTATAGACCTAGACCCGTCACATAAAGGGCAGACCTGTGGTGAGTGACTTTGTCCTAGCAGCTGCCTTCACCAGTACCTGTGGCCCTGTAAGAGACTTGCACAGACCCTCTGCTTCCTTCTAGGTCTCTGTGGAAACTTCAATGACATGCAGACAGATGATTTCAAAACAACCAGTGGTGTGATAGAGGGCACTTCAGCTGCCTTTGGCAACACTTGGAAAACTCGGGCTGATTGTCCTGATGCCAAAAATACCTTTGAGGACCCCTGTACTGTCAGCATACAAAATGGTAAGCAACCTCTTCTCCTTTAACAGGCAAAGAAGGAATAAGCTGATCAACCACCAAGCATTCAGCCAAAATAACAGAGCTGTTTGCACACAATTTTCCACAGCTGACACTAGAAATCTTCAATTAATAAATAATAGCTAGCAAAATACTTTGGATCTTCAGATACATTCCTTTGGATCAAGACAGCAAGTCAGCTTACTTAAGGGAAACCAGAACCATACAGCATATTAGGGATTCATCCCTGGGAAGAACAGACTGTCACATAGGAAAAAAAGCTGTGCCTGGCCCATCTGAAGGTTGTGGCCCTTCCACTGTTAAACTAAGAATCAGACTTACAGTTCAGAGATTGAAAGCATTCAAGATCCATTTCAGCCAACAAAATGTATAATTCTTGGGTATTCACAAGTTACTCTTCTGTTTTCTGAGATGAACTAGCATAGTTTTAATTTACAGTGTGAACGTCCCTTTTTAAAATTCAGCTAGGGGTATCTGTGGTTTATTCCATGATAATTATCATGAATTAGGGAACATTCAGTTTATGAAGAGTTCATATTTCTGCCTAGAGGAAGTGGAAGACTCTGTGCCTCTGCTTAATTATGTTGTAATGTTAAGCTTCTGCAATTTCCCTGGAGGAGGTATAGTTACATTGAGCCAAGAGTTTTGCAAATGAAGTGTCATATAAATGCTTACCATGTTTTCAATTCACAGATCAGTATGCTCAGCACTGGTGTGGGCTGCTCTCTGATACCATGGGACCTTTTGCTGAATGTCACTCAACAGTGAATCCAGAAGTTTACCAGAAGGTAATTGGCTCTAACTCATCCAATATAGGAGAAAAAGACTCAGATTTCTGATACTAACACCTGAGAGAATAACTTGGTGGTTGTGAGGAGATGGGTTAATGATAGTTCTTTACAAGCCAAGGGTTCCTTCTTATCTACACAATATGAAAATTGCTCCTTTGTGAAGCTATCTTTCTTTTCATTCCCTGGAGGATAAACTTACAGGTGTATTCTTCCTGCACCTATTTTTAGGTGCTAACTTAAAGACTAAGTTAGGAGTTTGTATTCACTGTCAAAAGATAAAAATTGTTGCTTCTGAGAGGTATAATGACAGCTTTAGCCAGAATCTTAACTGGCACTTTAATTCCTCTGAACTGTTCTCAGAAGCAAGACAAGGCAAGCAATGTACATAAAAAGCAGCAATGAGAATTAGACAAGATGTGAACGAAAATGTTCTAGGAATTCAAGGTGATGAAACCCCATAACAGAGCCCCTGGGTACTTTAGAAAACCTTCCTGCTATTGGAAGTTTGTAAGGTTATGTTCAATAAATATCATCTGGAATTCACAAGGTTGTATTGTTCCTGCCCAGCGTAGAAACACATCAAATAACTTGTTGTATTCTTTGTTCCTCTGCTGCAGAGAGCCCAGGCTCTTTAGCAGAAGCTCCAAAAGCTGGGTGGCAACAAATAATCCCAATTTATTCTAAATATATATAGCACAGTGGCAACAGATTTGAAGTAGTTGAAAAACTGAAAAAAAAAAAAAATAGTGGACCTCTACTTACTCTTATTTCACATACATAATCTCTTGAAAGAGATCAGTGAAAATCAGGCAAATATTTACTTTTACATGTGGATTGCACTCACTTTAACTTCTAATGAACCTAATACTCTTAAACTGCAGAGTGCCCTGGCTTTGACATGACATTCTGATGATCACATGTCATCCTCTGTTCCTAGATCTGTATGTTTGACACGTGCAACTGTGAGAAGAGTGAGGACTGCATGTGTGCTGCACTTTCCAGCTATGTCAGAGCCTGTGCTGCTAAAGGAGTTATTCTCTCTGGATGGAGGAGCAAAGCCTGCAGTAAGTTTTGCATCCCTTTGCCTTTTGAAAATGATCGCCCAGAAGGGCCCCACCCAGCAACTTTCAGGGGTTCCACAGTAAATTGTGTTAAACTGGGGTTTAAGTATAGCATTGACTTTCAAGCAGCTGAGTAGGAAAGGAATGCCATAAAAGACAAACAGCAAATGGGGAGAAGTATTAAAAAGAGGCTGTCTTAGATTACTTGCTCAGAACCATCAGAAGAAAATTGGAATAGCAATGCCCTTGCAATAGGAATAAAGTAAGTAGGATGTTTCTCAACTTACTTTGACAAAAAGTGTAAAAATAGCCTTGAGAAAGAAACACACTGTGTCTTAATATAATTGAGCTTTGTTCTTTTTTTAACTTGGGCAAAACATTTGACACATTATAAGGGAAAATTTTGCTCTAGTACTACAAAAAGTTGCACTACTGAGGATATCAGTAAAGCATGTGTACATACAATGCCACGTTTATCATGTATACCTTATCTCAAATACTTTACACCTATATTGATTCTTGAATGAACAACAAATGTAACTCACCTTCTTACTCTCAAGCAAAATACACCACCTTGTGTCCGAAGTCCTTGAAGTACACCTACAATGTCAATTCCTGCCAACCCACCTGCCGCTCCCTGAGTGAGCCTGATGTCACCTGCAGCATCAAGTTTGTCCCAGTTGATGGCTGCACCTGCATAAATGGAACCTACATGGATGACAGTGGCAAATGTGTGCCTGCTTCTAGCTGTCCTTGTTACTACAAAGGAATGCCTCTGTCTTCTGGAGAAGTTGTTCATGATAATGGTGTTGTCTGGTAAGAGATTTGTTAAAAATAAAAAGAAAAGAGATTGCCTACATCCAATCATGAAGCCATATAAATGTAATGAAATCAAGTCAATGTAATTTCTACTGAAAATTTTCAATTAAAAGAAAATCACAGCTTCTTAAAAGATTCTTAGTGCTACCCATGTTTGGAAGATTGTGCATAAACAACTACAGGAATTCAATGAACGGTCCTGTCCACCTGTGGTGGGTCAGGCTTTGCTAACAGCCAAACTCCCAGCCTGTCCCTTTCTCTTTGCCTCCCTTCCTCCCATGCCTCCACACATACCTTTCTTATCCATGACTGTAAAAGTATTTTTCTATAGTGAAAGATGCCTGATAATCCTGTTAGAGGTTATTCCCTTTAAGATGGGAATCTGAACTATTCTGAAGGACAGTTTTAAACCAGGCATATAGACGGAGCAAACATTTATTTACATAGATTCTACTTGTATTTTATTCTACTCTAATATAGAATATTAATATCTTTGAAATGTGCAAACTATTTGATAAAGGACACATTTTTATCTGTTTTATCACACAGTATTTTTCATTATTTCAAGTTCATTGGGAAATAGGCTGAAACTTAACAAGAAAAAGTTAAAAATTATCCATTCCTTTGTTTTTATAGCACTTGTGCATATGGAAAGCTGAGCTGCATTGGAGAGAAGCCTGAACCAGGTAACATGTCACTTAAGATTTTCTTTAATTCTCCCTTTCTGTCTTTACTTTCTTCATTTCTTTATTCTCTTGTCATAATGATGCAAGTTGTACAAGTCTGAAATCAACCAAGAAAATGAATTGAGGACTTCTGTAACGTAGAGGACATTCTCAAAATATAAAGAAACACTGTCTTACCTTTCAGGTGGCTGAAACAAGTTAGAACCTCTAGGGTTACCCAGGGTAAAAGAATAACCTCACTCAATGTGAGGGGAAAACCATTCACATTTTAATTAAAATGTAAAAACAAACAAAAAAACCCAACAAAACAAAAAACCCCAAACAAGTAAACCAGGATATTTGTTATCCTGTTTTGTTCTGTTTTTCTGAAAGGAAGTGTTTCATAAAGCTAACTAAAAATTAATTTTATTGAGTAGTCCAAGCATAATCACAAAAACCAGGTGAATGAGATCAAGACAATATTTGGTTTCTCTTTCTCACTACATGCACCACATTATGGTACACATAATTCACAAAGGAGTATTTCCATTGTTTCTCGGAAACACAAAGATGCAAATGCATTGTTGGTCTCACATTTCTCGTGGGGGTTCTCTCTTTCAGTCTGTGTGCCTCCCATGGTATATGTTGACTGTGGCAATGTCACTGCAAATGTGGTAGGAGCAGGATGCCAGAAGAGCTGTCAGACTCTAGATATGGAATGTGTAAGTACAGACTCTTTGTACCTAGTTGAAAGCATATTACTCAAGATCTCTTTTACAATTACCAGCTACAGCTGGACTCTTCCAGCAGGGAAATGCTTCAAGACATGTTTTCTTTATGATCATTACAGTACAAAACTCACTGTGTCTCTGGCTGTGTATGTCCTCCTGATCAAGTGTTGGATGGCAAAGGTGGCTGTATAGCTCCAGAACACTGTCCATGTATTCACAATGGGAATTCCTACAGTCCAGGAGAATCAATCAGAGTTGGCTGTAACAACTGGTAAGAGCATATTGAAAAATAATATTTTCGAAATAAAAAATAGAACAATTTAGGCTCTAAGCAATATCAAGATTTCTAGGAAGGAATCCTGCATGAAACAATCCACTTAGACAGAGCTTGCTTTTTAGGTACTATTTTTCTCAGTGGCATAGCCCAAAAATTTCAAGCGGTCAGAAAAACTGTGGTTTTAATGTTGTTATACTCATTCAAGTAAAAAAATCTTTTTTCTTCCAAGGAAATCCTTCCATTTCAATTGATCCATCAGGATCTGGAAATGTGAAAGAATTGGTGTTTTCTAATGCAGATGGCTCATTACATGGTTAATTAACACAGTCTTTGGATAAATTCCAATAGTTCTTGAGCTTTGCTGCATTTTTGAGAATAAGCAAACCTTATTTTTTCATTAGAATCTTAAAACACTTTTATAATACAGAAACATACCAGTATTTATATTGTGTTTATCTAGTTTTTTCATCTGAAGTGCATTTTGTCTTGTGTAGCACATGTAGAAACAGAAAATGGCAATGCACTGAGGAGCCCTGCCTGGAAACATGTTCTGTTTATGGAGATGGACATTATACCACCTTTGATGGCAAACGCTTTGATTTTGAAGGAGATTGTGAATATGTTCTGGTCCAGGTAACAGAGTCCTGCCTAGATTTTTGGTCTAAGTACCTTGCCTTTTACTTATGCACGGATAAAGTAATTAACACTGAATATCATTCTCCTGTTTCAGAACTACTGTGGTCAACAAGCTATGAATCAGGGAACCTTCAGAGTCATCACTGAGAACATTCCCTGTGGCACTACAGGAACTACCTGCTCTAAGTCTATTAAAGTTTTCCTGGGTGTAAGTGTTTTCTTTAAGTTGTGCCAGAAGGATGGAACAAGCTGTTCCAGATAGACTGCATAGGAGAAGTGGCCTCCAAGATGATGAAAATGCCACTAGACTTTTTTGCTCTCTGCTCTAGGAAGCAAAGGAGGGAAATCTACAGAGAAATTTCTTAATATGAAGTTGTTGAATAGGATTCTTTTGATGATAGTGTTATTATGTTAAGAAGTTACTGTCAATATATAAAACTACAAAATAGGTGACTTTTTAATTGGTCTCAATTTTTTTCTTCTCCTGTCTTAGAACTATGAGCTGGTACTCAGTGATGGACACTCTGATGTCATCCAGAGGACACCTGGAGGAAAAATGCCATTCCAAATCCGTTCCATGGGCATCTACATGGTGGTTGATACTACTGTTGGTCTGATACTCATGTGGGACAAGAAAACCAGTATATTCATCAAGCTTAGTCCCAGCTTCCAGGTATACTTTAAAAGAGAACATGAATAAAATGAATTCTGTGACATATTCATATTATCTCTCAAAGAACAAGTGTGGAAATTTAGGCTGTAAACCAAAAGACTGTAAGCAAAAGAGCAGAAATCACATATTGTTATCCTTGTTGTGTTGACTTAAATTGTGTACTATGTATTATCCTTAAATTACACTATTCAGCAATGGCATAACAGCAACTCTATCAGTAATTTTCTTTGTGAAAAAACCTCACTGAAGAGACATACTTAGCATCAGCTAAAACTAAATAGCTCAGTACTAAGAACAAAACTCCTTCTTCCAAACAACAACTTAGAGATATCTCTGCATGAAAAGCATTTCATGAAAATGTCCAATGCTGTCACTAAATAGGCATTAATAATCTTAAATAAGATTTTTACATAAGAGTCATCCTGAGGTCTGTTACTCACAGATCCTAAGAAATTGTACCTTATAGAACCCTGTCATTTTGCTTGTTTTTCCTGATGCAGGGCCATGTCTGTGGACTTTGTGGAAACTATGATGGCAATGGAAACAATGACTTCACTACTCGCAGTCAGTCTGTGGTAGGAAATGTGCTGGAGTTTGCCAATAGCTGGAAAGTGTCTTCGAGTTGCCCAAATGCCAATCGTACACAGGACCCATGCACTGCAAACCCATACAGGAAAGCCTGGGCACAGAAGCAATGCAGCATCATTACCAGTGAAGTGTTTGCAAAGTGTCACTCACAGGTATGACAAAAAATTTAGTCTTAAGTTCTTGACAAAATGATTACATCCATTTTTACATGAAATAGATTAAAAATGACTCTAAAATACACTTTGTCAAGCATGACAAAGTGTAGTGCAAGTTCCTGCATAGAGAGACTGCATAGAAATACTTTCACTTTCATTTTCTCAGCTTTTGTCTTGAGCAAGTGTACTAAAGAAATTGATAGTTTTGGTTGGTTGGTTAGTTAGTTTGTTTTTAATTGAAGGAATAACAGTAGATAAATCACAAGATATGTTTATTTCCTAATGGCATAATTTTCTACTAATATAAATATCAGCCACCTGATATGTATGACTGTGCTAGCTTGTAGTAATTATCAGTATTTTACAACTGTTTTCAACATGAAACAGTTCTTAATATTGCAGCTTACTAGCAATAGCTTATTCTACGTTTTCCTCTTGATTTTTCAAAGCATTCTCGTGATTTCTTTCATTCTTAGCTTTCTCACATACAGAGCTGTGATTTTCAGATCTCTTATTCAGCTATTTTAGGACAGTGCAAAGAGGAAAAGGGTGTGAAAACTTGAATGTTTTCTCCATCAGGTTGAACCAAATGAATATTACCAAGCATGTGTGGATGATGCTTGTGCCTGCGACACTGGAGGAGACTGTGAATGTTTCTGCACAGCAGTAGCTGCCTATGCTCAAGCATGTAATGAGCTGGACATCTGCATATCATGGAGAACCCCGTCCATTTGTCGTGAGTTTCAACCCACTACTTTTTTTAAGGGGTTTAGAGGGAGAGAAAACAGAAAAAGAAGGAAACAAAGAAGAAGAATAAAGGAAGGTTAAATTGTATTTCTAAGAGGCACAGCTGTATGATTAAAAAACAAACAAAACAAAAAACCTAAAAAAAACCACAAAAGCAGTTGGGTAAATGATTAAAGACAATCCATCTTAGTAAAATGAAACCACAGGTAATAATTTTACAAGCAGTGTGATTAGTGTCTAATTAACTTGACAGTCATGATACACTACTGGTGAAATATGATATTTTATTACACTGCCACCTGTCTACATCAGGCCTCATGCAAATAAACATTAGTGCATGCTAGCTAAGATCAGTGATTCAATCAACTGATTTTTCATGTGTAATGTGTAACTTTGTTCTATGATGTATATATTTATTGGTGTTAAAAGGTTTTTAAAATGTAACAATTTTATTGCACTAGCAATAGGACAATCTTTTGTTTACCACCTATGTGACTATGCTGATCCTGTTGGATTTTTACGTAGAAGAAAAAAGAATCAGTATAGAGCTAAAACATCAAAGATATTTTTCTGACATTTTTTCTTCTAGCTCTGTTCTGTGATTACTATAACCCACAAGGGGAATGTGAGTGGCACTACAAGCCATGTGGGGCACCTTGTATGAAGACCTGCAATAACCCAAGTGGGAAATGCCTTCATGAGATGAGGGGGTTGGAAGGTAAACATAATTATGCATATCTCATTCTACTTGAAAGGTTAAAATGCAGTAGGGTGAACATTTGCATTACTCAATGTATGACATGTTTGCATTAGAAATCATAAGAGATTTTCTAATTAGTATTGTATTCCCTAATGGATTATGTACTTGTTTGGAGTTAAAATGAGGACAAAATACTTTAAAGCATTATGTACAATCAAAGGAATAGCAGTAAGAGGGTTTGAAATTTCACTAAGCATGTAGGACATTTTGGGAAAAGCAGATATCAGTGTAGAGTTAGTTATACTTATGAAAGGCCTAGTGTCAACTTGACTCTCTTTTTATTGCAGGCTGCTATCCACAATGTCCAAAGAATAAGCCCTATTTTGATGAGGAAACCATGACCTGTGTTTCTAATTGTGGTTGTTATGAAGATGGAAAATATTACAAACCAGGAATGGAGATGCCTTCAAAGCAGAATTGTGAATCATGGTAGGATTAGAAAAGAATTTTTAAAATAGAGTTAAAAATTATGGAACATAATACATCACACACTAAATCTGTTATTTACCAGCAGGAACTAGACCAGTCAGAGGCTGATGGACAATGTCTAATTTTCTTCTCTTCCCAGTAAATTAAATGATAAAAGAGTGAAACATTTTATCATCAAGAGATGAATTTACTACTTATTTTCTATATTTATTAAAGTCTTTTAAAGTTATTATCATTGTTATTAAACAAAGTGAAAACAATATACATTCACTGCGCTTTTCCCCTCCAAAAAGAAATAAACCTATTGGGGAGATGAGAATATTTCAAATAATCCATCTCACATCTTTTGTCCTGTTCCCAAAAGCACTGGTAGGGATGCTGTATATTTTATATGCTGGCTCAAAGAAGTGTTACCTTGCGTGTCAGAGAACCATGTGAAGATACCTAGCCTGAATTTGTACAGCAGTACTAACTCAGAGAAGATAGGGTCATTTTACATTCAAACATACAATGAGTAGCAAAGGATTGATAGAAGAAAAATTAAAACAAAAGAAAAGATGTCACGAACCAGTATATCATTATCTGTCATCTATAGTATGACATTCATAATCTGTTTTTCTCTTTTTCAGTGAATGCACAATTCATGGCAAAAAATGCAGATATGATGAACATGGTATGTTGATGAAGTTGTTTCTGTATGAGTAAGACACATTTATGGTACTCCGTGTTTCAGATAGCAGGGAATAACATCCTGTTTTAATCTACAGAATGTGTCTGCACTTATGAGGGGCAGAAATACCACTACAAAGATGTGGTCTACAACACTACAGATGGCACAGGATGGTGTATTGTTGCAACCTGTGGTCCCAATGGAACACTTGAAAGGTTTGTCCACCCATGTCCAATTTCAACATCACCTACAACAGTAACGATGTTTCACTTCAGCTCTACACCACCTACCACTACTTCCACAGGTACGTCCTTTGTAGCCCTTAAGAGTGTATTTTCTTGTTTAGTGAGAAAAACATACAGTTCTCAGTGGGTTGCTCAGATATTGGCATCGAGATAATGAAATTTTGGGTTTTAGAATTCCTGTACGGCATTCTTCAGGTTGGGAATCTCTAGTCTATCTCTGGGGGTATGTTGTTTTATGAAAACCATATTCAGTATAAAATATGTAAGTTTTGAAATTACAGAAAATATCAGCATTGCTGGAATTCAGTAGCTGTTTTTCATCTATTTCATAATGAGAGTTCATCTGCAAAAGCTCTCCAACCAATAAATGGTTTCTTAAGATCAGAGCTAAAATACAAAGTGTAGGGATGCTTGAAATGGTGAGCAAAGACAATGCAGTGAAAGGTCAACTGATTTGGAAGAAAAAAGTAGCTATGGATCTCAAATGTATACACTAAATGTTACTCTTTCCACTGATTTCAGTACATTCCAGAGAGACTAGTGAAGAAAGTCAACCAAAGCAAATACACTGAATTAAATGCAAAACAAGTGTGACTTGGTTTTTTTCCCAGAGTGTATAAATTAGACCTGAGCTTTATTTCAGCACCTTTTAACACGTGATTAGTATTCTTTTGGGAAGTGACAGTTCCAAGCATGTCACTACATTAAATTGCTGGGTGGTGAATTTTCTGTCCTACAAAATATTGAATTATATGTATAATGAACTGATAAAATACATGAACATAACGCAAGACAAATTACATTAGGAAAATTGTCAGCCCATTAAAAATAACAAAAAAGGATAGTATCTACTGGAATTCATTCCTAAATTGATTATCTCTTCCTTTTCTCCTTCACAGTGTCACCAACTACATCAGTATGTGTTCATGAAGTCTGTCAGTGGTCAGAGTGGTATGATGGGAGTCTACAAACCCCTGGCTACGATGGGGGAGATTTTGAAACTTTTGATGATTTACGATCGAAAGGTTATGAAGTCTGTAAAGCCCCAAAGGCTGTTGAATGCAGAGCAGAAAAGTTCCCTGATATACCACTGAAAGACCTTGGCCAAAAAGTAGAATGCAGTACAACACAAGGGCTTATATGTTACAACAAGGATCAAATATCAACAATGTGCAACAACTACGAAATCAGAATCCTCTGCTGTGTTTTTGTACCATGCTCTTCCCCTACACCTTTCAGCACATCAACCCCGGTAACAACTCCAACAGAAACATCTACTGAAACAACATATTCATTTACTACAACTTCTGGAAGTACAACATTCACAACGTCAACTACAGAAGAAACAACAACAACTAAAACTGCAACACCTGTTACCATTACCCCTTTTACAATTCCTCTTTGTTTCAAAGAAAAATGTTACTGGTCAAGATGGTATGATGTCAGTTATCCAGGATCAGGTTACAATGATGGAGATTTTGACACCGTCCAGAACATTGAAAAAAACGGATACAAAGTCTGCGATAATAGAAAGGATGTGGAATGTAGAGCAGTGCGGTTTCCTAATACGCCATATCCTCTACTGGAACAGCACATAACATGTAACACAGAAGAAGGGTTGAAATGTTACAATAAAGATCAACTGCCACCCATCTGCTATAATTATGAATTAAGATTTAAATGCTGCATAAATATAACAGTACCGTGTGAAACAACCACTGAAAGTCTTACTACAACAAAAAAACCACCTACAATTCATTCAATTACAACATCCGGAACAGAACCAACGACTCTAAGTTTACAAACAAAGCATAGGACAACAACTGAATACACAGAACAACCAAAAACAGATTACATACATACCAGAATAACATCAAAACCGACAAAGCCAATTCAAACAGAAACAACCAGCCCAACGACCAAAACTACAACATATTCAACTACCCCCTGTGAACCTGAGGTGTG
>VYXF01003083.1:851-23585 GCA_013397295.1 Polioptila caerulea | reverse complement strand
GCGGAGCGCGGCGGAGGCGGCAGCAGGATGCGGGAGGCGCGGTTCAGGGACCACTTCTGGGTGAGTGGGAGCACGGCGGGACCGGGAAAGCGGGGGCAGAGCCAGCCGGAGCCGGGGGGGCACAGCTGGAGCTGGAGGGATCACTGCTCTCTGGTTAGAGTTGTCTCCAAAGCCAACGATCGTGGTCGTGGGGTGACTTTGCTGAATGCACTGGGTCGATGAAACACTGGCACAGGTTTCCCAGAGAAGCTGTGGCTGCTTCATCCCTGTAAGTGTCTGAGGCTAGGTTGGACGGGGTTTGGGGCTACCTGGGACCATTGCAGAGGTTGGAATGAAAGGAGCTTTAAGGTCCCTTCCAGCCCAAACCATTCTCGGATTCTGTAATCCCCAGCAGGCACTGCCCACCATGCGTGTCTCAGAGTTGTGGTTTTACAGCCTGCTCCATGCAGCCAAAATAATCCCAGCAAGTGTCTGCTTCCTTGCTGGAGGAAGCCAGTGCCAGGCTGAAGGGTTTGACATCATTAATTTGCCATTGGTGAACTACTTGGAGACACCATGGCAAAAAATGTTCTCTTGATGTGGAGCTAATCCTGGACTAGGAGCAAGTCACTTGGTGTGGTGCTGCTGCCAGCTGCTGAACCATGGAGGAAAACCCACAGTTCGGGGAAAACCACAATTTAGAGTTTGAATTATGCTTTTATAAAAGGAGAAGTGCAGGAAACCCACATATCTGCTGCAAAGCTTCAACTCTGTGGCTACTCAGTTCCTCTTGAGGTGGACCTTCGTTCTAGGTATTGGCAACCAGGAAGTAAATTACCAAGCTTGGTCTTTTTGGGGCTGGAAATCTTCATCTGTGAATGGTGTTTGGGGTTTCCCAGATGTTGCCTGGAAGCAGCCCCCACCATGTAGGGTGTGGGAGAGAAGAACAAGCCCCTGGAAGAGCTGGCACCAGGTTTGGGGCTCCTGAATAAGTGCAGAATAAGTGCAGAGCACCTCACTCAGCATCATTAGTGAGTTAACTGGCATAGCGTTGTCAAATATGTAAATCCCACACAGGTATCAAACCTGTTGTGGAGAATAAAGCCAGCTTTGCATCTAGCAGCTGTTTCTCGGCTCTTTGTTACACAGAAGTTTTCCACAGTGCTCCTTTTGCTTTGCAGACGTGCAGAGGGGAGGTTTTGAGGGTGGGGGAACAATGGTTTGTTGTGCCTCAGTGGCACACTGGTTTGAAGAAGAGCTTCTCACTACAGGGCTGACTTTGACTGTTTCTGCCCAGTTTGTTCCTCTCCAACAGTGGTGTGGTGCTTTTTGAAGGAGGATCCTGGGGGAGGGGGCTCAGTGGGAGGAAATACCAGAACAGGAGCAGCCTCCAGCTCCCAAGACAAGGAGGATCTGGGGTGTTGTGTGGGGCACTCACCCCTCCTTGACTACTTTTACTGCGAACACGGCTATTTCCTGAATAATCCCTGGTTCTTGCTGAGCCCCAAACCACTGGTGCTGCCCGAGATTTTTCCTGGTTTTGTCCTTTCTGAAGACTGTGTGCTCCAAGGCCCCTGACTGCAGAAACGTGCCTGGGGCTGGCAGCTGGGGTGGAGGTTGGATGGGAACGTGATGGATCTGACTCAGTGGAGAGACTGAGGCCCTTCTGCCTCATGGGTTGTTGGGCCCATGGAAAAGGCAGGTACCACCCCAAGCAGCTGCCACACCACATACTGGTGACTGTGCATCAGCCATGAGGGCCAGGGAGGAGGGGTCAACGAGGGTAGGAAGAAAAAAGCCAGATCAAGATGAGGTGTGGAGAGCTGCACATCCAGCTTCCACCTGATGCTGAGTGCTGTGAGTGGGCACGAACTTCCTCCTGCAATTTTCCTCTTAGATTGCTTTGCGTAAGGCAAAAATAGAAGGAGAAGTCTTTGCTGAAGCAAGTGATTTCTTAGAATCATTGAGCAGTTTGTGTTGGGAAAGACCTCACAAACCATCTAGCCCACCACCCTGCCATAATCAGGGACACCTTCCTCAAGACCAGGTTGCTCTGTGCCCTGTCCAGCCTGGCATGGAGTACTTCCAGGGATGGGACAACCACAGCTTGTGTGGGTAGCCTGTGCCAGTTTTTTAATACTCTCAATCATAAACAATCCAAACAATTCCTTATATTTAATATTAATCTCCCATCTTTTAGTTTAAAGCCATGATTCCTTGTCCTGTCATCACAAAGAGCTTGGTGAGGCACAATTTTCGTCTTCTGTAGGTTCTTCACCTGTCAGACAAGGTGAGACCACGAGGGCCATTGCTGCATGATCCTAGGCAGGTGGCAGATGCTGCCGCACGTTGTTCTTTGGTGGTGATGCTGGCTCAGCTTCAGATCTGCTGGCCCAACAAAAAGTCCACATCTTTTCCCCCAGATTAACTCATGATCCCACTCTACCTGCAGAATCCCTAAATACTGGGAAAAATATGTGTTAACTCTGGTGGGAACAAATTTCTCAGTGGTTAGGATGGCCTGATGAGAAGGAGGAGACTTTGGGAGCACTCCGGGGGAGGTATGCTCCAACTGATGGGACAAAGTCTAAGAAATGTGCAAACTTCCAAAACCTAGGCCAGTTTTGATATTGGATCTTCCAGCTATGGAATGTGACTGGTTTGTGAGTGATGACCTCCAAATTTCTTTGTGTGGATAGGATGGTAAGGGTGAGGGAGGTGAGGCCCTGGCACAGGGTGCCCAGAGCAGCTGTGGCTGCCCCAACCCTGGCAGTGTCCAAGGTCAGATTGGACAGGGCTTGGAGCACCCTGGGACAGTGGAAGGTGTCCCTGCCCATGGCAGGGGGTAGGATGGTTTGAGGTCCCTTCCAACCCAATCCATTCTTGGATTCTATGATTATAGCTAAGCTGCAGCCCACCCTTTGCTCTTTTGGGGTAGCAGGACTGTGCTTCCAGCCTCACCTGGGGACTGATTTGGTTTTAAACCCCAGCAGTTCTGGTCCCCTCAGTGGGTGCTGTGTCTGCTTTTGCACTGGAGCTGATGGTGTGATATTCCTAATGTGCTCTGTGGGGAAAACACAGGGCCACTTGGCTGTCTGCACTGAAGTTTGCCCACGCTCTCAGGTCTCAATACAAGATGATAAAATCCTTGCTCTCTGGCACCCCACACCAGCTCCTGCTTGCTCAGGGACTGAAGTCCAGACATGCCTGAAGCTGAGCATTTTTTGCCCTGCGTGCTCTGACTCCCATGTCACTCACTCCCACAGGCCGTGGATCCTGCCTGCCTGTGAGGGAGCTGTGCAAAAACAAAAATACCCCAAAGCTCGTGTTGGTTTGCCCTTGCCCTGCCTGTGGTGATTGCCACGAGCTGGGCAAGCCTGACGTTCTGTTTTCGTTTGTTTTTGCAATCTGCCCGTCACTTTTGATTGTCTGAGGCCTTTTCTTTCACTTTTTTTTCACTTTCTTAGTGCATGCTTTGTTCTCCACAAGCCTGTTCTTGCACATATTTCAGGTAACCCAGCAGCCTTGGGTCTCATCAGTGCACTTTGGTGCTGTAAAACCATATGTTAAAAATAGAAATTATGGTAGTGCTAAGAACCACTCTGATTCTGATCTGCAGGCTAAACAAGTTGCAACTCGGATAGTGGAATTTTGGTCATTTTACCTTCAATGAGGCAGTGCTCTGCTCCCTGCAGTGTGTTTAGAGATGCTGCTAAAACATCCTGAAACGGCCCGTGGCTGGGGAGATGCAGCCCTGGGTTCCTGGGTTTATTCCCTGGCTGCTGACTGATAGTGGCTGTTTCACTTCCCCTTCCCCTGCTTGTCCTTCTCTAAATGGGGACTGGCTTGGTGGAACTTGTCAGCAGCATTGTGAAATCCCCAGGTCATTGTTTCAAAGAAACAAGGTGGGATTTTTGTGAGGAAGTCATTGTGTCAAGGCGGAGTGTTCTATTGCTTTTGGTGTCTCTGGGACGAGCAGGGAAGGTGTTGGCATAGGGGAACGCCAAAAACTAGTAATTTTCCAGTGGAAAACTACTAACCAAAAAGCTGCTTTTTTGCAGGATGCTGGTCCCAGGTGGGTGGATTTGCAGCGAGGCCTTTTCCTCCCTGCGATGAGTTTTGCCTGTCCTGTTGTACCCTCCTGGTTATGGGGTGGGGAGGAACCTCGTGCAGCCCCTGCTCACCCTGCTCCCTGCAGGCACCAGCAAAAGCACTTCTCTTTGTCTCAGCGACTTCTGCAGGACACTGAGAGATTTTGAGGCTGCACTGACTGTGAGCAAGGACGGCACAGCCAGCCACAGTTGCACAGTGTTTCCGACCACTAAAATAGTCACCTGCTTCTGGTGCATTTCTCTGTCCACACAAGGTTGAGGAAACGTAGTGAGAGCTTGGAATAAATACAGATTTTTCAAGAGATGGTCCATGTGCAGTGCCCCAAACCTTTCAGTTTGGGAAGGTTGGTACAGCCTGATGGAGGGCAGGAAGGCTCTGCAAGGGCATCTGGACAGGCTGGATCCGTGGGCTGAGGCAAATGGTGTGAGGTTCAGTAAGAACAAGAGCCAGATCTTGCACTTGGGTCACCCCTGCAGCTCCAGGCTGGGGCAGAGGGGCTGGAAAGGGCCCTTTGGGAAAGGCCTGGGGGTGCTGGTGCCAGCGGCTGGACATGAGCCAGGGGTGCCCAGGGGGACAAGAGGCCGATGGCCCCTGGGCTGTGCCAGCCAGGGGTGACACAGCCCCAGGGCAGGGCCCGTCCCTTGGGCTGGCACTGCTGGGGCACCTCCAGTGCTGGGGACAGCTCTGGGCCCCTCAGGACAAGAGAGACACCGAGGGGCTGGAGCGTGTGCAGGGCAGGGAACGGAGCTGGGGAAGGGAATGGAGCCCCAGGAGGGGCTGAGGGAGCTGGGAAGGGGCTCAGGCTGGAGCAAAGGAGGCTCAGGGGGGCCCTTGTGGCTCTGCACAGCTCCTGCCAGGAGGGGACAGCCGGGGGGAAAGGGCTCTGGGAACAGGGAACAGGGACAGGGGGAGAGGGAATGGCCTCAGGTTGTGTCAAGTGATGTTTGGATTAGGTATTAGGGAACATTTCTTCATGGCAAGGGTTATTAATTCTAGAAACAGGCTGCCCAGGGCAGTGGTGGAATCCTCATCCCCAGAGGATTTAAAAGCCATGTAGATGTGGCACTTGGAGAGATGGGTTAGTGATGGGCTGGGGAATGGTTGGACTTAATGGTCTTAGAGGACTTTTCTAATTTAAACACTTCTATGTTTCTGTGTTTCTCCGGTGCCATTTGCTTCACAGGGCGTGTATCTGCAGGGGTTTTCCATGTAAAGTGGGGTAGAAGATGGAAGCGTCAAGTCACAGCAGCTTGCTGTGACTCAGACAGGGTCACGACGTCCTTTCACATCCCCAGCAGAGCATTTTAGCCCCTATTCTGGCTGAAAGTGTAACCAAACCTCAAAACATCACAAGCAGCACACAAATTCCTTTTTGTTGCTGAGTCCATTGGGGGCAAATCCAGGCAGCAGATCAGAAAGGAGGGGGTGGGGAGCTGCTTGTCCTGCGAGCTCAGGAAACATCAGGTGTTGCTTTGTCACCTTGAAATCATCTGTTTGCAGTTTCCGTGGGCTGGCCTCAGAGCTGTGCCCAGCAGGGAAGACCAGGATAGATGTGTGCTGGGGAGGCAGGAGAGATCCTCATACTCTGTTTGGGCAGGGCTTGCTGCAACTCCCCATCCTTCATACTTGCCTTTGGGTTAGTTTATTGTGGTTTTAAATCTTCTTCTCTATGCCCATGGCTCTGTGCTTGTCGTGTTGCACTTCTTCTGCCATTGCTGTTGCCAGCCCTGCCTTTGCAGTCACAGAATCCCAGAATGGTTTGGTTTGAAAGGGATCCTCAAGACCATCCCATTCCACCCCCTGCCATGGGCAGGGACACCTTCCACTGTCCCAGGCTGCTCCCAGCCCTGTCCAGCCTGGCCCTGGACACTGCCAGGGATGCAGGGGCAGCCACAGCTGCTCTGGGCACCCTGTGCCAGCCCTGCCCACCCTCACACACAGCAATTGCTGCCCAAGATCCCATCTGTGCCTGCCCTCTGGCACTGGCAGCCATTCCCTGTGTCCTGTCCCTGCAGGCCTTGTCCCCAGGGCCTGTGCAGCTCTGCTGGAGCCCCTTGAGGCCCTGGCAGGGGCTCTGAGCTGTGCCTGGAGCCTTCTCCAAGATGAACACCCCCAGCCATGCTGGTCCTTTTGACTCTTCCTGTGCCAAACCTGCCCAAAAGGTTTCTGCAAAGGCTGATTTGACACCATACAACCCTGCCCAGCTCCATCTGGGCTGGGAGCTCCTCCCTTGGAAAACGCACATGGAGGAATTTAAAAGCCATATAAATGTGGCACTTGGGGACGTGGGTATGTGAACAGCTTGTTAGTGCTGGGGAATGTTTAGACTCTGATGGTCTCAGAGGGCTTTTCCAACTTAAACAATTGTGTGATTCTGTGTTTCATGTAACACCTTGCACCCTGAGGTCTGGTCCAGCCTTGGGTGCTTAGGAAACCCACACGTGCTGGAATGAAATCCTTCTACTGTAGGAGGAAGAGTGATGAAAGAAGGCGCTTAGTGCACATTATTGATGTATACTCCCAGTTTTCCCCTTGACCCTTCTGCCTGGCACAGACAGCCCAAGAGTGCCAGGCAGCAGAGCAGGATGCAGGAGCCTCCAGGTGCCCCTGGACGTGCAGTGATGGGGCTCTGACCCTCCCTCCTGCCTGGGCTTGCCATGGCCAGCAGTTGTGCTTTGCATCCATTTCGTTTCCTTTGAAAGTGGGGATTGGAACTGAAGTTGGGCTGTTCCTGTGTTTTGCAAATGTAATGAAACTTGACTCCAGTGCAGTGTTTCCTTTTCACACACCCGACTAGTGAGGATGTGGAGCAACCTGAGAGCTGGTTGTGGGTTTATCAGTACTAACCTCATTTTGGAGGGATATTTGTGAAGCAAGCTTGGTTTCTGCTTTGGTCCTGCTCCACAGTCCGTGCTTCCCAAGCAAAGCTGATCTGGGATACCTGTGGATTTTCTGCCAGTCCCGCTCTACTACATCTCCCCTTCACTTCTTGCTTTCTGGTCACTGGCAGTCAAGTTCTTGAATACGGAATTGAACTTAATTAAACTCTTCCTTTATCACAAATACCAGCCCTGTTCCTCCTCCTTGATTGCACCAGGAACAAACTATTGAGAAATCCCCTCTTCTGCTTCCCACATTTTTATGTCAGATCTCTGCATACTCTCATCCTGGCTTTGAACCATTTCCTGAATCTCTTCATCCTGCCACTATCCTCTTCAGGTTTCTTTATAACCTTTCTTGGCTTTTGTTTCCTGTTGCTGAGCTTCATACCTGCTCCTACTGTTGTTCCCTTTCCTGCAGGCCATACAGAGGAATGGGGAAAGAATGGGGTAGAGTAAGTCAGCCTACACCATTGCTGCATCTTTTTCTTTTTCTTTTTCTTTTTCTTTTTCTTTTTCTTTTTCTTTTTCTTTTTCTTTTTCTTTTTCTTTTTCTTTTTCTTTTTCTTTTTCTTTTTCTTTTTCTTTTTCTTTTTCTTTTTCTTTTTCTTTTTCTTTTTCTTTTTCTTTTTCTTTTTCTTTTTCTTTTNTTTCCTTTTTCCTTTTCCTTTTCCTTTTCCTTTTCCTTTTCCTTTTCCTTTTCCTTTTCCTTTTCCTTTTCCTTTTCCTTTTCCTTTTCCTTTTCCTTTTCCTTTTCCTTTTCCTTTTGTCTTTTTCTTCATGCATCAGTGCAATATATATTTTCAAGGAATAATTTGGAAGAAAACACTGACCTTTAAAAGTCTATGGCAAGTGTGAGTGGCATAGATGTACCTTGTCTCAAATTGCCACTGCTGGTCTCACTCTGGAGTCTCTCCCACCCCTAAAAGAGAAGATTTTATTTCATAAAGAGGCACTTGCACATTTGGTCCCACTGAGCCATGGCCTGGGCAATGCCTCAGGAGGTGGCAGTGGCCATGGATTGCACTGACAAGGACGTGGCTTCTGTTCCTGTGTTTTCAGAGCACGGATCTGACCAGCACAGTTGGCTACGACAGCATCATTCAGCATCTGAATGATGGCAGGAAGAACTGCAAAGAGTTTGAAGACTTTCTGAAGGAAAGGTAGGGAGCTGCCTCTGACAACAGGTTAGGTTGAGCCTGGAAGTGGTGCTGTGGCACTACTCCTGGTATTCCCAGATTTCTGCCATGTTTAACTGTCGTTAAAATGCTCTGCCATAAAGTTCACCTTGCTGTTTACCTTGCAGAAGATCAGACTGGAAGGTCTTGGCCTAGGAGAGCCATGGCTCTGTCCTGTCTTTGTCTCTGTACATTATGAACAGCCACAGATTCAGTGTTAAAAAGTGGTAGGGTTAGGTACTGCCATTATTAATCAGAGGAGATGATCTAAGCAGAGGTTCCATGGCTGCAAAAACAGCTGTGATGATCTGGCTGTGTATTTTACATTTTTGGTTCACCTGGTTAGCAGTGGCTAAATATGAAGAGCCCTGTGGAACACTGTACCTGGAATTAATGTCATTTTGGTAATGACAGCTGGAGAAAACCAACCTCTGACTGCATGACTCAGTACAGAGCATCCTGGAACAAACAAAACGGGGATGAACAGGAAGAGAACTGCACATAAAAGTGTCTAATGCACCTACAATCTGTTCAGGCTGTAATTTCATGTTCCAGGAAAATTTGGGCCTTTCACATGAGGAAGTGGACCCTTAGAGCTAAGTCTCACTCATCCATGACCATACAGAGAGTGCCAAAAGCCTCCTTTACACCCTGTGCCCTCTTTGGTCTTGGAGGAGGTGTAGGTTGCCACTGAAGTGTCTAGCCAGGAGGAGATCAGAGGCTGGACCTGTATTTGCCACTCTCTGGACTTGGCCCAGTTGTCCAGCACAGCTGTTACACAGTTTCAGCTATACAGCATGAGCCTGCTGGATGTTTTATCTGAAACAAAGTTCATGGGAATGTTGTTAGGTAGGAAAAAAAAAATCTATAATACATATTTTTTTCAATTTCCCTATTAGCTTCTGGAGTTTTTAGAGGTAAGGTAGGTGAATTTCGTTGCCAGACTCCAGAAATCAACCACACAGGGGTATCCATCTGTGTTAAGGCATTTTAGAAAGTGATTTGTTTTAACCAGTAGGCATTCTAATGGCAGCCTCTAGCTGTACTTGTTCCTTTCCACTGGCCACAAACAGCTAGGGTTGCCCACATGGAGAGAACTACATTTTACCAAACAAGTCCAGCCCTGGTTATCTGTAGTGATTTCAAAGCAGCTGCAAAGAACTGGTTGTTCCTACACTGCATCACCTGGGCTCTTTTCCTCCTTCCTTTCTTCCAACACAGGGAGATAATAGGGTCTCTCAAAAGTGTTGTTTATGTCACCTCATGAGATTTCTTCTTCAAGCGTTCTCCCTAAGGATTAGTGCCAGGTACAGAGAGTACTTATTGCCACACATTGACAGGGGGCAGGGTTAGATGGGATATTGGGAAGGAATTCTTCGCTGTGAGGGTGGTGGGACCCTCTCTGGCACAGATTTCCCAGAGCAGCTGTGGCTGCCCCATCCTGGAAGTGTCCAAGGCCAGGTTGGATGGGGCTTGGAGCACCCTGGGATAGTGGAAGGTGTCCCTGTGCATGGCAGAGGGTAGAACTGGATGAACTTTGAGGTCCCTTCCATCCCAAACCAATCGATAATTTCTCTCTTTGATTTCTCTCTTTCCTCAACAGAGCAATTATAGAAGAAAAATATGGCAAGGAGCTGATTAACTTGTCGAAGAAGAAGCCCTGTGGGCAGACAGAGCTGAAGTAAGTTCGCAGTTGCTTTTATGGGTGTCCCTGAAGCAGTGAAGGAGGAAAAGAAGGAAGGAAGCTGTGAGGCAAAACAGAATTGAAATGCAATTGAGATGTTCAGAAGATGAGCTGAAATCTTTCTTATGAATGAGCAGTGCCTGTTTGGGTTCTAATTTGCTTTGAGTTGGGAGCCCACCAAGTTCCCCTTAGCCACAGATTAACCAAAGCACTGCAGATGCTCAGGGGGGTGTGTGGGCTGGTGGGTCAGCAAAAAAGCTGAGGGTCATGAGACCTTGGATTACCTCTGCACAGGTTTTGTAGCCTGAGGGAAGTACAGGTACTTCCTTGACTCAATCCATGCAAATCCTTAGAGCTCAGCACGGTGTGGCCACCAAGGTTTGCTCCATTTCCCAAGTGACCCTCGGTGCCTTCTGCTTCCTCCTTTTCTCCTATACTTTATACGTGCCCTGGTCATTTACCTACAATTTCATATTGAGGTGTCACCTAAAATGTTTCTGACATCTTTACTGTGCAGTATGAACAGGGAGAAAAGCTCCTGACTTTTCCAACCACTGGCAAACGCGCCATGTTGAAATTGTTCGTCTGTTCCAAGTGATGGTTTTAGGAGGTTGCTGGAAACATTTGTCGTGAAGCTTTGAATTTTTAATAGCATCCAGTGTTCAGAAAGATGTAAAGTAGGTGTCAGACCAAGTCAACCGTGTTATACCTGCTGAGAAGGGAAAAAGCTGGAGGTACTAAGAGGGTAAATAAATGTGCTTTGAGGTACTTTGGCCATTGTTGAGTGAGCTCTGTTTTGGAAGAGGTGCTCTGCTGGTGCCTGTGCAGGACTGTGCTTTTCCACCCTTTTTAATGCCCTGCCTGTGTTTTTCAGCACGCTGAAGAGGTCCCTTGATGTTTTCAAGCAACGTAAGTAATTAGTTGTGGTTTCCAGGACACTTGGCAGCACTAAATTTGAAGGCAAATTTTGGGAAGAAAATAGCAGAGAAATCTCTAAAGCTGTGCAGTGCTGAGGCCAGGCATAGGCTGTACTGCTGGCCAGGTTCAATCCCAGTGTATGGGCTTTGGGACAAAGTGAGCCAGGACATGTGTGGGACAGAGACCCACGGGGCATCATTTTGGGATCTCTTGGGCTTTTGGTATGGCTGTGGTACAGAGGTTGTGAATATGTTCTACATAGGAAGCTGTGCATGGGAAGCTCATCTGGAGTTTGTTGGACAGGCTTGTCCTTTTCACAAGCACACTGTAACTCACACCTCAAACCTGGGGACAGCTCTGGGCCCCTCAGGACAAGAGAGACACCGAGGGGCTGGAGCGTGTGCAGGGCAGGGATCGGAGCTGGGGAAGGGAATGGAGCCCCAGGAGGGGCTGAGGGAGCTGGGAAGGGGCTCAGCCTGGAGCAAAGGAGGCTCAGGGGGGCCCTTGTGGCTCTGCACAGCTCCTGCCAGGAGGGGACAGCCGGGGGGAAAGGGCTCTGGGAACAGGGACAGGGGGAGAGGGAACGGCCTCATGCTGGGCCAGGGGAGGGCCAGGTATCAGGGAAATTTTTTCATGGAAAGGGCTGTCCAGCCCTGTCACAGTTGCCCAGAGCAGTGGTGGAGTCCTCATTCCTGTAGGGGTTTAAAAGCCGTGTGGATGTGGCACTTGGGGAGATGGGTTAGTGGTGGCCTTGGCAGTGCTGGGGGTATGGTTGGACTTGAGGAACTTGAGGGGGCTTTTCCAACCTAAATGACTCTGATTCCAACTGAAGCATCTAAAAGATGGGGCTTTGGCCACTGTACATTGTCGTGTGTCACATCCTGCTGTGGCACCATCAGACAGCACCTAGAGGGTGAACCCTCTGCTGTCCTGTGCCCAGCCCATCCCTTGCCTGATCCAAGTTTCTTTGCTGCCTCTGTGGATCTCCCTACACAGGGCTCTGCCCTCACCACTGCTGACAATTCACAGCAGCTTTTTGTGGGTTTGGAGCAGCTTTTGGGGCTAAATCAGGAGCTGCCATTTGGCTCTGCTCCCTTGGTGGGCTTGCTGGGTGGTGTTTCACAGTGTGGCCACTCGCCTTCAGCAAGAGGAGCCTGAGGTTGTTTTAGCCTTCATTTTTCTGTGCTCCAAGTTGTTTCCTGCTGACCTGGGGCAATGCAACGTGTTGAAACGTGCCTATATTTACCTGCATGAGGAGGAGAGTTTTCTCAAACTGGGGAGCAGATCCCAGCAGGACTGATCCTTGCATTGGTGAGCACTTCTTGGAGGCTGCTTCAAACAAGCTGGAGCTTTTTCACATTTCTGAAAGGGGGTGTGTGATGTGTTCTAAGCTGACTTGAGAAGCAGTCCCTTAGGAATACATATATATATAAATATTGAATTTGTTTTCTCTTTGCAGAGATAGACAATGTGGGACAAGGTCACATCCAGCTGGCGCAAACCCTGCGGGAGGAAGCAAAGAAGATGGAGGACTTCAGGGAAAAGCAAAAGCTGCATCGGAAAAAGGTCAGGCACTGTGGGGGGATGTGCCTGGCTGCAGGGTGTTGATCCTGCCCCAGCAAGGGGCTGATCCTGCTGCTGTCTCACGCCAAGTCCCAGTCCCTGCCACGCCCCCATTGCCTGTGCTGCTGGGAAGTACTGAGCTCCTTCCTATGTGTTGTAACCGTGTTGAACTGTGTAGTAACCTCCAACTTCCTTCTTCTCACTTCCACGTCTGCTTCATGTGCTTTTTGGGGCCAGCCACAGCACTGGAATGTTTTTGAAGCGTTTGTTTGTAGTGCTGTCTGGTCTCCATGGGGGCTGCTAAAATGGCCAAGCCTTTTAAATTCTTCTGGCTTGAGATTTCTTTGTCTGGAAAACTAGGGAAAACTGCTAGAACCAGGGACTGATTTATACCTAGCAGAAGGGAGTGGGCTTCCCAGTTTTGCCAGAATCTATGGAGGTAATACAGTACTATATATTGCTGGGATTTAGTTTGTAGAGTTCCTTTGCATACACAATTCAAGGCTTAGGCAGAAGCACAAAAGATGAGTTTTATGAAGATGATTTGGGTGGATGAAGGTCTTTAAACACATCTAAGTGTAGTCTGTGGCACTTCTAAGCCACACAGTGTATCCTGGAGATTTGATGGTTAGGGATGTGCTGACCCCAGATCTGTTGTCTTCACAGATAGAGCTGATAATGGAGGCAATTCACAAAAACAGGAATCTTCAGTACAAGAAGACCATGGAGGTAAAGCAACTGTGCTGCTGTTTCTTGTCATGTGGGTTAATGCTGCTCACACACACACACACATACACACAGACAGCCCCGGGACATGCTTAAATGAGAGGGGTTTCCTTCTCTGCTGTGACTCTTGACACTGTGTCTGTGTGAGTGGTGTGCAGGGTGTGCTCAGAAACAGTGAAGAGCATGCCAAAGACATGGCCAGTGGTAGCCTTGCAGGGTTGGATACAAGTGATTTAGAATCAGAGAATTATTCAGGTTGGGAAAGCCCTCTAGGGTGCTTGAGTCCAACTGTTTGCCCAGCACTGCCAAGCCCACCACCAACCCATCTCCCCAGGTGCCACATCCACGCCTTTTTTGAACACTTGCATGGATGGTGACTGCACCACTGCTCTGGGCAGCCTGTTCCAGGGCATGAGAACTCTTTCTGTGAAGAGGTTTTTCTGAAAATCTGCTCTAAACCTCCTGTGATGCAACTTGACTCCACTTCCTCTTGTCCTGTCCCTGTTCCCTGGGAACAGAGCCCAGTCCCCATCTGGCTGTCCCCTCCTGTCAGGGAGTTGTGCAGAGCCAGAAGGTCACCCCTGAGCCTCCTTTGCTCCAGGCTGAGCCCCTTCCCAGCCCCCTCAGCTGCTTCTCATCTAACTCGTGCTCCTGCCCATTCCCCAGCCCTTCTCTGGACATGCCCACGATTGCTGTGGAGTTTTTCACCCCAGTCCAAGAGCAGCCTGCCTTGCAAGGCTTCTCCCAAGCTGCAGGGCACCTTTTGTGCCATTCCCTGCTCTGCAGGCAGCCTGTTCCCTCTCAGGCTGAGCTTCTTCCCAAGGGCTCCCCCGGAGGTGTGTCTGCATCTGTCTGTCCTGGTGTCTGTCCTAGGCCAAGCGTCTGTACGAGCAGCGCTGCCGGGACAAGGACGAGGCGGAGCAGGCTGTGCATCGCAACGCCAACCTGGTCACACAGAAGCAGCAGGAGAAGGTAAGGGAAGTGGGTGGCCGTGGCATGGGGTGGGAAAGGGATGGCTTTTCTTGCAGCTCTCATGCCCCACAGCTCTTCTCCCATCTCTGGGTTTTGGGGTGAGATGGGCTGGCTGGTGATGTTCCCCAGTGGGGCTGCAGCGCCACTGGTGACTCACCCAGCCTCTTCTCCACCTTCCTTGTCTCTCTCGTCTTTGGCAGCTCTTCCTGAAGCTGGCTCAGACAAAATCAGCACTGGAAGACAGTGGTGAGTGTGGAAATGCCATGTTGGGAGGGCGAGGGGAGTGTTTCTGGGGGCAGGGGGTTGTGGAGCTGTGGTGTGGCTTGTGGGTGAGCTCTTGGGTCAAGCATGACTCCTCGGAAACACACTCCCAAAATAGTGGCAGTGGGAACTTCCCTGGAGAAGCCTGCACAAAAAAACCATGTCCTTCTGCTTTATCCCTGACTCCCAGTCTTTTCAGCCTTTCTCCCAGCCCGTATAGTTAAGGGATTTTTTTAATGAGTGTTAATCATGTAATCACAGAATCATAAAATGATTTGGGTTGGAAGGGACCTTAAAGGTCATATCATTCCAACCCCACTGCCATGGGCAGGGACATCTTCAGCTGAAATATGATTTGTGTCGCAGACAGGAGTTACCAGCAGAATGTGACCACAATGGAGAAGATCCAGGAAGAGTGGCAGAACGAGCACATCAGAGCTTGTGAGGTAAATGCCCCAAAACACCTCTACATGGCGGCGTGGTCCTCTGGGTTTGCAATCCTGGCTGCAGGGCTCAGGGACAGTGCAGATTTGCTGTCTATCCCCTGGCAATGAAGCAGCAGGCTGTATTACAGCTAACCCTGTGTATGTGTCTCAAACATGGCTTCTGGATTCAAGGCCCCACTGCTTCAAGGTTTCTGCTCTTATTTTATTGTTTTTATTTTTCCACCACCTTCTAAAACTGACAGAGTCAAGGTAGTGACATTTTTGCCCACTACCTGCTTGCATGTGTGCCGTGGCTGTCATCCCTAAACAGCTGTGGTCACCTCTGGATACTCCGTGACTCCAGGCCAGTATGTCCTGGAGCCTGAACCACACCTGGAAGGCTGTGTGAAACTCTGGAAGGCTTGACATGACTTCTCAGCAGAGGCTGGTGGTGGCTGGAGATGCAGGTGAAGCCATCTCTGCATGCACACGAGCTCTTCACCTTGTGTCTCACAGACCATGTAGTAGGTGTGGGAGCCTCTCTGAGCAGGTGTATCAGCCTGAAGCAGACTGCCTCACAGGGAAATGGTCCAGCAGGGATTTCCAGCCCATGCTGGTCAATTCCAGACTGGTAGAAAGAAGGCTGAGCAGCTGCTTTGCTGCTGGCCTGTGATCTGTGACTGAGGGATGGACAGGGACTGCAAAGACAGATTTTATCCCAGACCTGCTTCCAGGCTTGCAAACAGCTTTCCCATTCTCAGCTATGCTAATCCCTTCCAAGCTACCTCTCTTCAGGCTGCTATTCTGCTTTTCTCTTTTGAATTGGAATTTGCTGTCTGTTTTGTGCTGGTGTGCTTTTGGTCTCTGTAAGCCTCTAGGATGGGGACAGAGTTTAGTGGTGGTTTGGCAGTGCAGGGTTAGTGGCTGGCCTCAATATTCTAAGACAGCTTTTCCAACCCTAATGATTCTGTGGTGGGGAGTGGAAAGCAGCAGTTTCACTTTTGCAGATGGATGATGTGGAAGTTTTCCTCTCCATGTGTTGCAAAGTTCATAAGTGGTCGCAAAGTCGTGTGGATGTTCATGGAAATGTGTAAAAGCATGTGAAATTGAGGTGTACCAGACAGCAGATTTCAAAAGGGTTTAAACCTGCTTGGAAAAGGGCTGGGCAGGAAAGACCAATAAGACCAACCAGTCAATACACCTCTCTTTTCATACATCCCCAGTGCTCCACACTTGGAACATGGAAACGTTAAAAAAAAGAACACATACATGTGGCACTTGGGGGAAATGTGCTAGTGGTGGCCTTAGCAGTGCAGGAGTAATGGTGGGATTTGATTATCTTAGAGGGCTTTTCCAACCTAAATGATTCTGTGATTTAAGGGTACCTGTGTAAGCGAAGTGGGCTGGGACCACAGGAGCATAGGGTACCTTGGGAACCTGTACAGCCTTTGGGAAGATGGCTTGGTCTCCCCAGAGGTAGAAATGTGCTGGGTGGTCCCCTCCACATTAGTCTTGCAGATTTTCCAGGCTTAGTACTCGCCTTTGAATTACCTGGTTGCCTGGAGGGATTGTTTCTCCTCTGGACAAGCTGCAGGACTCACAGCTTCCTTGTTTCATGCGGAGGACCATCAGCTGCTCCTGGCAGTTAGCTTTGTTGTAGCACGTGGGGGTGAGAAACAATCAGGACCAAAGAGATTTTACCTCATTTTAAAGATGTTATGGACAGTTTTGTCTGTGTTGTTTCAGTTCTTTGAGACCCAGGAGTGCGAGCGGATCAACTATTTCCGAAATGCCCTCTGGCTCCACGTCAACCAGCTCTCCCTGGGCTGTGTGCAGAATGATGAGGTACCTCAGCTGAAAATCTTCAGTTTTCTGCATAGAAAGCAAAGCACAATTTGTTTTCCTGGGCACTAAGCTGTGTTACATCTGAGTTGGGCTGTGGCTCTTGATTGACCGCAGACAATCGGGCAGTGAGTGGGCAAGCAGAAGGATTGGCCAAAACTCTTGCAAATGAAGTTTCCTCTGGGATTCCCACATTTTTTGAGGGTGGTGAGGCCCTGGCACAGGTTTTCCAGAGAAACGGTGGTTGCCCCGTCCCTGGAAATATCCAAGGCCGGCTTGGACAGGGCTTGGAGCAACCTGGAACAGTGGAAGGTGTCCCTGCCCATGGCAGGAGCTGGAATGGGATGGGCTTTAAAGTTCCTTTCCAACTCAAACTGTTCTGGGATTCTGTGATTTCCCTGACACTGAAACTTGTGTGAGTACTGGGCTTTCACCCTATGTGTGGTAAGCAATTCAGAAAAAGCCTTGTTTTTTAACCTGATGTGTACAAATACACTTTATTTCCCTTTTGCAGAAATATGAGGAAATCCGCAAGAGTTTAGAAATGTGCAGCATTGAGAAGGATGTAGATTTTTTCGTAAATTTACGCAAAACTGGAAGTTTGGCTCCAGGTAAGAGCTTAATAGAATCTCAGAAGGTAGTTCTGACTGCTCTGTACTCCTCATGGAGCTGGCTGCTCTGGTCAGCATCATTTTGTGTGCAGAAAACTCTCATTTTGCACTTCACTCGTTGGCATGCAGCACTACTCTACCACTTTTGACAGCCCCTGGAGATCACAGTCCCGTTTTTTACTTTCCTGATCAAGCATTTTCTCAGACAGGGGAAAGACTTAGCAGCTGAATGTTGGTATAGCAAGTATTTTATGTCTGTAAGCAGTTTGTGCTTTATTACTGTCAACTTTTCATAGCTCCTGTTGTTTATGAAAATTACTATAATGCCCAGAGAAATGTGACTCCTGCGAGAAGTCCAGCTCCTGTACCTATATCAAGGTAAGGTGTGTAACATGTACAACTGCAATTGTTATTGCAGATGATGCTTGCTCCCCCAAAACAGGTGTATTTTGTTCCTTTCAGTCTGTTGGAAGCTTGACTTAAGGGTGTTAGAGGAAAACATTTGCTTGCATGGCTCTTGGTGTGATCTGTCCATCTGAGAAGAGTTAAAAGCATTTGTGGGTGGAGGGAGGAACTGCAGAGCTGGATTCACTCTCGTGGGACAGAAGCTGGGCAGGGAGGACACGGTGAAGGGTTTTTCTCTCGGGGTCAAGATGATGACTGGGCCTAAGACTCATGCTAAGGATGAGCTGCCACTTTGGCTGCCACACTGAGAGAGGAGTCATGTCCAATTGCAGCTTCCTGATGTCTCACTGTGGGCAAAGGCATGCCCTGAGGCTCACTCGTGAATTTTCCCCCGAGTCAGTGCTTTCTGGTTATTTTTTCCTGTGTCCAGTTCAATTCCCTTATTTGCCAAGTGGGGGCTGTGGGTGGTGAGCCCACCATGACCTGCCTTGTCAGGTCTCCATAAAGCCCAGGCTGGCCAAACCTTTTGCTCTCCCACAGCTCTGGGGGGCAGCTGGGGGTGCAGAACCAGGGCAAAGGGAGTCCCTTAGCCACACAGATCCTCAGCTTTGTGTTTCCTTCTGTGCAGGAGGGGACCTCTGCCCACCCCAACCAGTGCACCAGGTGAGTTTACTGCTTCATGGGCTTTCTGGCCACACAGGGGAACTATCACACTTCAGCTCTTGCCCAAAATCCCTTCCCAGCTCCCTTGGACCCCCTTTAGGCACTGGAAAGAACTCCAAGGTCTCCTTGGAGCCTTCTCTTCTCCAAGGGAGCTCCCCCCCAGATCTCCCAGCCTGGCTTGAGCCTCCTTCACTCTTGCATCCCATCCCTTTAACATGGATGGCCAGTGTGTGGCGCTTCTGTTCTGTTTGAAGTCACATAATGACCACCTCTCATGGGAAACCTGAGGGGATTTTTTGTGCTCTGTGTTTCAGGAGAGCCTGATTATGCCACAGTTGATGGCTACAGCTTGGTACATTTCTAACAGTCACAGTAAGTACCCACTTTTGATGGGCAAATGAGCCTTAAAAGAAAGAAGGGGAGGAAGTTTTTTACCTGAGCAGATAGTAATATGACAAGGGGGAATGGCTCATACTAAAAGAATGTAGCTTTAGTTCAGCTAGAAGGGAGAAATTCTTCCCTATGAGGGGGGTGAGGCCCTAGCACAGGCTGCCCAGACAAGCTGTGACTGCCCCTGGATCCCTGGAAATGTTCAAGGCCAGGTTGGACAGGGCTTGGAGCAACCTGGGATAGTGGAAGGTGTCCCTGTCCATGTCAGGGGGGTTGGAATTAGGTGGTCCTGACGGTCTATTCCAACCCAAACCATTCTGGGATTCTGTAAGAAAGTATGTAATATGAGATGGGGCTACACAGAAGAGGAACAGTGGAGAAAGAAAGGCCTTTGGTTAAGGAATGACATTTTGAGGTGACTGACTGGAAGTGACGCTCCTGTCAGCCCTCTCATCGCTTGTCTGAGCTGTAGCTGTGGTTTAGACACTGTTGATCCTGTTCTCTAGGTTTTCCAGAAGGCAGAAGACACAGTTGGTCTGACCAGCGTGGCAGAGATGAATATTTCAGTTATTCCCAGACACATAAAGCTGAAGTGCTTCTGCTTTTCAAGAGAATATTTGAGGACTCTGATAATTATTTGTACATTCAGAAAGCGCTTACTAAAAATCTATGCCTTGGATCAGCAAACTCCTTGGATGGATCTTAACACTCAGAGGAAGAAAAGGACCAGACACAGGGGTGATCTGTGTCAGAGGAAGGTTTTGATTTGAAAGTGCAGCCATCTAGAAAGTCTGGAGCCTCCCACTCTCTAGATAACTAAGAAGTTTTATGTGCAGAGAGGAGTACTGCACGACGCTTTGGGCACGCTGGCTTGTGTTCAGGGCATGTGCATCCCTCTCAGATCTCACGTTTTGCCTGTTCCTAGGGGCTTCTGCCTGTTCCTAAAGTCTTTCATTAGTGGGGATTAGACTTGTTGTTTAGGTCAAAATTTGCTCATATCTCTCAGAAATCTTACTTAGAGAGGCACCAGCACTTGCACCGCCTGTCTGGCTTAGCTGTAGCTGTGCTCCAGGCTTAAGTGCTGGCACTGGAAGCTGATTTGCATCTATCCAGGGAGGGCTGTGCCACATCCAACCTGCTGGGAGGTCCCAGGAAGGGTCTGAAGGAATTAATTTGACTCTTCCAGTCACCTCTCCGGTGAGGGTCTTGTGAGCTTTTATGTTTGTCAGGTTGGTAATCTCTGGAGACCAGGCTGGATGGGGCTTGGAGCAACCTGGTCTAGTGGAAGGTGTTCCTACCTTGACAGGGAGTTGGAACTGATGCCTTTTTGGGACTCCCTAAAAACAGGGACAAGACAAAAATAAAAGAATAAAAAGCAGTTATATTTATTGAAGGGCCTTCAGGTACATTTGGGGCAGATAAAGCCCCCAAGGGGCTGCACCCAAAAATGGACAACGAGTCATGGGTTTTCATATTTTTGTAAGTTTGGTCTATTTGCATATTGGGGGTTAATCTTCCATTTACAGCTTCAGGTAATGAAGTCACTTACCCCAAGTTTGCTGCCCCCCAACTCACTTCTGCTTACATTTCTCAGGGCCTGAGACAGTGAGGTGTCCTTGATTCCCAGGCCTGGAGAGGAATTGTTGTGTCTGACCAAAATGGGAAAGCAAGAGCTAACACTGTGTATGAGTTTAGAGTTATACACTAAAGGATTGCAGGATTACAAATATATGAAAAATATAAAAGCTAAAATCCTAAGGCATCAGAACTAGGTGGTCTTTAAGGTCCCTCCCAACCCAAACCATCCTGGGATTCTCTGATTCTCTGATTTAATTAACTTCTGTGATCCTCTAAACTTTGGTCTTGTTCTGACTATGCGCTGCTAGAAACAAACTTATCTACTACTCCTCCTGTTTCAAGCCTTGAAACTTGTTTTTCTCCTGAAAATTCCTGCCCTTGTTGTTACCATATAGATAGATATGATTATGGCTTTGATTCAGAAGCTTAGTGCCTCAGGGCTGCTGGTCTCTCTGATGTCCCTGTGTGCAGTGCTGCTTCACTGCTCCTTGCTGCCTTATGACACTGGATACAGGGACACAGGACATGGGGATAAACACACAATTTACCTGTCTACACCTGGTGCCAGGTCCCTTACCTGGAGCAACAGGATTTGCTGTTTTTACTATGTTTTTCAAGTTGAATCTGCATGGCTTCAGCATGTGCCTCAGCCCACCAGTCCTTGGGGTTTTTACTGGATTTATTTGTGTGGGGAAGATGACACTGAGCTCTAAGATCTGCCCTGCTGCCTCACAGTGCACTGTGCAGAGTGCACATGCCAGGGAATCAGCTATCCTATTTATTTCTGAAAGACCAAGGATACAAATACTCTTCTGAAGGAGCCTGCTGTAGTCTTAGATCTATAAATATATATTTTAAAAAATAAATTTTGAGTTTCATGTTCTGGATATGCGTTCTTTTTTAAAGTTGTCACGTTCACTTTGTGTCGGGGATGGGTTTGGGATCCATGCAAAGCATCCTAGTTTCTCCTGGATGGAAACCTATAAGATCACATCCTTGCTTAGCCTTTATTTCAGTCCTTGCTCAATACCAACACAGTAGTAGGAGAAAACACCCAGAAAGAGAATGGCATAAGTGCTTATGATTAGGCATGAGCTGCAGACCATGCAGGGCTGTTTGCCCTGGCAGAGTGTCTGCTCTGCAAAAACTTGCATGGTTTCTTTTCTGGGATTTTTCCACTGACTGAGCACAAAAGTTGCTGTTTGGCTTTTCTGGATGTAGACGTCCCCAGGGCAGTGAAAACTTGGCTTGCACATCTACTAAAAGAACAGAAGTAATCCCAAAATTGGGGTGCTGGGAAAAGTTTTCCCCTTATATCTGCATCCGGTTTACCTTTCCCATGGATACTACAAATTCTGGGTTACACTGCTAACACAAAAGACTTCTCAAGGCCTAAGCACAAGGTCCCACAGAGGGAACCGTGGCTGTTCAAGGCCATTAACTGGACTGTGGTGTGTTCTGCAAAGTGCCACTGAGCTCTGGGGGAGCTCCCCCTCCGGGGAATTGGGAGAAGCCACTCCTGCTCCCAGTGGGGCTTGGGCCCTGCTCCAGCTGTGGCTCCCTGGAAATGGCTGGATGCCAGGACAGGGCCCTGAGGGACAGCAGTTCCTGGCCCAGGGCTGAGCCAGCATTCCTGCTGTGCTGGAGATGTCCCAGGGCCCAGGGCAGACAGAAATTACCTGCCATTTCCCCTTCTTGCTAGTGGGGACTTTGCTTCTCATCCCACATTCCCTATGGCCGAGGCTTGGCCCTGTGGACAGTCTTTGAGTCCCTGTAGCAGACTGGTTCACTGTAGGCTCTGTGTGTCCCTCTGGGCAGGCTGTGTGTCCCTATAGCAGGCTGTGTGTCCCTATAGCAGGCTGTGTGTCCCTCTGGGCAGTCTGTGTGTCCCTCTGGGCAGGCTGTGTGTCCCCATGGAGGGTCTGTTTGTCCCTGTGGATCATATATCAGTGCCTATGGATGGTCTGTATGTCCCTGTGGATGATCTCTGGGTGCCTATAGTGGACCCTGGTCATCCATGGAGTGTCTTGTCAGTCAGTACAGGTACAGTCACGAGTGTGTCCCTATGGAGTGTCCCTGTGTCCCACTGCAGTGTCAGTCGGTCCCTGCACAGTGTCTGTGTGTCCCTGTGCTGTGTCCATCTGTCCCATTGCTGTGTCTGTCTGTCTCTGTGCTGTGTCCGTCTGTCCCTGTGCAGTGTCCGTGTGTCCCAGTGCCGTGTCTGTCTGTCCCATTGCTGTGTCCGTCTGTCCCTGTGCAGTGTCCGTGTGTCCCAATGCAGTGTCCATCTGTCCTTGTGCAGTGTCCATGTGTCCCAATGCCGTATCCGTCTGTCTCTGTGCGGTGTCCATTTGTCCCATTGCAATGTCCATCTGTCCCATTGCCGTGTCCGTTTGTCCCTGTGCAGTGTCCATGTGTCCCTGTGCAGTGTCCATCTGTCCCTGTGCAGTGTCCATCTGTCCCAATGCCGTATCCGTCTGTCTCTGTGCAGTGTCCATGTGTCCCTGTGCAGTGTCCATCTGTCCCATTGCCGTGTCCGTCTGTCCC
>VYXF01003082.1:639577-686249 GCA_013397295.1 Polioptila caerulea | reverse complement strand
TGCCAGGTGATAGGACCTGACCCAGGGAATTCCCCTCTATCTCAGGGAGATTGGCTGTGGAAAGTATCATTCAACAGCCAGGTCACCCCCCTGAGTTACCCAGGTCAACCCCTGGTCCCTTCCCCTGTCCCCACCTCCCCCTAAAAGGTGCTGCACAGAGCTGTTCTCTGCTCTGACTGAGCAGGAGTTTTGAGGTGAGGAGGTCCCTTAGGGTTCCTTCAATAAATTCTTGCTCTCCCTCAGTCAGAGATCTCCTTCTTCACCTTCATTGTCAGTATACACCGGCCACGGTGCCGCGCTGGGACCCACTGGGTCAGCTGAACCTGCATAGCAGACAGAGCCGTACTGAGGCTTGATACCAGGGTCAGGACTAGCTGGGCAAGCTGTTAAACTGGTCCTTGTAGTAGAAACTTACATTTGTCTTAGTGCAATCAGGAGGTTCTCAGCATTTTGAATGTGAGTATGCTTATGGAAAAGCCAAAACAGAAATCAAAACATATATGTCTAATTTTAGAACTCTGATAGTATAGTTTTGGCCTTCACTTAGCAGACAATTGCTTGCAGCAATTTTAGATGGTATCACCATTTACATTTCAGTTCCTCCACTTAAAATAAAAGGCCTTTTTGAGTTTCATGTTGTGATTAAAAAAAACCCCAATAACTACAAGCAGGTAACGCCTTATTTATAAAAGAACCTATTAAAAATAACCCTGTTAAAACAGAAAGATTTCCTTCCATGATGGCAATTTGGTTTTCCATATATAAAGCCAAGTTCTGCTATTTTTAATCTACTGTTAGGAAGCCATACTATGCATTAAGCAAGCACCAGCTTCCATCAGCCAGATATTTTATTTTAGAGGATCTCTCAAAGCAACACAGAATCTATTCCTCTAACAGAAGCGTCCTCGCTAAAAATGGCTCAAGAAAGTTTGCAACTGAGTGTCAGTCTCTTTGACAAACCCATACTGCCTTTTATAAAGTCGTAATGTGCTACTTGAATATGAGACAAAATAAAAAACGGAATATCAAACAAGAGTTTTTTTTTGCCAAATAAATATTTTGAAGATGGTTTAAGTGTCTTAGCATGTAGCATTATAAATAAATGTGTCTAAAATTGCCCATCTTTCTTTCTGCCTTTTAAAAAATGCTCTTCTATGGTAAGTGATGGATCTCTAAGGACTTGCCGAATTGAGCTATTTATCAACAATCAGATATAGGGAAACAGCAACATACAGAGCAGCACATGCTGCTCTGTACTAGCACAGTGAGTAGTGTACAAGAACAAAACACACCCTTCTGACAGGGACCTATCTTATTTTGGATATTCATGTATTTACCTGCCATGATCAATCAATTCTTAAATAAACTTTTGGCACTATAGTTATGGAAATGCTTTTCTGAAAGATTTTCTCTGGGTTCTGATTCGTCTGTATTTTCCAAAGTTGTAAGTCTCTGAACTATAAAAATCTAAACTGTGATTCATCTAAAGTTATTTAAAGATATGAAAGATATTTACCACATTTTAAAGCTGCCATTACAATACCTCTTTATAAAACTAAATTAAATTTGACCAAATTACCCAGCTTTCATTAGTTTGCTTTTTTATTTATCAGATTAAGGATATTTTCCTAGATAGGCCTGGATTGTAGCAGATGAGGAACTACCAGACGATATTATGACTGTGAGATTTTGACTTTCATCCTATTTCATGCCATGGGAGACCATTGACTTAAAGCCAAAAATCTTCCATTGTAGTCAATGTGGTGACTTCGACAGCAGGGCAGAGATTTCAAATTGCTGCATTCCTGTATTTCTGTAATTCCTATAATTCTGTAGTTCAGTATGGACAGCCACAGGGGAAAGTATGCATGGCTGTTTCACTGACCAGACTGTTTGCTGTGTTGTGAACTATAGGCCAAGTTTCAAAGTTTAACAGTTACAGATGCTCAAGATACCATGGCCAGAGAACTGCCTGGGTAGGGTGCATTCCACCACTGCTGTCCAAATCCATCATTTCTGCTCATGTGACACTTGAGAATTCTGCAGGGGTTTTCTGTAATATTCCTATAGCCTTTAACCAATGAAAAGAGCTGTCAGGGAAACAAATTTTTAAGATTGCTTTGTTGTCTGGGAAGGTAAATTCATATGTGTTGAGTGAGGCACACTCAAGGTGGATACCAGTGCTTTTTCTGCAGCTGCAATTACTGCAAGCATACACCCACAAACTCTTTATCCCTTTCTGAGAAACATCTATCTGATTCCTGTACTCATGCTCAATAACATTCTTAGGCTGTGGGATTCAGGATGCTTACATGATCCCATTCTTGATTAATTTTGTGTCTTTGAACAAAACCTGTTTCTATTCTTTCCTCTTCCCCCATTTAATAAAAGAAAATGCAGGATGAGATTTATATGATACACGTCTTTCTGAAGTATGTTGGCTTCTGCAGCTTTATTGTGATGGTAGGAAAATAGAAGAATCACAGTATGGTTTGGGTTGGAAGGGACCAGTTAAAGTCCTCTGGTCCAACCCCGTGGCAATCAGCTGGGACATCTTCTACCAGAGCAGGTTGCTCAGAGCCCAGTCCAGTCTGACCTTGAATGTTTTCAGTGGTGATGCATCCAGAACCTCTCTGAGAAACCTGTACCAGTGTTTCACCACTCTCATTTTAAATAATATGTAGTTTGGATTTACCCTATTTAGCTCAAAATCATTATCCTTATTGCTACAAAACCTGTGAATGGATTTTGAAAATTCAGACATCTTTGAGGTCCTGAGAGTGAAACTATAAAATTATTTTATATGCAACACCATATGGAGCATTATTTGGCAAAGACTCAATGTTTAATAGTGTTTGATAATTTGATGTAATGATGTAATCAAATTAAAGCTTGTCGTGGGAAAATGCTCAACACAGCAAGAATTCAGTGGAAGTTGGTAATTATTTTGAAAAATTATTTCACCAGTAATCAGTTCCTGACTTGTGCTGGAAAAAGAATGTTCTATCAAGCAAGCTTGAAGGTCATGGCTTGTAATGTCCACACCCTTTTCTATTCCGTATGATCTACTGCAATGGTGACAAAAGATCCACTCTTTGGCTCCGTAACTAACAGTTCTGATACTTTTATTTGGCCTCTCTATTCTCTGTGGGCTTTATTTTGGCTGTGCTAAACTTTACAAAGTTGAAAAATATTTTCAATTTCTTGAAAAAAGAAAAAGCAAAACCAAAACAAATGAAAGTTTCTTGCCAGGCATATTTCCCCCCATCCACTGAGTTCCCACAGCTCTAATTTTAAATTGTGAACTATTTCCTTTCAGAAATATTGTGTTTTATTCTATTAAACCAATTGAAAAGTGATGAATGTTGCCCTCTACCACCATTCTCACCACCTTATAGAGGATTTTGCCTTGCTATAATCTACATCCCTTCTGCAACAACTCTGGCTGCAGCATGCTGTGACAGGGTTCAAATACTCTGGCTTCTCTGTCCTTCATTCATGAAAGTTCACATATTTTCCAAAACACACAGCAGATGTGAACCCCTGCTTTTCACTCTGTAGGGTGCCCTGACTCTACAGGAGCCTGTCCCAAACCTGTAGTCCTGTGCATAAACCTTTGTTACGGTAACAGCCTATAGTGAAGCTGAAAATGGTGGCCTAAAAGACTTATCTTGAGCCTAATGAACTGGCTCATCTACTTCTAGACTCCAATACTTAAGAGTTTGTTTGTCTAAGCACTACAGAGGTCACAGTGAAAATTAACTAATCCTTGGAGAGTTAACACATAAAATTGTCTCCTTCTCTCTAGAAAAATGTCACAAGTAGCTTGTCTTCATTAGAGCAGCCATATCAAATACTCACTTTCCTACCAATGACTCTGTGACGCCTCAAAAATTAAAGCAGATGAATATTTGTGTTCTTTTGATGCAACCTCACAAGTCAGTGGCTTCTTCAAGCAAAACAAAACAGGAACTTCAAATGCAGTGAATGTAAGGCAGGACCATGGGAAAATTTAACTGCCGAGAAAGAACACAAGTTAAACTTTTCAAAGCCTATCAATTTCCTGTTAAAAAAAATAAAATATATCTATAGGACAACTCTTCTGGCCCCTCCCTCCCCTACTCTCCCCCAGGTCTTGTAAGTCTGTGAAGTACAGTAAAGGCAGCAGTTCTTCATTCCTGCTCCTGGGGCTCTCTAGCAATGCTCAGAGTTCCCAGCCATAATCCCTTATCTCCAGATTTTGGCAGCCTCTGGAGGGCTGTCTGCTTGGCATGAGTCTGCCTAATACTACTTGAGTTTTTAAAATGTCCAGGTGGCCCTTTGGCCCTCTGTTAAAGCATAGTGGTAGACATGAGATTTGATTAGTCTGGCAATGAGATTTTACCTGCTTGTGCTTTGGCTTATTCTGCATACAATTCCCAAATATCAATGCCTCTTAAACATGACAACAGATAGCAAACCTAGACAGGAGTAGACAGGGTACTTTTAAACCATAGGCCCTGAAGACAGCTCCTGCCTCCCCCTCTCTCTCCAGTGATAATACAAACAGAGCACCAGATCTGATGAGAAAGAGCTGTGAGAACTGATCACAGTCTCTTTCTATGTCCCCATTAAGTGCTGAAGACTCCTATCTCTGTCTTAGAGAATCAAATGTTCTCCTGTTAGGTGAAAACCACCAGAAGGTATAACTCTAAACAACATTGTCTAAAAAGAATATTGCAGATTTCAAGAGGTATTTGGGTATAACTCCACTCTAAGAAGACTGATACATGCTGATATCCTTGATGGCAGTTTGTTACCTCAGCAATGAAGAAAGGATAATGCCTATGTGTAGACTCTTTACCTTTGCATATCGGAGCTTTAAATGCATTTATTAATTTATTTCATCATCTAAAATAGGAAGAGTAAGATAATACACTTTGACCCCCTGAAAATAATACTAACTTACTGAGGGACTTTCTAAAGCTATATACATATATTTATGTGAAAAAACATATATGCATAATACTCAAACGAAGTGCCACCCTTCTATCATAAACCTGAAAACAAATGAAGGCTTTGAAAACTAACTGGGAGAAGTTAGAGTTACTTGAGATCAGTTAGCAGGGATTAAACTCATAATGGAGTTTATTTAGTTAAAGACAATCTTGGATCTTAATACTAGAAACAAAAGGCATAAAATTTGTTCAAGGCAAAGAGCTATTGGACACAAACCAAAGGCTTTCAAAAAATTGTGGAGACTTATTCAACTTACATTTTTTTCAGCTCTTCGGACAGTTGCTAGACAGTGAATTTTTAAAAGCTCACATGAGGTCTTCATACAGGTTAGGGGCATTCTGGCTGTTTGAAGCTCCAGCTGTATCAGAAGGTGGCATTTAATACACAGAAACTTTGTGTTACCTTGGCAAGGTTTCTGACATTGCTTTGGGTAAGATTCACAAGCAAAATTTTCTTCAGTCCTTTGGATCCTTTTTACCATTCCAAAAAGAAATTCTAAGCCACCTCCATTCTTGCAAAAAGTGTGTTGGGTGATGAAGACAGTAGAGATTGTTTTAATCTTTATTTTGATAATAGATTGCATTTTCAATTCAAATACCTTAAACAAGGTAAAAGACATGCACCCTTGTCCTAGATAATGGAGACAGAGCGGGTAAAAACTTGGTATATGACCTAAATTATAAGCCTGATTTCTCGGTCAAAACAGCAGGGTGCTATATTTAACAGAAATATTTATTCATGTTTGTCAGCAACTGAGCCAGCAGTTTGACTTACTCCCATACTGAAATATGTTACAAACCTGGCAGGAAGGTCTATGAAGTTTGGAATTTATGTAGCTTTGATAAAACCAGCTTACTGGTCCTGAATATAATACAGTTTCAGAAGGATATGAGCAATTTGAAAATGTTCAACTAGCACAATGCAACATAAAATATACATTTTGTGTGATAGAGTTCTGCTACCCTTTAGGGATAGCCTAAAACCTACCTTACTGTGGGGAGTGGTGACTGAATCTGTGGTTTTGTTTTGCTTGAGTTTTGAGTTTTTGCCTTTTGAGTTACTTATTAAATACTCTTTATCTCAGCCCATGAAAGATTTTTTAGCTTCACCTTTCTGGCTCTCTTTCTGTTCCTGAGAGAGGGAGAAAGCAACTGTATGGGGCCAATTCACCAGCTGGGTTTAAACCATGACAAGAAGTCTGTCTAATGTTGTGGCAAAGATATGTGTGTACTTTCATCTATGTTCTATGTACACTCTCTGGTATAAGTGGCAGACAGAAGGTGACACTAGATCACCACATCAAAACCACTGCAGTGGAGTGATTGTTCCAATCCTGGAATTCCAACACAGGCAGCAGCTGCAAACATAGTTTCTATGTGAAACACACAAGGTATTTCTAGATAGTTCTATATTACCACTGTTCCATATGGTATAGGAAAGCAAAAATTTATTTTAAAAAATTGAAAGAAAGAAATAAGCCATACTTGGGTTAATCTGATTTGACAGGTTAGGCTGCAAGACATTTCCCCCTTCCACTAATGGAGGCTTTTGCCTCCCTGCATTCTGCAGGCTATTTATCTGTCCCATTAGTGCTCTGATGTTTCAGCTCACATCCTTCACATCTCATCAGTCTCAAGTCTCCCTCTAGCTTGCCATATGGACAAATCTGCCTCCTTCTGCACCCAGATTTGTGCACTCAGAACAGCTTGGTTTGGTTGCTGACTGTAGGGCTGCACAGTCATCTAGACATCTAGATGCTTGACAGCTCAAATGCCCACCATGTATGCACACAGCATCCCTTCAGTGCATATGCCATGAAGGTCAGCAAGGTCCGTGTCAGTCATGCGACACATATCTCATTTGTTCACCTGTTCCAGGAATATTAGTCTCTCAAACAGATTATTTCTCAGTCTCATAAATTTGTCTTAACAAAACTGACTAGAAGCGCTGATAAAAAAGGATTGAAAATTCCACATCAGTTTTCGTTGATATTTCGTTTTAAGCTAATCTTTCAAAATGTAGTAAAAAAGTAATTGCACAGCACAATATGTATAAACCTCCCAGCCAACTCCAAACAGGTCCTCACAGGACTGATATTTGCCTTATATATGCAGGAAATACTTCTGTTCTAAGTTCTATCTACTTTGCCTATGGGGCAAAACTAAAAATAGATATCAAAGACAGGTTATTAAGGCAAAATTGATTGCTTCAGCCTTACCACTATGTGTTCACAAGCAGCAGAATTAACCCTTTTTTACTCTTCCCAGTAGAAGCCTTCAGTAATCTCCCCACTTTTCATTCACAAGACAATTCAACATAAAAGAAAATAACTTTGTGAAGATACCTCATCTACAAGATCTTGATCTTTGAGGCAAAGATTTGCAATTACATGAAGGAACTGAAGCGACTGATTTATACAAGACTATACATAACTTAATAAAACCTTGATATATAATTAAGCCTGAAAACTAAGGTCACAACTTACCCATTGGCAGCATTGTCTTAAAAGTGATAGTGCAGATAAGAGATTCAGCCTCGTTTTAACAAATATAAATGGGGATATAAATGGGTCAGCACTGAACTATGAATTCTTACCATGAATTTTCTTGGTTCTGCCAAAGTATCAAAGAACATTTTACAATACAATACAAGTAAGTTGAGATTACTTTAATGCAAACATTTTTCATATGACCATGATTTCCTCCCATGTCACTCCTTTTTATCTGTCACTTCTTCCTGTGGGATGAGGAAGCGAAAAGGCCTTTGCACTTCGCAAGCACTTTCAGCACTAATGAAAACATCCCTGTATTATCAACACTGTTTCCAGGACAAACACAAAACACAAACCCATACTGCCTTCTATGAAGAAAATTAACTCTATCCTAGCCAAGACCAGTAAATCATCATTGGCACAGAATCAAAGCATAAAATGTCCTCATAGGTATAAATATATAGTTTGTGGCACTTCAAAACACTGTAATTTGCAACTTTCAAAGGCCTCACCTTTTAAGACCTCTAGTTTTGAGTGGATTATCTCCAAGCATTCTCCCATTCAATAAAACATTCTTCAGCAAAGAATGGAGCACAGCTTAAGCCAGCTTTCCATCACTTTTTGCTTGTAATTGTTTAATAAATTATCATCTGATAAACATTAGGCATCCACTTTTGCTCTTGAAATCAAACCAAATCATCTTGAAGACATCTTCTTGGCTCAAGAAAGTTTGGGCCACCAAGTGGGTTCTGGGTTAGAAGTGCAGACTGTAAATTGACGCTTAATTTAACAGGGATGGTAATGTCCAATTCCATTAACCAGTACGGCTCACCAAATGTTCTTCTTGTATTAATTCTCTGGCACGAGAGCAACTGTATTACTCAGAATTGAACTAATCCTGTGTTTATTAGATTTGTCTTCAGACTCAAGTATATGCTAATAGTGAAACTTTAAGTCCTGCCTAACCAGCCTAGTGATTGTTTATGATGGAGTGACTACGTCAGTGAGCAAGGGCAGGCCTAAAACTGTCACTTATTCTGGATTTCTGTAATGCCTTTGACACAGTACCCCACATTATCCTTTGCTCTGAATTGGAGAAGGACTGAGTGGACTGTTGGATACGAAAATGGTTGGATGGTTAATGGTTAACAGCTCGGAGTCCTGAGGGACATCTGTGACAAGTGGTGTCCCTCAGCAATCTGTACTTGGACTATGTTATTTGATATTTTCATTAATGACATAGATAAAGGAATTGAGTGCACCTTTAGCAAATTACCAGATGACACCAAGCTGAGTGGTGCTGTTGACCATTCTAAAGGACAGGATGTCATCCAGAGGGACAGGGACAAGCTCGAGAAGTGGCTCTTGGGAATCTGATGAGGTTTAACAAGGCCAAGTGCTGGTGCTGCACCTGGGTAGGAACAACCCCCGGTATCAGCACAGGTTGGGCATGAACAGACCCAGAGTAGCCCTGCCCAGAAGGACCTGGGGGTGCTGGGGGTGAGAGGCTGGACATGCCCTGGCCATGGCACTGCCAGCCCAGAGAGCCAAACGTGTCCTGGGCTGCATCCAGAGCCCCGTGGGCAGCAGGGCAGGGAGGGGATTCTGCCCCTGTGCTCTGCTCTGCTGAGACCCACCTGGAGCTCTGCACCCAGGGCTGGGGTCCAGCACAGGAAGGACAGGGACCTCTTGGAGCCAGTCCAGAGGAGGGATGAACCAGAAAAGGCTGAGAGGAGTGGGATTGTTTAGGCTGGAAAGTAGAAAGCTTTTGAGTGACCTAATTTTGTCATCCAGTACCTGAAGGGAATTTGTAAAAAAGCTGGAGAAACACTGTTTACAAAAACATGTAGTGACAGGACAAGGAGGAATTTATTCAAATTAAAAGAGAATATGTTTAGATTAGATATGAGGAAGAAATGATTTACTGTGAGGGTGGTGAGGCACTTGCATAGGTTGCACAGAGAAGTTATGGATACCCCATTCCTGGAATGTTCAGGCCAGGTGGGATGGAGTTTGAAACAACCTGGTCTAGTGAAATGTGTCCCTGTCCACAGCAGGGAGGTTGGAACTAGATGATATTTAAGGCCCCTTTTGACCCAGGCCATTCTATAATTCTAATTTAATTTTAGAGAGATCTTTATGGATACATTATCAGGAACAGATGGACAAATATTGTGGAACCATACATATACAATTACTGCTAGTGGTTGATTCTCTCACACTTTCCCTATAGTATGATTAGTGATAATATAAGGAACATCCATTTTGGGCATATTGTCCAGCATTTGCTCTTACCCCTTTAGAGACTTAAACAAAAAAAGTCTGTTCTAAAATGCTTGTGTCAGTACAAAGGTGCTTTTAAACATCCTTATACACACACACACATATATATGCCCAGTTATATACGCATACATGTATTTGTATGTATATCCCAAATAGACGTCCATGGTATCTATACATCTGGGAATGAATGATATATTGGAAAAACACATCATTTGTTCTTTGGCCATTTTCCATTGTCAGTACCATGCTCTTTAAAGCAGAGGCAGCTAGCATTGCTTAAAAGATGCATAATGTTTCAAAGGTACTGAGGCCTCAAACAAGATATCAATCAATTGTGGGATAATAAAAGGGCATGTGTCACAACTGGTAGTTCTTCATTTGAATGTCTTTGAAATGAGATCTGAAACTCTGCTACTGGTTTAATGGTTGCAATTCTCAACTTGACAAGGCAGCTGAAAATAATCCCTCAAAGACCAGTGATTAGTACATGCTCTCCATTTATCAATGTATTTTCAAGGTCACTCAAATATTTACAACCATGTCTTTTTTTATTTCTTGAAGTGAAAAATCAATGTACAAATATATCCCACACACATAGAAAGTTCTCTACAATGGAAAAAGAAGAAGAAATTAAATATTAAAAGGTGAACCAAGAAAGGTTTCTATACCTGACACATATTTGTCTGTGAGCATGTGCAATCTATTGCAAATTTACTGTTGGGTTTTTTTGATGTTTTTTTTTTTTTTTCTTTTGCCTTGCATGAATAGTCTTGTTTCAAAATGAAAAATTGTTTGGGGATTACAAATTTCCTCAGACTTCCCTATTTAGTACTTGGAAATAATTTGTTTTTTTCAGTAGGACTACATTTTTATGAAAATAAACATTAATAACCCTATCTCAAATTTGTCTTGCAATAGTTTTACATAGCGTTTTTAGTTTTACACAGTTTTTTTACATAGCTACAATGAAAGCTCTTTTTAGGAGGTTCATCAGAAAGAATATTATCCTCACCATACAGAAAGTGGTCAGGAGCTCTGTGGGCAGGTTCACAGAGGGATATACATGAAAAAGATGTTAGAAGGTTCATTAAAGAAGAAGGAGTCATAAACTACCCAGAGCCCATATCAGTTTCTTATTAGCAGCAGGTATCAAGTTATTGATTTATTGACTTTTGTTGAAGTCGGGTGCCTTGTGCTTCTCAGGCTGAAGTTTTCAGCTACTGCAACTGGATCTAATGGCTTGCTACCCCCAGAACTGGAAACTTCCTTTTTTTACCGCTTTACCCCTAGTTTACCCCTCTTAGTCCTTCCCTGGCACCCACCCTGGCCCTGCTCAGCCCCTGTGGTGATGCAGACCAGCTTGCTAATGATAGAGAAAGCTAATCCAGTGCAGAGGGTGAAGTCCTTGCTGCCAGCTTCGACAGATAAATCAGCTTACAGACTGGCAACCACATGGCAAAATCTGTGCAAACATAAGGATGGAGCTGCATAGCAGGAGTGAGGGGAATTGAAACTGGGGAGGCTTTTTCCTTCTGGCAGCAGTGGGACATGAGGCTGGCCCAGCTAGTCAGCTAACACCTAATCATCCCATGGGCTTTAACTCTGCTCTGCCATATTTCAATTAGGCCAGACCAAAACATGTAAAAGTCATATATCACTTCCTCTACTGTGACCTAAAAATCACACTCTAGGTTAAAAAATAAATGTATCTTTAAATCATCCATTTTTTAATTTGCCTTCTGAGAATATGCTTTTCATTCTAGCAGTTTTTGTTTTGACATCAGGAATGAGGTAATAGAAACACAAAACAAAACAAAAGCAAGCTTTTCACAAGCCTTGAGAAACCATAGATTTTGTTGACTTTTCTTTTTTTTTTTTTTCTTTTTTTTTTTTAGGATCAAGTTAAGTATCATGAGACCAATGATAAAACTCACAGTTTGCAAGAATGCTCTTTCTGTCCTACACTGTTTTACATCGGATGAAGCAAGACAAATGCTTGGGTTTTTTTCTTTGTGCTGGCCTTAACCAATTACATCAGGCTAAAGAATGTTTTACCTCCTTTTATCATAATTTTTCCAAGACTGATGCTTCTGTAGAAAGAAATTTAGAGGAGCAGGAATAAAACCTTGGTTTGTTTTTTCTTTCTGGCTTTTCATTTTTCATCTCTTCTGCACAGCCAATGTCATACAAGTCACATTATTATACAAACATATATCAATATACTTTTATGATGAGTACACAGTGGAATTGCTCCTGATTTATAGCAAACAAATAAAAATTATTTCTATATCTTTCGGGGAAAACAAATACTAGTATATTTTCCTTTTTAGATAATCTCTTTGTACATCATGACCTCCAGATGGTGAATGACTGTTTGCAAGGGTAAACTCGTGTTAGACATCAGCACTACTTTTTAATTACATCTTTGAACACAGTGAATTGAAGTGGAGGAAATTACTTTAAGCTGCAAGTTATTTATTGGATGAAGCATTTAGTATGAGATTGTAGACAATTAGAGGAATGTCTGCTGCTGTACTGAAACACAGAATTGCTCCATTAGCTCAGTGAGAGATGGTCTGAGAATAAATACAGTGGCAGTTTCCTCCCAAAGCAGAGTTTTTTCTTTCATTGGTAAGATATCAAACACAATTTAAGTGGGCTATCAGTGACTTTTACATCGGTGAACTCTTGCTACTAGCAGTGAAGAAACTGTGCCACTGAACACAACACATTTTGTGTTATAATTTGCTAAATATAAAATATATTTCAGAGCCAAGTGTTTAATAACCTTGGAGTTTCTAAGCTTAATTTCATGTAGACACTAAGATAGCAAAATTGAAGGTCATAGTCTTTTTATGGCTTTCTGCATGTGAAATCTAGTCTTAAAATTCCATGTATTTGAATTTCTGTATTTTTAATTACTTGTGCANGTGGTATGTGTAGCTGCAGACAGTAATATCATGCTACTTTGTTCATATATTTGTTAAAGCTTCACTTCAAAACTGGTAAATAAATTCTTTTTACTCCCCAAAGACTATTTTAGATATATATGTCTAAAATCACACTTATTTCCTGGCCACATTAATTCACAGACAGTTCACAAGTTGTATAATCGAAGATTTAGGATCTGGTTAAAAAATTTCTTTTCATAAGTAGTGAAGATGCACAAGAACATGCACAAAGCAAATTCCAATAGAACTAGAAAAAAGGCTTAAAGAGTTAGGCGCAGCTTTCAAATAACAAAATATACACTCAAAGATTCAATACACACAGCAAATACAGGGCACGAAGATAAGCTGTCAAGAATTCAGTGATGAATTTAATTTCTTTCACAGCTATTTGTAGCGGTTTTAAGAAGGACTGAGTCAAACTAACCTTACTAGGTGAATTTCTGCAAATAAGCATGAAGACGAGAAAATTAAATTTCTTAAAGAAAAACATAGTTTTGAAAACATTCCCATATGTATAAATGCATACTTTATGTTTATATGGGTAGTAGATACTTTTGTGCAGGGGGGTGTCCCAAACAGAGCAGATGCCCTCTGACTCTTTTTGAAATCCAGGGGGAGCAGGACGTGTCTGGAGCTGTGGGTGTCCTTCCCCTTGAGCAGCTCACACAGCAGGCTCGTTCCCTGTGCAACACAGGCAAGGTGCTTCATCCAGCCCAGGGGAAAGGTCTTTGTGCTGATGGGACTAGGGCCAAGCTTCTCTCAGTTGTCTTCTCCTTCAGAATAGATTGGGAAAGAGAGGATTAGGAGTTTCTTTGCCACAGTGAACTGGAAGCAGTATATCACTCCCTCCTTCAGCAGTGATTGAGGGGCTCTGCTGACCTCGCCGTGCGCACACGGAGCACGGCTGATCCCATCGGCCCCACGGCACTCCCAGGGCATTGCGCAGGCAAGCTCGGCGGGGTCACCGCTCTCCTCCTTCCCCAGGGACAGAGCTGTTCATCCTTCCTTCTCTTTTTAACTTCGGGCTTCTCTCTCTGCTACCCAGGAAAGGGGAAAGCCTTTCTTTCAATAGTTCGTTGGATATACTGTGTTGGAAGGGACCCGAAAAGACCATCCAAGTCCAAGCAACTTGGGCTCAGGGTCAAGGGGGGCAAGATTTCATCACTTTGTTTTCTAATTTGGTAAGGCATCGAAAGGAGCACTTGTTCCCAACATCCATTCTTCAGGGAGTATCAAGGGTTGCAGGTTCTCAACTTTTTCATCATTGTGTGTTTGAGAGGAGGACACTGGATGACAAGCTGGGATGATAAGCAGGGATGTGGCACTTTATACAGTGTTATAAAAGAAAGAGCAAACAAAACATCATACTAATGGGAAAAAAAGTATCAGTTTTCTGATCTTGTTGGGATTTTTTTCATCATTCCATGATACATTGATCCAGTTTGTTGAGCTCTTCGTGTTTCAGTGACTGTTTGCAGAGATAATAGAGATCTAATTTCCGTGTTTTAAAAGATCATAAATTGGTTAATTATAGAAGCTGTCAATTGAGCAAAGGAACTCCACTTTCAAGTGTGATTTTATAATACTTTATTATTTTAACCATCAATTTTAAGCTGCTGTTAAAATAAGTACATTAGAAAAACAGACACCAAAACAAGAAAACAAATTAGGACTTAATATTTTAATTTACATATGTTTTCTGACTAGATATGTCCACTTTCTTCTACCTAGAAGCTGGTGATAATTCTGGTGGGAAAAAAAACACAGGGCAGCAAAGTCTGGTGAGCAGGGAAATGTGTCACAGCAAAGAAAATACTTAACCATTTCATTGCACTAGGGACAAAGCAGGGTACCCTTCCACACACTGGTGCTTGTAGCCCTCCTCCTGCTGATTCCAGGTCAGGAAATTTGACAGAAACGCTTCCCTTACTGTCTGGAAACTAGAGAGAGTCCTTAAGCATTAGGCAGAATTTCTACCCATCAGTGTAAATAATGTGGTTGGAACTGTCCCTAGAATATTTGGTCACTTTATTTCCACATAATATATCTCTAACAGATTTAAGAATTTCTTTCTCATAGTTGTCACTGTATGTCTGTGTCAAACACTGTAAAAATCCAATTTCATAACCCATGGATCATAAGACCATTGCCTTAAAATTCGGAAAATTTTACCTGCCACTGCTTTGTGCCATGTGAATGTGATTCTAAGATTTATTTTAAAATCATAAAGGCTAGCAAATTTCATCATCAAAACTAAATGCTGAGTTCCTGACCCCATAATAAAATATCCCCATAAAATACCCCCATAAAATACCCCCATGGCTCTGGAAAAAAATACAACATTAAGAAAATCCACACTTAACATCAATTGACTAGTGAGTGTGGGATGCACTGCTGGAACATCTCACAGAATAAATATTTCTGAGGTAACTTTCACCACTTTTTCCTTTTGGCAAGCTCCAGGTCACTTCTCTGTCTCAGTGTATCTGACTACACCATGGCAAACACAGTCTGCGACTCTGATGAAAATTAATGACGACAATTTCAATTGTCAGCAAGAACATTTGACACAATCTGGAGAAATCAAGCTGCCCAAAACCTTTTGCAGTGAACATGCAGTCTGACTGAGGTGCAAGTGCAGTCTGTCAGCACAAGAAAACACAGTAGACTTGAATATACCAGACACGATGCTGGAACCATACAGTGACATGGTTTTTTTTGTTATGATACATGCAAAAATTAGTTAAGGAAGCTGCATGGTACATGACCCAGGATTACTAAAAATAATTTTAAAAATACAGAAAAATCTGCTTCTTCCTGTGTCACCCTCACTTCATTTTCAATCTTCAGTCAGGGAGCTCTGTATTATGTTGGAGTGCCTGCAACCAGCCCTGTCAATAAACCTGTACTTTCATGACCCTAACAAGGTGAAAAAGAGATAGAAAGCAGGTCTCAGTTTTTACATAAAACTAAAATTTGGAATGTTTTTTGCCTGGAGAGATTAAACTAGGATAACTCTGAGATGATTTCTTTCCCTGGTATCATATTAAAGAAAAGAATAATTTTGCATGCACTTTCTTCTAAGAAGACTTTGACCTTACTCCGTGTGCTTGGTATTGATATCTGAGTAAAATTCTGTGTGACAGATATAAATGTGGTTAATGAGATTTTAAAACATGTTTCCAAGTAATTAATTTAATTACATTACACTGGGTTAAAGTGACCTTTAAAGGCCACTCCCAAGAGATCCTTTACAATTACTCAGGAGCTATCTACCATTTAAAAAAGAGATAACCTTACAATGAATAACAACAAGGAAAAATTGCCCTTGTCTCCTTGTTTGATGAACATCACAGTAGGATTTGAGTTTCTAGCTTTCCCTGTTGAAGGAAAAAAGCAAGGAGAGAGTTTTCTACAGCTTTCCATTAATAGAGAACAAAAAGCTTGATATCAATATCTGAAAACAGACTTGGTGGGATTTTCTTTCCTTAACATTTAGAAATGCCTTTACTCTCCGTCTTAGAGTTTGACATTTTCAAAATTACTGAACAGGCGGGCCCAACAGCTTTTCTACTTAATTATGTTTAGGGGATTTTTTTATAATTTATATGTTCAAGAGTGGGAACAAAGTTGAAGTATTACTTTCATTGGAACCCCCAGCAAATTCCAGGCATGATAGGGAACATATATTTCTGTTCTTTTCAAAAATACTGACATCCAGACTGGTGGATATTACAATAGGTCCCCGGTCACCCTGCATCACAGGATATGGTTTCAGTTTGTTCTTTTGTATGGTTAGAAAGGTTCAAGGAGATTGTCCCAAACACCAGGCTAAGTATGTACTACTAAATAAGAGAGGACCAAGAAACAAAGTGCCATATGGCCCATCTTACTGGTTATCATAGTAGCAGAATTTTACCCCATGCCAACTAGCACTGACCAAGAGAAAGCTCAGGAAAAGTTGGGAGGGCATCATCCATGAGAGAACATTTCCAGTAGATGGCATAGACAAGACTGAGACAGGTGGTTGTTCCCCCAAAACAGTCCCCCAGTACGAAGAGGGGTACTGTGATGGATCACGGGACGTCAGATCTTTCATTGATCTGCCTTGCCTTGGACTGCAATAGAGGTACATGGCAGTCTGGGCTCCTTTGGCTCTGATGCAGACTAACTTAATTGCATACTGAATAACCTTTAGAAATAATCTACTTGAAGTGACAAAGTTATTCATGGGGAACTATTTTTCTCTCCAGGGCATCTATTTCATTGAATACAATTAGTGGCAGTGCTTCAGCACTTCCTTTCTACCACTTTTCTACACATCTTTCATCAACTGAACTTGAGACTTGCAGACAAATAGACTGTGCACACATAGAACAGTGAATATGTCCAAACAATCGAGCTACTGATTAGGTTATTTGCCTTTCTTCTCTTGATAGTAGATGGGCTGATTCCACCATTTTATGGCAGTATCTCCCATTAGCCCTAGCGATATTTGGATCCTCCTACATCAGGAGAGAATTTGTTATGCAAAAATATATCATCTGTGTTTGATTATCTGTTGATGATCCATTGGCTCCAGCTGAATTCTCTTGCTGTGTTTATTCTTTCCATGTGTGTTTTCTGCATGTCCTTCTCTTAGCAATTTCACAAGCATGGACTACTGAACAATTTGTATAGATCTTCATTACCCTAATTTACTGCAAATGGGGTGCTTTATGTGCCTAACAGAATCAAGTCTTTATTATATGTTTCATTCAGTCTCATAGACTTCATTAATAAGATCAGAGATGAGCAAGTAAAAGAGTTCATATCCTCTTGAAAATGCATGATAACACACACAGAAAATGGAGGTTATCAGGCCAAACAAATGAATCAGGAGAGAATCAACCATTGTGGTTGTACTAAAAAAATAAATGTGACAGTATCTGACTTACCAGAAAGAAGATATTAAACCCTCAGAAAAGTCAATTAAATAGATCATGCAATTACCCATCTACCAAAAGGAAAAGTTTGGTTTACATAATTTTTTAGTCTAGACTTTTTCTGGTCTGCTGGATATCTTGTATGTTCTGGATCAGAGGTCCTGCATGTCTCCTCATCTCAATGTGCTCTGATCCTTTGCTCTTTTTGTAATTTGTACTTATTCCTTGGTGTCCCATGTGACACTTGTAGCTAGTTTATCTTTGCTTCTTTGCCTGTGGTAAAATGGAACTTTTTGAATGAACAACTAATGAGACTTTAAGAAAAATAATATTTACCCTTGAGTAAGAATAAATTTCTGTGTATAATTACCGACAAGGCTTCTTATTCTAATAATGGTTTTGTTCATAACCTGTAATGCTACCTGACATAAAATGTCAAAATCAAGGGTCATATAATTTAGGCTGCTTCAGAAAAAGATCAAAACTTTCTTACATGGCTTATAATAAGCTAACTAATTTTAATCTGAAGCAAAAAAAAACAAAACAAAAAAAAAGGTACTGCAAATACAGAAAGAAATTTGCAGCAAGAGATTTTTTAATGGAAATGGCCACCTGTTTTTCAATTAATGAAACTATTTCTAGAAAAAAAAAATCCTTTCTGTTGTGCAAGAGCCTACTTTACTTTGAGATAGATGTAAATTTTCTTGTCCTAGAAAACATTTCCGTCCTATATTTCCAGTGCCATTTTTCCTTCTGCATGGTGAAAAGACCTTTGGAAGTCTTCCATGGTCATGCCAGGAAGCACATCCAGCCAAATGAGGCAACAGGTCTCTTGGATAATAACCTAGCCATGAGTGCCCTCATCTGGCACTCAATGAGGAATGGCTTTGCCTTTGACTCGTGCCAGATTTCTGAAGAGCCACATAAAGAAGGCCACAGCAGGTCAGCTATGCCTACCAGAGCTGTTCGTTAACTATTCACTAAGAGACAGAATGTTTCAATACACCAAAGGTCAATTTTCCTGCACCACTGGGTAACCAGATCTTTATATTAAAAACATTTGATAATTCAAATGCAGAAAGAAAACAACAACAAAAATGGCTCTTACAGTCCATAGCTCCTAGAAATATCAAGTCTGTAGTTTCCATGCCAGATAAAACAGCAGATTGAACTTCTATCACTGGCAACCTAAATTAATGTTGCAAGTGCTGCCTAGCAATGGTTACCAGGCACAGTATTTTTGACCAGAGATGCTGCCAGAGATCTAAGAGTTGTCAGAGAAGTTTAAGCACCATTTTGATGCCTTGTCATCTTCTGAAAACTAAAAGAAATTTCTCAGAAAATTACCAAGTACCTCAGCTTAGCTAGAATTCCTACTCCCAGCAGAAGAGAACTAAGAAAGCAGTCTCCCCTTCCAAAAGAGACAAATTGAAATTTCATTGGCAACTACAGGGCAAATTGAATTTTGCTTTCTTTTCAAGAACTGCACCAAAATCTATTCCAAATAGGATAATCAAGCTTCTCTCTTAAACTAGTTTTACTGTGATGTCACACTGTTAGCTACCAAGAGAACATTCTTGCTTGAAGAGTGATATAATGGGAATATCTGATATGGCCAGACTGTTAAATAAAACTGGGAATAGATTTGAAACAAGAGACGATAAATTTTAAAGGGTAGATGTGCACAATCTATCCCTCTTCCTTTACTTATTCATGCAAATTTTTAATGCTTTCATCTACTCAGAAGGTGATTTTCAGAAGTAGAACTTGCATGGGTTCTCAACATAAATTCTCGAAGAGATACCACCAAAACCACCACAATGTGCCATATTTTGTAATTATATATCTGCTAGAATAAACAGAATCAACAATCCCCTAATACTGCCCATCATGCAATCTACTCTGTCAAAAATATGTTTGACCTTCTGACAAAAATAATTAACAAGGCTCTCAGTCAGCTATTAACATCTTTCCCAGACTGATCCTGAAAAGGTTTTATGTCTGGACATGGGGCTACAGCAACATTTACTGATCTGTTTCAGAGAGCCTTACCTGTGCAGGTCACACCATGCAATAAAATCATAATCATAAACGCTATTCCTGAAGGAAAATCACCTTCAAAGTTTTATTGCAATTTTGAGTAGAGAAATGTGCTTCCCTAGATCACCACACAACTTTAACCTTCCTCATTTTTACAGTATGAATTAAATGTGCGGTAATATTTGCTCTGATATGCTTCTTAATTTTCCTTTTATCGTCAATACATGGAAAGTGTAAAAAATATTCCTTCAAAGAAAGCCTCACCACTATGAAAAGAACCAGAGAGGACTCTTTTTACAAAAATAGCCCCCCCCCAAAAAAAACAAAAAACCAAGCAAAACCAAAAAAAAAAGAAACAAAACCCTGCCCAAAACCTGTTGTCTAATTGTATTTGCTACACAAAAAGCCATTAAGAGAGCTGACAGTAAATGGCTAGATACAGCAGAATTGGAAATCCACAAGGAGTAGAAATTCAAAACTTCCTTCTAGCACTTCATAGAAAGGCAGAAAGGAGAAAAGTGATATGTCCTTCCTTAGTTTGTGTACAAGGGTTTTTTCTTCTCGGAAGACGTGATCTGGCATCACACCAGTGTAAGCATCTACTTTTAACATATCAAGGTTTATACCCTCAAAAAAAATCCCACTTTTACAAAATCATAAGGGTCCCTACGACTCTTATGAAATCCCTATGTCCCTGAAAAATGCAGATGTCACCAGGCAGGCTTAGGCAGAAGAATAGTACCTAATGACACCACGAGCAAGCTCTGAGGCTGTGACAGGACAGAAAATGGTCCACCCAGGAGCCAACAAAAAACCCGTGTCAAAATGATGTTGCAGCTGACACATTTGTCTCCATCTCTTAGCTGGCCCAATCGGCTCAGCAGTGGTGTCATACTCTGCCTCCAAACTGCTTCCCATTTCCAGCTTGGGCTATTTCCACTACCTCGTATATCTCTGCTGAGTTATGGAGAGGTCCTCCGTGCTGTTCTAGTGGGGATAGCAAACTAAGACAGGGAATTATCCCATGAGCAACCAAGGGTCAAATTCTTCCTAAATTGTTTACAGTCAGCTAACATGAGGGATACATCTGTCACTCTTTCCATCCAAATTGTTTTTTTGTAATGTTGCTGACAAGCACGTCTAGCTGTTACATAATGAACAGTCTTTTCCATCATTAAAAAGCAAATTTAAAAAACACAGCTAAGTTCCTTTTTGGATATGTTGTTATAGAAGCACACAACTTGTTTTTCAAATGAGAAGAGGTAAACTAGATTACTTCCTTTCTGTTTTTTTAAGTCTCATGTTTATCAGGATAAGACTACTTAAAACAAAGAAAAGTTTGCAATATTTTGAGAAGTGCAGAGTGTGCCGATGAGGCGGTAATTTTTTGTGCACATTTGCCAAGGCACAGGCTGCAGTTTCCAGAGAACAGAAAACAAACTCCAAACAGAAAAGCACATCTAGTTAGCAAAATGCATTATTAATAGGAACATCACTGGAATAGCAGGCAAAACCATGTGTAATGGAGACTTGGGAAGTCACAGCAGTTCCCAACAGAGAGCTCTTCTGTTTTAAAGTATCATACCAGGACAGCAGTCAAATGCAGTTTTGTAGAGAATTAGGATGATCCAATATTAGAATATTAGTTGTTTGCGTTGCAGGGTATGTGTAACCAGACAAATGGAGACAGATGCAAGTTTATGTTCCTGTGTTTCTAAATTGGATAGCTGTGGTCTAGGCCTGTTCTGGTCTTCCAGCTCTGGTCCAAATGATGTACAGCCACATTACCAGCAAACTTTCCCCAAGCAACATAGCCCATTTTTTTGTGTGAAGCATGTCTCTTCAAAGATCATTGCTTAATGTAAGGGGGGTAGATCTTCTGAAGAACATCTTCACACATATGGATTGAAAGCATTACTTTCAAGTGTTCCTCTTGCTTGGTACACATGCCCTGGATAGTTGTGCCTTTGACTTAGAGAAATTACAATTGCCTTTTGTATTCACATCTTTGAAGTCCTCAGAATAGTCAATGTAAATTAGATCCTTCTGAAGACATGGTAATCTATTGCAGATTTATTTTTGTTTCTTTCCTTGAATCTACTCATGTTCCACGAGTTGATCATGGTCAGTAAAGATACTGCACCATAACTTACTGCTCAAGCCCACAGCTATTCACCTGAAGCAAATTTAATATATTGCTTTAATGATGAGGTTATCAGTGAAAGCAGGAACATGGCTGCAAACAGACTTGCTGGGGAACAACTCTGATCTGTAGTGGAATTGTTTTCTCTCCAGTGCTCTGCCACTTCTATCCTTCTGACTTTCCTGGTTAGCATTATTCAAACTATCCTCTCTTTGGTGTATTTTCAGGGTTGATGAATAGTTTTTCAAGTATTTCAAACGCTTTCCTGTCTTCTTTTATCTCTCTGAATTAGTAAATGTTTTATTTTGACTAAACCCAGACTTCTAGTCCAAATTGATATACATGTCTTTTTCTTAATTGTAGCATTTCCCAAGACATGGGGTATTAGCACTTCGTTTTCTTCACTGTGCATTCTGCTGCCCTCAACATTCCTTCATCTCATGACAAATCCTCCTTTACTCAATCTTCTCCTTCCTGTATTTATTGCCATCAGTGAAGTTTATAGAAGTAATCTGCCTGCTTCCACCATTTCTTTCACAACTCTTGTTTTCTGTGCCAGACTCAGTGCAGGATGACTGGTTTCTGGGCAGCATTCTTCACTCCCTAATTTGTTACTGTATGCCAGGAGTTTTGCCTAAGAGCAGGAACTCCTGGAGGAATTCTGGTTAACTGGACTAAAACAAGTGGAGTTACAGAACTGAATGGTAAAATACTGTACGTGGAAGCAAAATTATTTTAAACATATCCGCATTTAAGACAACGTGAATCTAGACAACATGACAATTCTTCTTTCATTGATCAGAAGGAAAATTACATTTCAACAACAATGAACAGACTTTCTTCTCAGAATCAGTACATAAGTACAGCGGAAACTATTTGCTTTTTTCTTGCTATTATTTTGGACTATCTACCAAAGTTGAGTGCATGCTTAATATTTAGCTCATGTTCTGAATAACCTCACAATACAGATGAAAGATGATTTCCCAGCCATTCCACATTCCTAGCGAAATACTCCATACAACGGAAGTTGCGGACCCTCTCTGAGGAAGAACTAAATCACCCTCTGTCTGAACAATCATGATTCACCTTTCCTTGCGTTTCCTCAGCACACAAGTATTCTTGTCCCCACACTGAGTGCGGAGAACCGGCGGAGCTCACTCCAGTTCTCTCGCAAAAGGAACTCCCTGGGACAGCTTGTGAGTGACTGTGGAGTGGAATCACCACTGGGAACTTGCTCTGCGAAGAAGGGGACTCACTGTAGTGTGGTTAGGGGGGGTTGACAAGCTTTCCCACCAAGACTGCAATTCTTCCTGACCACCAGAGCAAATCTCTGGGGCTTTGTCACTGAGGCTGTTTAAGCAATTAACATATAAGCGGACATATTTTGAATTGAAAACTGGACCCATTCCAAGCCCGTCTTTGTAGACCAGGGGTTAAAAAGATATGCCAAAGGTACACTTAAACATCTCATGGGTGCCAGATGCAGATTAGATAGAGCACATGATGTTTTTCTCCTCACAGTTATACAACAGGATTTCAAACACATCTCTCTTCAGTATTTTTCATAAAGTACAGTGTAATGCCTTGCCCAGAGACAATGAATATTCAACTTAGATCATTAACAACAAAATCCACCTGGTGGCTGAAAGGTGATAAGGTATTTCAGGATCATCCCAATTTTTAAATTTACCAGTATAAATACTTCACAGTGGTAAATCCATATGTAGTTTACACTACATGTATAGAACATCCCTTTGGCTGAGAAGGACCACTGCAAAGATATGATTCTCAAAAAAAAACCTATTCAAAATGGGCAGACTGGTATGATATTTTCATTGTTTTAAACTGTTTGTATCTATCAATCAGGTATCCAGGTATCCAACATCTATACTTTTAGAACAAGACAATGTGACATTACTAAAAAAGAAATAGAAATTTTCACTTTTATGACTATGATTTTATACTCAGAGAAAATAAGACCACTAATGAAAATCTTTCCTCTTTTTAAACATTGGCATTAAGTTCTCTTTTGTAAAGGAATATTATTCATATAGGCACAGTAGCACCACTGCAAAAAGCAATTGTAGTCACAAATATGTGTGTCTTCTATTTTCTGTCAACAGGCCACCCTAAATCAAGTAGACATAAAGGACTGATGACTTTTGTCCCTCAAAATAAATTGGCTCAATACAGCAAAGCACCCATTTAGGCAAACTATAAAATGTTTAGGTTGAACAAATCCTTGTGAAGTTAAAAAGTGCATGGCTCTGCCACTGAGGCAGGATTATACAGTGTGTTGATGCAGGCTGGGAAGCACCAGCCCCACTTGGAACAAGATGGGGCCTGAACAAAGCCTTCACCAGAGTGTGACTTTTCTGTGGAAAAAAAAATAAAACACTGGATGTGTCAGGTCACTGAGGTCTCTGTAATTTTTGTGCAGATGACAGAAAGAACAATAAGTGTCACACAAAGGTTTCTTTACCATTTCACCTCTCACAGATATTATACAGAATCTCTGTATTTTATAGGGTCCTTCTGCTTAGGGTTAATGAGGTTTCGATTTCAATCTCTGTGTCAGAAATACTGAATCAAGTATTTTTCCCTCCATTATCAAGACTAATAAAAGTTGTCATGTCAGCTTTTCCAGGACTTCCAAACTTCTTTCTGTTAAATGTACTAGTAATTCAACTTATTTCTCTGGTTGGTCCCTATCTTCCACACACATTTTAATATTCTACTCTCCTACCATTAAAAATGACAATGTTTAGCAAACATTTAATTTTTTTAAGCACTTCTGACTCAACGAAAATTTTTGTCTTGGCCAAGCACCTAGCTTGACTAATAATGTCTTTGTATTTTATGTGTTTTTCTATTAGGCTGAAGTTTTTCTGTCCATCTTAAGTATTTCTATCATGAAAAAAAAAAATAAAGTGAAATTTCATTACTGAAATCAAATAATGAGGTCCTTTTTAAATTGCTACCTGAAAATGAGTGTGATTAAGTAGAAATTCACAAAAATCCTTGGGAATTAATTTTTTTTTTCTGTTTAAATGATAGAGTGTAAGTTATTGCATAAGATATTTTTAACATATAACACTGCATTTTATCTGTGCTTGCATTTTATCACTGGGTGATATGCACATAACAGTGTGGCAGAAGGTCATGTTCATGTGATTGTACTATTTACTTACTACCCTTGATACTCAGTGATACAGATGGTGCAAAGACTGAACTTTAACTGCTTCGCAAAACCACAAAAAATAAAATTAAATTTAATTCCTGTTGCAACTATCTTATGGTATGCATTTATTTTTGTCCTTGCTTTTGTTGTCGCAATTCAGTGACTGATGCGTTCCTTGACAGGAATATGCTTAAACAATATTTTCTTAATCTTTCTGTAAATAAAAGGGGGTATCAATACTTGCTATGCTTTTAAGACAGTATCTGTTAAGAGTTTACAATCTCCAGTGTGTAAGAGAATTAAATGGTGTCTTACCTTTCCATTTCTGCGTTCAAGCCAAGATGAACTTGGAAAAGTAATGTTGTACGTACAGTCTATGTCCAGTAAGTCTACAATAAGAAATACAGCAAAAACTACAGTAAGAACTACAGTTACAACTAAAAATCCAGGAACAAAGAAGTAAAATGTATCACCAATTTACATACCCAGACCTCCCTTTGATCTTCAGAGTACTTTGGTAACATTGCCTGTCATATGCCAAAATACTACATTGGTCCCAAGCTACAGCCAAAGACTTGAGCTAGGACACACCATGAATGACAGATCAGGTATGTAGAGTTGGAAGCTACCTTAATGTTTTTTCCCCATAAAATATTTTGAAAGTTTTTCCACTTCATGCAGCCGAGTTTGGCCGTTGCTGTTACACTTACAGACGTTGATTGCTCTCACACTTATTGACATGTGAGCTTTGAGGAACATTACCCTCCCAGCTTTCTGGGGTTTGAATTTGTTGGCATGTCATACTTTCTTACCTTGGGTATACCTTGGCACAACCCCCCAAATGGCATTTTAATAGGATCCATGTCCACATGATGTGATTTCTTAGGTGGATCTTGTCTAAAACAGAATCTTCAACAACCAATCCAAATATTGAAGCTAAAGCTGTTTTAGCAATATGGCCACTGGCTCACAAAAGAGCTTCTGTTCAGTGGCGGCACATTTGGCATATCCATTCACGTTTTGGCATTTACCATTTCCAGCATCACAACACAACCAGTAGATGTAGCACCGCCAGTGGAAGTGAAGCTCTAAAGGAAGTTGCTCGTGAGGGGGAGAAAAGGAAGCAGTGGTTTTGCACAGTTTCCCAGCTGTAGACCAGGCTACAGGTATCGAGGTACCTGTTTATTTAATCTTAGTAATCCTTCTCACTTAGAAACACTTCTGCAGTGCACCAGAAAGAAACAAGGGAGACACAAGGGGCTCAGACACAGAGATGGAGACATACCCTCTGCTGGAAAGGCAGCACCAGTGGAGGAGCTGTTTGGACTTGCTGCTGCCAGAGAACTCCGACATTCAAGATTCCCACTTTGATGTCAGTCTCAGGAGTTTGGAGGTGAGCCCAGAGAAAACAACCCAATATCCAGGCCTGCTGAACACGGCAGACAGTGAATGAATCCTTTTCTCTGCTAACATGTATGAAACCCTCTTCTCCTCCACAATGGACCTTTTTTCTGATCTAGTTAAGGTTTTATAACTGCTAAGCAAGTATAATGTTTAAGCCTTTGTGTGCTTTCCTGAAATGATATTTATAGCTGTGAATAGCTGCATAAACTTTGTTTACTTTCCACTGTAAAATAATGCATACATTCTGCGACTGCTGCTCTTCCTTTAATGCTCTTTTGTCCCCCTGAAAATGTGAAGACTGTCCAGTGACCTGGCCCACAAGTTAGTTTACCCAGTTCAGGAAACTCACTACAGTACATCAGCTCCTGGGTTCCACAAGGCAAGTCTGGAAGCAGCAGCATTCCAAGAGAGGCATCTGGTAGAAGCAGCAGCTGTGAACCCCAGAACAAAGGCTGTTTCAATCTGCAGTTTGGCAAGAGGAAAAGCAGCATTGATAGTATGATCACCTGGTTTGCCATGTTGCCTCTTTCATGTCCATACAACTCCTAATCAGGTTTCACCTCTACGCTATGAAAGAAAAATATAATCGAGGAACCCCCTGAGGCCTGGCGGCCCATGCATTGCCCTCATAGTGCACTACACGATGTTTCGGAAGTATAAACTTCGTGACACTTCCAGATACATAAACTCAGCACTTTGATACTGTTTATTATTGTTTGATCAGGGAAAGGGATTAACATGATGGAGTTTGAAAGTCTAGGGGTAGAGAGGGCTTTGGATCCTTGTAGGTTTTTCCAGAATTTAAATTAGTTCATGAAGACTTTATTTGTGGCAGAGGCATTCAGAAATGGTATTTTGCAAGTCAGATATATGTATTTGGATTTCAGGTGCCAGCAATGACTCACTTTTGAAACCCTCTAAAAAACAGAAACTCCCTGAAAACCCCACTGTCTTGTTTTTTATTTTTTTTCTTTCTTTTTTTTTTTTTTTCCTTTTTGAAAAACAAATTAGAAGCAGCCTAGGAAAACCACAGATTCAGCATGCTCATATTTAAAAACAAAAATCATTACCCTCAAGCAAGTTTAATTAAACTAACAGAAGAGTTTACAATGCAGAAGAAATAGGTCAGGAAGGAAAATATAAAACAAAATTACATCTTGAAAATAGTCCAGGAAAAGCAAGACGAGTCTGAACTCAGTAATTAATGATATGAGGGAGAAGATGGGATTCTGAAGGGTAGAAAGTCATGGGAAAAACAAGGGCATTTGTTATCTAAACATAGCTGCAGAGCATTTCTGTTGGTTGTTTTGTAAGGAAAGTTGCTTTTCCACATGGAGTTTGTGGTAGAAAGATGTTAGGCTCTAGTCTTGGCCTTTTGCATGTACTGCTCACTGGCCAGTCACTTTCTGAATAATACAAACTGTCCATGCACTCTTTAAAAGCTTGATTTTCTGGCAATTGAAGCAGAAGTTCCAACAGCTGCTTGCAGTATTGACCACTCATTCTGTAAAACGCACAGGTGTGATTCTCACTGACTTACTGAGGTTGGCATCTAGAACTTTACTTTGGTTTTTATTTTACATAGGTTATTATTTTCAATAACTTCTCTAGGGTATTCAACAAACAAGAACCCATAAAATCAAGTGGGTTTTTCTTGTCTAGTTACTCCCTGTCTTTTGATAATATTTCAAGAATTTTAGTTACATCGTAGCAAAATTCCAGCAATTTTACCTTGTTTCAGCACCCAAATGCAGGTTTTATTATGTTGTCTCATCTTATATAGCAAATATTCTTACAATCATTACTCTTACAATCAAACTACTTAAGATGTTGGTTCTTGAGTAATATTAAAACAAAAAGTAGTGACTTCTGGGGCAACAAAATCATTCCCCAATTCCGCAAAGGGGAATTAGTTAAAGTAATATCCATCAATTGAGTTCCGCAAAAATCTGCTCAGCATTTGAAGAGGGTCATTCAATCTTGCAAAGCACTTTCATCAAATCTGTGAACTCATCTGTCAATTACTTCATCTTGGGTTCTATGGTAATGAATGTTTTCCAGTCAAGTAATGGGGTAAATCTGTTCTCTCCACAGCTAAACTTCCTTATTATAGGGAAGTTGAAAACTCTATTTTGCAGTATGTGCATGAGTTCTGCTTTTGGCTTCCTGAGGTTTCTCTCCCTGCTGTGTGCTGTAACCTTTTCTGCTACTTCTAGCTGCTTCCCTGGCTCCTGCTGTGATTATTAAACCACTAATGATATAGCTGTCAAATTATGAACGGATATCTTGATTCCTTTACTCTTTGAACCTGCCTCATATTGTACCATTTGCCTTCTGAGTTGTTTTATCATGAAATGGTGGTTGTTTACAAAACAGACCCACTCATATTTGCATGCACTGATTCAGAGCTATGCTGCACATCTGCCTCTGTGTCAGCCTGAACCCAAAGTCAGAGCAGATGCTGGAAACAAGCCCTTGTGGCCATCACAGACCTGCCAAAGTCAGGCACAGCTTTCCTATGCTACTTCAGCAACATGAGCAGGCAGCTGAAGGAATTGAAACATCTAAATCAAAGCCCTCTAAGCTCCACAGAGGCATTTCCTCCTCCTTCACACAGATAAACAAGAAATTGCCATGAGGAAAAAGCAAACCTAAGGTAGGACTGTATTTAAAGGGAATGAATTACAAGCAGGCAGCTGCAGTGTAGATAGAGTGAGGGTAATCAGTGAAGATCAAATAATCCAATTTATTCTCAGAAGAATGAAGACCAAAAATGAGCCTATATGTAGCAGTTTGGGGAATCCATGAGGTAGACAGGTTGGACTGAAACATCTGACAGCTCTTGGAAGAGTGGGCAGTTTTCTCACAGTGGAATAGCTGACCTGAAGGGTTTAGTCTCCTCCCACTAAATTAAGTAAAAGAGAAATAACACTGCCAATATTTTTGTTTCCTGTGTGCTGTATAAATGTCACAAAATGAAGGCTTTTTCAGTAGCAAAATGGGCAGCTCATGAAATCTAAGTAACAATTTATGCTCATAACTCGAGTCAGATTGTTCTAGTGCAAGAACACCCAAGAAAGTAGGTCTGTCTGTCTCTCTCAGAGAAAGGACATTCATGACTGAAATCAGTACCATACTTTCTGGTATGACTGGTGTCTCTCCAAGAAAATGCACATTATTTCAGTTCCTTTGTGCTGTTCTCACACAGGAGAAAGTGCCTATAGCAACTTGCCCCACTGCAGCCCTGATAGACCTATAAGGAAGAAACTCCGTCCTGCTGTGTGTTTGAATTTTTTGTCTAGGGTTCAGGAATAAGCATAAAATAACAAGAAACTCTTCCTTGCCACTGCCCTATGACTTGGCCTCTGTAGAGATTTTGCGGCCCACAGACACATTCCAAATGATAAAAACAGCATCTAAGGCTCCTTTCATGCACCAATATTGCTGTTACTTCTGCTAGGGAGAATAGGTATCTGTTGCCCTTTCAGAGAACCACAGAATGGTTGAGGGTGGATTGAGGGTGGAAAGGATGCATGGAGATCATCTGGCCCAATCTCATGCTCTGGAAGGCCACCCAGTGAAGGCTGCCAAGGACCATATCCAGATGACTCCTGAATGTTACCTCATTTTCTGTCACTGGGCCTCACTGGAAAAAGCCTGGTTCTGTTGCTTTTGCACTTTCCCTTAACATACTTAAGACATACATTGATAATATCTTCCCTGAGTGGAATGGCTGCATGCAGATAGTTTCTTCCTCTTCCAAAACTTCACCAGGTGTTGAGATCAGTTTGCCCTAGTGGCAGACAGTTTTTCCCCCTCATTAATTTTTCTCTCATATTCACTCAGGAATTTTGAAGGAGTATATATTCCAGCTTTTTTGTTTATTCCATTGCCTCCTTTAATAACTTATTAATAAAAAAAACATTCCTTCAGCCTTGCTTTCTCCAGTGAATAAAATTACCATGACATCATCTTGTAGGAACTAAGCACAAAACATACATTTCTTAGAGTTTTTTCTCCTTAAGCTGTCACCTGATTGCTGTCAGGACTGCAGCAACCCCTCCTCAGGATTACAAGGACCTACTCAGCTGAAATATTACTCTACAGGTTCTTATTGTTCAAAATCACCTTCTCTTCCAGAGCTTCCTAGGACTACTTCCTCTCTCAGACTTAGTAAGCAAGGAGAACAAAACAAGAAACTCCTGGAGCAGCAAAGAAATCAGATTATGCACTCTATGATGGCAACAAGGACAAATCTCATCACTGGGCCAGACGTGATTTTGAAGCTGCTCAGCCAAGTAGTTGTAATAAAATAACTTTATGCTGCTAGAGAATTTTACCTTCAGCTGCCTGAATCACATTCTAGGACATGTTTTAAGACTTGCCACAGTTTGCATACTGAGGATTTGCTAAACCCAAGGCAATGCATGTCCTGCAATTAATGGAGGAGAGAATGGACCTTAGTGACAGTCTCTGGGATGCAATACCTACACATCCTTTCCTCTTCCAAATTATGATGTTGAGCATAATTGCTCCTATTAATTCTGCTTTTTTTTAGGAATAAATCAGCTTTCTAAATTCTCACAACTGGTGAGTGCTTACTTCATTTTGTATGAGGTTTGAATTGTCAGATCTATTTATTTGTTGATTTATTTGCTTTTGTTAGGTTCTTCCTAGCATGAACTCTTTTTCTTGAAGTGCTGAAATACTGGTGAGTGAAGAAATAAAGTGTTACTGTCAGTGACCAGTGACTAAAACCCACAGCTTCTGGCAAAATAAATTTAGGCAGAAACTTGAAAATCACTCTTACTTCCCAACAAGAGTTTATGTCTGATGCTGTGTAGAACATGAATAAAATAACAAATATTTCTTGTTCAGTATTATTTATTTTCATATATGGTTGTTGAGGCTTTTTACAGTTAATAAAAATACCCTAGTAACTAAAGTAGTTCCTAGGGTTTGCATAGGAAATAGTGGTCCTACTGTATCTTGTCTTTCAAACAGCTACATACAAACTGTACTATTTGACTAAAGAAATTTATATTGTAAATAGCTACCATTGGAAATACAGCTTTGTTATGTGTTTTCAAACTATGGCCTAAAAATTAATTTAGAATGTGTTATTTATAGAAATTGAGGAAATGAGCTTTTTTCCTTCTTCCTTTGGACCTTACTTCTCTTGGTTACCTCATAACAACCAATGCTCATGAACACATTTACTAACTCATGGATGGCTTCCCTTCAGTTGAAGTGTTCACCATGGGAAGTAGTTTTTTGAGTGGAATAAACATTCGGAAAGTTTACTGGAATACAATTTTATAGTTACACAGATAATCTACAATAGAAAGGTAAAACAAGCCTGACTTGTACATAGTACAAGTAATTATGTAGATAACTCTTGTATGATACACAAGAATAACAGAAAAATAACACTAGAAGTGGACAGTATATAAATCTGATCTCTTGCACAGTGCATTTCTTATATTTAATCAAGTTTTCAGCCCTTCATTTTCCCCCTCCTCCAAGGATATCTAATCTCGATTGCCAAAGATACACCAACACCACTGGCAAAGTCTTCCAATGATCACTTAGCCTAAAAAGGTTAAGTAATTATCGGATTACAAAACATATTTTTTCCTCTTTAAATGTCAAGATAAGACTTCCACCTCTTGAATTTTGTGTCTAATGGAATGAAGAACTGTCTTTAACTAAATTCATGTTCCAGAATCAAATATTTATTAACATACACTAGTCCATGATTCATTGTTCAGCATTTTTTAACAGATAAGGGACAGAATGTCTTCAACATTTCCATAGGAAATGTGTTTTCCAATTCTATCATTATTATGATGTCTTTTCTTTGTTAATTGATAGTCTCTTACACTAATAATAAAACTAGACACAGCATTCACAAATTATGTACTAAAACAGCCAAATACAGAAGAAATATTTATGCTATTCATGATTCCTGTTCACACCTTCCAGGACCATATTCTTCCAACTGATTACAGCTTTCTTCGGGGGGGGAAGGTCACATTCAGCTGAATGTGACACTAGGACATCCAGGTTCCTCTCATATGTCACAGTTTTCCAAAATCAGACCCCTTTCATTTTGTACTGACCAAACCCCTTCCACCTGATTTTAAAATTTGAAATATAAGATACTTAGAGCTAGAAAACTAGCTCTATTAACTTTGGATTAGGGTCACCTTGTACAGATAAATCTTTATTTGTATTAATGTAATGTTTTGTTCTAGTATTGTAGGCACTCCAGACCATAAAAATAGTAAGAGTAATTCCATGGATAAGTGGAAGGATTGTAGTGGGTCCTTCTACCTAAATATCAACCCACTGATGTCCAGACACTCAAACACCTTTAGAAGTCTGTACTGCTCAATGAATTCATTCTGAATACTGGTACAGTCAGAAGCAGACTGTGGTACAAGAATAAAAGCAAGTAATGTAAAAAGAAATATTTTTTATGGCAATCTAGACCTAATTTTTAGCTAATAAATAATATAATAATAAATGCACCATTCTATCATGCTAGCATTAATTATCAAAAGATCTGTAAAAAAAGGACTATAGAAATAAGAAATTAATACAGTTTCTCCTTTGTTAAATTGTCATACTTTGTATTTGAATAAATTATGATTGTGAACTCACATAGACTCTTATAGAAAAATAGTTACTCCTAAATAAAAGTATTCCTGTGCATAAATGTGTAAATGTATTTTAATGTGCAAGTCAGATGAAACATTTTACAGGAAAAGGACAAGAACAACATTTAGGTCAAATTTATCTCAGTCTCATATGAAGTTTTTTCTGTCATGAATCTCTTGCTTACTACATATTTGAGACTCATGCATCTGCCTCCCATTCAATTGTTCTAAGATCAGGGCCTGTAAAATCATCTTGCCCAGAACCTAGCAAAAAAGTGAAGATGCTGATTCAGTAACTAATTTTTATTTGTAATCAGTGTACCTGGACAGGTGCTACTGAAGTGTAAGTCTGAAGGAGAAATCATGGGAATACTCATATTGAGACAGAAAGATGTCTCAATCCCGATCAGATATCACAGAACTGTTGTATGTTAATTAAAAATACATTAACATTGCAGTGGCATGCCTTTTATGTGATTTCTACAATCTTCTTTCTGTCCTCTCACCCCCACCCCTCTTTTATCTTATCTATCCAGTCTTTCATCTGTACTGTCCCTATGCCTCAATACCCAGTCTTGGCTACCTAGCAAATAAATGAAATGTTTACTGCTGGTGTTTACAATACTTCCAGCTGTCTCGACTGACAACGATGTTAATTGTAAGTGATGAATCAGAGATCAGATATTAGTCAGCAAATTTTCCTGCTATTTGCACAGTAATATTGGTCTAAAGTCTAACCTGCTCATTTCCTGCCTACTGGTAATGAAGCATCTGAACCCTGGATGAACCTTAGGCTCAACTCCAATGAGTTGTTTATAGAAGGATGGTTTTACCAAGTACATTAGAAATTCACAGCCTAAAATATATTAAAATAAGTCTTTTGGAAATCAGTATTCTCAAATCATATTGAAAACATCATTTTCTCTGAAGCAATTGAGTGACAGGCACAATAAATGGAAATTAAATAGCATTTATAAAAGTTTTTTTTTTTTTTTTGTTTACTTGTTGGGAATTGACAAAAATCATGTTTCTAAACCACAGCTCAAGGAGTCAATGTCAACCTCCTCTTTCTCACAGAACATAAGGTCCCCAAAAAGCACTTTGGTTTCTTGGTGTTGAATAAGGCAAACATGCTATACATACAGCAATGAAAAATCCAATATAAAATCGTTTACATGTTTTCTGTGAAAGTCATAATTACATTATGGCAGGATGGATCTATCAAGTATATGCTAGTATGACAGTTGGTGACTTTAAGGCCATACTACACATATACAACACAACACTGACACAACACCTCTACTACTACAACTACACAGTACTGCATCTTCTGTGACACTATTTCAAATCACATTACCTCGTAAGAAGCTGCTGCAAACCCATTCACCAATGTTGCCTTAAAATATTTCTGGTAAGCCTTTTTTTAGTAGGATTATATTGGAGGAAATATTCCATAGGCATAGTTTTAGACCTGTAACTATACTTTCTTTGAAATGAAATGGAAATTTTAAAAAACCCCTGCAAACAAACATATTTTGATTTCAAAATTTTGGGTTGCCACAGAACTCTTGAGGAGTTTTCAAATATGCATCATAATATAGACTTGGAAAAAAACTAACAAAAAAATCTGTCTGAACTCAAAATATTTTATTCTGAAAATAATTTTTTCTTCCCCCAACACAACCTAAAGAGTATGCTAAACTTTAATGTGTTTCAAGTAATATTTTTGTTTCATCTGTAATATATGATGACACACTATATAGCTGCCAAAATTTCTTTGATCCAATGAAATTCCATCTTTATGGATTATCTATTCCAAAAATGTTGGAGATAATCTCTGTTTTCATCTTCATTCCTCTTCTTTCTTCTTAATTTCTTTATATGCAACTGCAGATGATGCCTAGATATTTTTAGTTATAAATACTTATATTTAGGTTTAAAGAAACAACAGTGAGTTGATTTTTCTGTTTGCCACAGAAGCCCACAGACTATCTTCCTTGCAGCTGCCTACAACAGCATAGTACAGGAGCAGGACAACAATGATACATTTCAGTGATTTATTTGATTTATATCTAAATTTTTTATTATTCCAATGAGAGGATATAGAGAAACACGTGATTAACCACAAAAGGCTATGATGTTTTAAAGCTGAAAGAAGGAGATGGAAATAAATTAGCTTTCTAGATAATTGAGAATTAGCAGAGCAAATCAAAATGGTATGCTAGGTGGTGAGATGGTCTGAGCAGGAAGATGATGTTGCTGAGCTGACAGGGAAGTCGCATGAGAATGCAGCAGAACTGAGTTGCTCTGGTACATAAGGGTAAGAGGCCAGTCTGACAGATCACATATTGTAGACTCACCTTAGCAATTTTGGGTAAATTCTATGTTTGTTTGCTTGTCTTTCTGAAGTTGTTGTGCCCAAAATTATTCGTTTGAACGTAAACTCACCAGCTATTGAGATTTGTAGATACTAACACATTAAATGTTCACATACAAGTAATGAAAATCCTTTCAATCAAAAATATCAGGCTGATTACAAAATAGTGTAGACAAATAACCAACCAAAACATCAAATGGTTGTTATTTTGGATAGAGGAATAAAAGCTCATACAGCAATTGATGTTAGCCATGTTTTTATAAAGTTTATGCCTGATGTTTCATTATAGAAAACCATTGCAAGTCAATTCAGATGCTATATCAATAAAATATTTAGCAGTTACAAAAAGCTTAATAAAGCCTCTATTTGTTTATAAAATTAACAAACATAACTTTGAGAAAACAGACGTGTTTTATCCCTGGCTCTCATATCTTGAAGCTGTATTGCTACAGATGTCCTTTATCGGTTTGACATGACATCAAGTTATTCCCTCTTCTAGAGAGGAACAAGGAAACAAGCATATGTGGTTGTCGCATTTGTGTTCCTTATGTGAGGGAAGAGGACAGTGAACACAGCACTTCTTTACTTAGTCTGTTCTAGGGATGCTTTAAAATGCTATTTTTAAGTTGTGTTTATTTATAATATATATTTTTGTCCAGGAAAAAACTATAGAAAAACAACAAAAAAATACCCTATCCTTATCTTCATCCAGTTTAAATACAGCAGAGGAAGGAAACAATCTAGTAGTCTTCAAATCCACACATGTGGAAATCCAAGGTGTTTTTATCACCTTCTATAAAAAGGGATCAGTTAAAGGAATGCTAAGAAGAGGGTGACACAGCTCCAGGAAACTGCATGAGACAAATCATGGACCAGCTTGGAAACAATGATGACACTAAGTTTTCATGTTTTTCTTCTGTAAAAGTGAGCTGAGTGTCTGCTACACTGGAAGGTCCCACTGCCATCCAGGGGGAATTAGAAGGGCTGGAGAAATGGGCTGATGGAAGCTTCGCAGAGTTCAAGAAGAGAAAGGGGAAAGCCCTGCACTAGGAGTCCTGGCCTGGATAGGAAATGGAACTGATTTTCTGGGGAGCAAGTCCTCAGTAAAAGAGATAGAAAGAAAGAGGAAAGGAACTAATAAAAGGAAGGGGCTTCCTCCAAAACCAGATATTCCCACCTCACTGGACATCCTTACCTAGAACGGCAGGCTGCACACTGGAAGAACAGCCATAACTTATTGAAGCAGCCCAGTCATTTATTCCATGAATAAAAAAATTAACAACTAATCCAGTGAGTTATTTTACTTTAAGAGGTACAGAGGCAGTCATCTGTCAAGGATGTGTATTTCAAGGGAGGTGTGCTCTGGGAGTCCAGTTGAGATCTGTTACTGAGAAGATGCCAAGCCTAATTAATCCAACTAATTATTACCCACTATTAGTGCTCCATTTGGGGGCCAGTGATAGAAAGCAGCAGACTGGGAACTGCAGGAGGAACCAGAGATATGCACACACCCGTGTAGGTATGGTATCATTGGCATCCCAGACACATGGTGGGGTGACACCTATGACTAGATCAGTGGAATGGAAGGTTTTAGGCTTTTTAGGAAAAACAGGTTGGGGAGATGAGGAAGGCTATAACCCTCTATGTCAGTGACAAGCTGGAGAGTATGGAACTGTGCCTGGGAAAGGGTAAGGAGCCCACCCACAGGTTGTGAGTCAAGATTAAGGGGAGGGCAGGGACACAGTTTGTTGGAGTGGGGATCTGCTACACCCCGGCAGGTAGACGAAGCCAATGAAGCCCTCTGTTGGCCTATAGGAGCTGCTTCACAAACCCTGATCCTTACGGGGGATTTCAACCACCCCAATATCTGCTGGAGGGACAATGCAGTAACACACAAACAACCCTGGGGTTTCCTTGAATGTGTCAACTACAACTTCTTCAGGGAAGTGATGGAGGAGTCAACAAGGAGAGGTGCCATGCTGGACCCCGTGCTCACCAACAGAAGGAGCTCCTGGGGAATGCAGTGCTCCAAGGCAGCCTTGGCTGCAGTGACCATGAGATGGTGGAACTGGAGATCCTCAAGGCAGTGAATAGGGCACACAGCAAACTCGATGCCCTGGACTTCAGGAGAGCAGACTTTGACCTTTTTAAGGACCTGCTTTGTAGGTCCATAGGAAAGAGCTCTAGAAGGCAAAGAGGCCCAAGAATGATGGCTGAATTTGAAGGATCACCCCTCCAAGCTAAGGAGCAATGCATCCCAACAAGGAGGAAACTGGACAAAAATGCCAGAAGACTTCTTTGGATGGATAAGAAACTGCTGAGTAAACTCAGAGCAAAAAATGAATCAGAAGATGGAAAGGAGGACAGGTAGCCTGTGAGGATTACAGAGAAATTTCATGGGAAGCTAGAAATAAATCAAAGGAAGCCAAGGCCCAGCTAGAATTGAGTATGGTCAGGAACATCAATCATAACAGAGATCCAGAGGGAACTTGACAGGCCTGAGATATGCCACCATGCAAACCCCATGAAGTTCAGCAAGGCTAATTGCCAGATCCTGTTGCTGGATCATAGAAATCCCAGACACACCCACAGGTTGGGCAGAGAAGTGATTGAGAGCTGCTCTGTGGGGAAGGACTTGGGGGTGATGATTGACGAAAACCTCACCATGAGTGAGTGCTCCCAGCCCAGAAAGCCAAGGGAATCCTCGGCTGCATCCAAAGACATGTGGCCAGTAGGTTAAAGGAGGAAATTCTACCCCTCTGCTCTCGTGAGATCCTGCTGGGTGAACTGCTGCAAGCTCTGGTGTTCCCAGCAAAAGAGGGACATGGAGTTGTTGGAACAAATCCAGAGGAGGCCACAAAGCTGATAAGAGACCTGGAGCACCTCCTCTACAAACACAGGCTGAGAAAGTTGGGGCTGTTCAGCCTGGAGAAGGTAGTGTGGAGACCTCATAGCAGCCTGCCAGAATCTGAAGAGGGAGTACAGGAGAAGATCTCTTCATCACTAAGTGTAGCAGTAGGACAAGGAATAATGAATACACACTGAAAGAACGGGAAATTAGGTTAGATACAAGGAATAAATTCTTTACTATAATTGTGGTGAAACAGGTTGCTCAGGGAGGCTGTGGATTTCCAGCCCTTTGAGTGTTCAGGGCCGGATTTAATAAGGTCAACTACTGGCTTACTGGGATGTGTCCCTGCACGTGGGAAAGGAGGCTGGGAATAGATGATCTTTAAAGTCCCTTCCAAGCCTTAACTTTCATGGAATTCTACGATTCCATGAAATAGAAATATATAAGACTATTGTGTTAGTCTGCTTTCTTCCTCTGATATGAAGGGGTGTAATTGAGATAATGAGTTTTTGCTGATCTTTTCACTTAAAAGTAAAAAGGAATTATCCAAATTCCAAAGACACTCTGAAAAGGAGTTCCCACTGCTTTCAGCAAAGGATAAATCTAGATGCAAACTTGGCAACTGCTTTCCCTTTACCTTTCATGAGAGAAATCAAGTGAAAATAAAGTGAACTATCATGAATAAATATATTTGACCTGGTTCATACACCCTGAAATTCCATAATTTATGATGACATTACATTAAAGATGAGCTTGACTTTCAGGAGACGTGTTGAAATGCTGATTGTTAACAAACCAATAACAAAATTCTTTACATTAGCTTGAAGATTTTTTCTTTCATGAAACATAGTGTAACTGTGGTATCACAACCTTAAATCTCTGCTTGAGAATTTCCAGTATTTTACAACTCAGAGCATATAAATCAGCTTCACCCTAGATTAGTTGTTCTGCCTAATATCTACAGCATGTTTATTTACCCACAACTCTTTAACCTTGACATGACAGATATAGTTTAAAAAAAGAACACACAAGAAACCTCACTGTTCACTTGAGAACTTAGAGAAAATATTAATCAGTAGAAAGATGACCTGCAGTAATGACATTTGGTTAGACATGTCTTTCTGGATAGAGATAAAGTAAGAATTTGAACCATTTATCATAGCAGTGATTGCATTGACAGCCCAAAACACAGGAATCTCCCACAGGAGTTCTTTGAGTTACTTCACCCTTCTCTCCCACACTCTGCCCTATGCCTCATATAAGCAAGTCTTTAGGCAGCACCATACTTTTCCTAGTATTTGTATCTTTCTACATAAAGGGTGACTATTTTTCCAGTTCCCAAAAGATCTGCTTTAAGGTTAAGTAACTTTTTGAGGATAACTGCACCCCAGAGAAGGGTTTACAGTTTTTGTACTCAAATAGTTCCACTAGGAAAACCAGTGGCTATGCAGTAACTTCCTCCCAAGAGCCACTGTACTTTTCATGGTTGGGCTGCCATGTACTTACAGAAAACTCCAGGATTTCCAAAACTGCTAGCATATCTATATTAGCAGCTAAAGATGTTTTCACAGATTCAAAGGTCCTGCTTTAAGATCACTAATCAGCACACTTCATATTAAAAGGAGTCCACAAAAGATACAAATTCTCACCTCTGTTTCATCTGTATTTTCATGGCCTTCCTGTTGACTCCTAGCTCTTGGCCACTGCTATCTTCCCTGCCTGGGCCTTTGGGTGAAGGCTCTAACCATCAGAGTGGAATGTGAAAAGTGGGAGCTGAGGGCAACGGAGTACTGATGACACCCCAGAAATCCCATCAAGCTGAATTATTGGGTTCTGATTCATCTAAGAGGGATGAAAAGGTCAGAAATCCTTCCACATGAAATACAGAGAGACTAGGTATGTGTTAATTACTTGACAGCAAGTAAACACCTGTCAAGATTTGAACCATTCTGGCCTGCCCAGAAGCAGACCATCAATCCCTCGGAAAATTTATCATGGAAAATACGTAAGAATCTCAGGACTCCAGATGCCTCCTGGGTCAGACTCATTTTGCGAGTAGTTCAGAAAATCTGAGATCTGGGCTTTGGTGCCCCCAGGTCTCATATATTAAGTGTCTGAGGCTTTTAGTCCCATCAAATTGTCTTAGTATTAACTGTATCTGATTATCTGATCTCAGTGATGAACGCAATCTGACCTTGAAAGAGATACTTACTGGAACTTTTTCCTTTTTTTGCGTGACTGAAAACTTGGAATGTAGTTCTTCACAGTACAGTACACTTGTAGCAAGTTAAGACACTCTAAAGCTCCTACAGTTGAACTCATGGTTTCCCAAAACCAACAAAAAGAGCAAGAAAAATATTAAGGAAGGTATTAGCCTTATTTTGACAAAATTGGTTGTTGTAAAAGACAACCTGCTGGCTGTTTACATTTAGCTGAGGGGCCTTGGTTTTGGTTTACATTACGTATCACGTGACACCTTTATTTATTCATCCTCTGAACTCTCATTCCATGAAGGAATGCTACAGAAACCACTTCCCACTTCCTCCAGGAAGAGATTTATTGTTGGAGATTATATGCTTGAATATTAATAATTAAGTTAAAGTAATTAAATCCATCATTACACTATCACAGTACACGAAAATCCTGTCTTTCTGTTAACAAAGCAAAGGAAAAAGAAGTCAAGATCATTAAAAAATTACACAAACAGTTGAGTAACCTTTCAAAAAAAATATTCCCATCCTTCACTAAAATTGCAGCTGACCTGGAAGGATGCACTCAAAGATTTCTAAATCTGTGTTATTAAGCTAATTCCTAAATAATCTGTTAGTTTTATTGATGTCTTGTTTGGACAGACATGCAACCAATGATGCATGGCAGATGTGCTATGCTGCTTGTCTTAAAAATTCAGCAATTACATTACTTCCAAATGCCATACAGTAACTAGAAGTAAAACTCTGTATTGTTGATTTGTACAACATTTGATGATTTAACTTTGCCACAGGAGTCTGCCGTTGGTGACACCAAGACCAATTAAAAAAAAGATTTTTTACTTAGAACTCGTTTCCCAAAATTCAGTGATAGTAGGTTTCTCAACTTATACAAGAACGAAGCCAAACCAAATATGGTGCCTGAAAGTGGTGTACATAGGAAAAAAAAAGGAAAATAGCAGGCTATACCATTGACTTTAGATTACATTTAGCCAGATTATAGGCAACTCTATATCCTACTCCCTTATCAGTCAGGGTAACAGAGTTATCCATGCTTTAGAATTGTTTCTGTCTAGACAGAGTTACAATACATTCATATGGAACTGACTGTACTTTGATAACTTTAAAAATGAAGGGGGCAAAATGGGTATTTCTTAAACTCACCATGATAGAAGAAGCAGAGTGAAATGAACTTAAAAAAACAAAACAAAATAAAACCAAAGCCATGGTAGTCTGGAAAATTGTCTAACAGCAATGGAAGAGAGATGGAAGAGATGGAAGCTTTGGAACGGGTTGTGGGGAAGTTTACTGAGTCTGTCTTTGGAAGTCTTTAAGGACGTCTCTCAGTAATAATTTTTGTACAGTTGATCCTGCCTTGTGGCAGATGGATAATTTAATGAAGTCCCCTCTAGCCCTGATTTTTGTGATTATCAGATTTCCCCTACATACTCTTGTCTTAAAGACCACATCATATTGTGGAGCTCTGTCAAGTGAATAATTTTTGTAGTGTCCCTTTTACAGAGATTTTGCAAAAAGTCCTTTTTAAATAATGCAGTTTATAAACTATCAGTAGCAAAATGTAAATTCACCCTGAAGTATGTCTTTTTCTCTGTCACAGAGGGAAATATAAGAATTCTGAAGGCATTGAACAGGGAGTTGACAACAGAGAACAGATGTCAGTCTTTTTGATATAATTTACTCTCAACTCTCCAATAAACCTGAATTTACTTTTATGAGAGGTCTTTTACTATTTTGTAATAGTAATTGCAATTAAGCCATCTTTAATAAAACTAAAGACTATTCTTGATCTCTGAAAAGATCTTTTCTTAATGTTTATAATTTAGTCTATTACTTACCAGACTTGTCTTACTAAACTTCAGTTTTGAGGAAATATTTCACTACAGAATATGCATAGCAGGCCACCTTTTTACTTCTCCTCTTTGACCATAACTTTATTTTGATTCCTTGGAAACATTAAAGCAAAAGCACAGTAGAAAATAGTTTACATAAATACCATGGCAGTAATTTCGTAATTCAAGTAGAATGGTACCAATAGCAATCAAAATCAAATTGTTGAGCTCTTTCAGACAGTATGCTGATAAACTAACAATCTACAAAATTTAATCACAAGATAATTCTCAAACCTGATCATGATTGTGAAAAGAGCAAAGGAAAACAATTTGTTATGAACTAGTATTTAACTAACATCTAGCTTCTCTCCCCAAATTTCAAGTGAGTATGTGTACAAGTTAACACATATGAATTCTATACCAGAAACTATCTGTTTCAAATTTAGCAATTTTGAAGATGTTGTTAGTGTTTTGTGCCAGTTTTTGAGATTGGGAAACCTGGCAAAACTATCCTGGGAACCAAGTGCAAGCAATGTGTTCTCTAGGGATAGAGGTTCCTGGTTTGACCCCAGCTTTTGAGCAACTAGCAGTTGGATTTTCTGCCAAGAAATGAAAAACTGCCATGCACGTATTGGAGTTTCTTTATTCCATCCCAGCTCGTATTTTTCCTCAGAACGAACATAAATGTGACCTTGGGATATGCTTCAAAAAATGTGTTGTTCCCATCCACATTTATGATGCTTTAGTTGCACGCCTATTATCATCGCTTAAAAACAAACCTATTTTCCCAAAATTAAAAATAGGAAAGGACTCATTGCCCGTAAAAGTGAATTATAGCTTAGCAAACAAAAACAATTTAAATAACTTGATTTCACTTTTAGCTGTTCTACCCTGGCCTGTAATCTCATTGCAACTTGACTAAGAATAAATTTTGTGCCATGAGAAATGTTTTTGAAAAAAATCTACTATCTTAATATTTATGGTAAGCAACTTGCTCTGCTGATATTAGTTGGCCATCACTGAAGACCTCAGTGAAGTTTCAAACCAGAGAAACCATTTGATTCTACAGTGGAGTAAGAATATTTAAAACTAAAAAGATGAGTAATTTAAAACTGGGCCTCAAAAGAATGCCTCACAAATATATTAAGAGAAGAATGTGTTTGTGAAACACTAATGAGTGTGCAAACACACAGAAATAAAATAAACTTTTCGAGTCTTCATCTTAAAGGATAGGAAGGTTCCCAGTCAAGACAACACTTTCACTGTTTACAGCCTGAGACTTCTCTGTGGAGTCCACACATTTTTGTATCTGGATCTCTGGTCAGTTTTGGATCCTTCTGTTCCCACACCACAGTTGATTTACCAGAAGTTATCTGGCTTTGTCTGTCCACTTATTTGAAAACCTAATCCTCTCCAGTGAATGTTTTAGGCTGCTGGAAGTAACCAACCTTGGCCTGCTTTCTGTATTCCCATTCAGAGGCATTCAAACTTGAACAGACAAACTCCCTAACAACATATGGGTTTTGGAATAGGGGTAGAAGAAAGTCAGTTCTCTTAAAGAATTCTTCCTTTCACTGCTATTGCATAATTCTCTTCTTTCCCAGGGGAAGGTAAGCTGAGGAACGGTAAGCAGTTGTTTCCATGTTTCAAAGAAAAATTAAGTATTCATCTCTAAATCTCATCCAACAGAAATTGCTGAAAATTCAGCTGTCGCTTCAGTAATCTCTCATTATTACCTTCCACTTAATTTAACTAGAAAAAGTGCATCAGTCACAGCTAACTTCATGTGGACATTTCATACATTTTCCAAGTCACTGTATAGCCCCTTCCCATGTCTGACACTGTGATTCATTTTTATGGCTGTTTTCTGAGGAGGGACACCACCAGGTTCTCCCTTTCCTTACTAGTTGGATCCTGAGCAGTAAGTATATAGAATTTTAACTGAATTAAGATGAAGAAAAGAATAACTGACAAATTTATTCTTCTACTTTCCTTTGAAAATAGAAGTCTCTATACCACCCATTGAGTTCAGCAGAACTTAAGCATCTAAATAACTTTGACATTCTGGCCTTACAAATGTCAAAAATCAAGATGATGTAAAGCAGAAGCTCACAGATATACACAAAAATCAGAGAAGCGTTTGCTGGAAGGGACCCCTGGAACCCATCCAGGACAAGCTGCTTGAAGTCAGTCCGTGAAAAACACCAGGCTGGAGGTTTTTAAAATTTGGCTGTGCAAATCCATGACAGACTCAAGAGTGGAATTTCCATGGCCCTGTAAAAAACTCTCTCCGGAGATGCACCACCTCCCATTTTCCTAACAGCCAACCTCCCAACAAGGAATGTGTGGTCAGTATCCTTTTTTATTCTGCCTGTCCCCTCTCAGAAAAGTCCAGCTCCATCATTTTTATAACACTTCCTCAAGCTGGCTGCTATAATAGTTCCTTAGCCTTTCACCTGACAAATTAAAACTACGCCAGGCTCCCTCAGACTGTCCTCACTGCTGGTATTCTTTAGGCCACTCAAGAAAATACTCCATACGTTCTTCCAGTCCTTCTCATCTGAATTGGAATTGGTATAAAAGAACCATTTCTTCAAATCAAGAACTTTAGGATTGCATTTCTTATTTGTATTTTCAGACAAATTATACAAGCACAATAAACAGTTGCATCTGAACATGCATTTTCACTGTTCAAATGGTATTTATGTTAAGCTACTGCTGAGGTGGGTAAAGGCTGATATGGGAGAAAGTCAAATTATACCTATAGCCTGACAATAAGTGTAATTGAAAAAAAAAAGAAAAAGTTCAGGGCAGGGGAGAAAATACATTTGGACCAAATACTCACAAGTGACCATGTTTATTAGTGTCAGCAAGAAGAGTGGATGGGATTCCAAATCCTATCTTGGGTCTAAGAGAATTTCAGAAGTCCTACTTGTTGCACCCTGTAGAAACACTTTAGAATCACCATGGCCGTGAGACGTTACTATAGCTGAGAAAAACAGTCACTATCCTGATGAACTCCCAAACATGGACAGAGTAAGTTTTAAAAACGCAATTTTAAGTAGTTTTGGACAACAACCCCTGAAACATAATTATCTGCTACACCAGCAGAACTGCAGTACAAAGTTTTCTACTCCCTTTCTGGCACTCTGTCAGTCATGTAAACAAACATTTATACTTCTTCCTTTTTACTTAATTGTGTACAGAACATTCCATTTTTAAGTCTTCTGAAAATTAATTTCATATAGCAAGAAAAACCCATTAAGGTTGTAGAGCTCAGCACTCAAAATTTAACGTGACATAAATAAATGCCCTTGTAAATGATCAAAACATTTTTTACTGAGCCAGCAAGCACTTAAAACTAGAAAAGACAAGGAGGGAACTACTAGCAGTCCTGGGAGGCAGTGATGAACAGAATTTACAAGCACAGAGCCTAGGATGGTGCAAGAGACAGGGAACACATAATGAAAACAAGGCATAAGTGAAGTCACCTCAAACTCCTGCATGTAAGCAAGGAAGTGCCTGCAAGATACCATCATGGGGAAGCCTCAGAGACTTTTAAGTATATCAGCAGCTGGGGTGTCTCTCTCAGGAGCTGGGATGCTAATGTATGCAGTCTGGAGGATAGACAGGAGGAACTGGAGATCTGTGTGATATTGCAGAAATGGTGGCATGAGTCTCCCATGACAAGTGCTGCAATGGCAAGGTGCAGGCTCTTGGCTGGACTGCCTGGGGAGGTTGGCCTGGGGAGACTCTCTTTATGTGAGAGAACAGCAGCCGTGCACAGAGCACTGGGTGGGCACGCATGACCTGACATTCATGGGTAAGGATTAAAGAGCAGACATGTATGAGCAACGTGGCACTGGGTGTCTGCCATAGGCTGCCTGCTTAGGACAAACATGGATGCAATCTTCTACAGACAGCTGGGAGCAGCCTCATGTTCACAAGCCCTTATCTTCATGGGGAGCTTCAACTACACCATTATTGCTGGAGGGAAAACACAGTGCAGCATAAGCAATTCAGGAGGCTCCTAAAGATCATCTGTGACCACTTTCTGACCCAAGTTGGTGAGAAACCAAAGAGGAGAGGGGTTCCACTGGAATTCATAAAAAGAAAGGCTCATTAGGATATGTGGAGGCTGAACAAGAAGGAGAAGAACCACAGTCCTGGAATTCAGGAGAGTAGATTGTATCTGTTTCAAAGATCTGCTTGAATGGGTCACGTAGTGTAAGGCCCTGGAGGGAGGCAGGGCCAGGAAAGCTATGTATATTCAGGAATCTCTATCTGAACATGATGAAACACTTTTTTT
>VYXF01003082.1:608397-627370 GCA_013397295.1 Polioptila caerulea | reverse complement strand
TTTTAATAGAAGAGAGAAAACCTTCCAGTAGCTGTTCTTCAGTATTCCAAAAATAAAAATTTAGACAAATTTTAGATAAAAATTGCACCTTCAATCATGTAATAAATTATTTTTTTTCCTCCAATTGCAGAATATCTCACTGGATAGACCTTTCTATCATGCTTAAAATAGTTCTAATTTCTGAACACATCAGACTAGCACAGAGCACCACATTCCCTCCATTGTTTGCTCTCTGGTTAATGATCATAATTCTTGAGAACAGTTTATTATATGGTTTATTTTACAGTTTTATTACATATTTATTATATATTTATTATATAGTTTTGAGCAGGCAGTTCATGCCTGAGTACTACTAAACTCTGTTTGGAAGGAGAGTGCCATTCAAGTCCTTTACCAGCTGATACTTTGACCTATATCAGGAGTATCTTGTATGGAACTCTATGATAACAACTGCATGTTGGAGACAAAAAAATCACCTGAAAATACTGTTCTTAGAATTTTTGGGGGCAATATATAGTATAAAATGACAAAACAAATTCTCTTTGCAACTTTCCATTTTAGTATTTATTCAATTCCAAAGTTTATGTGTTTATAATAATTTTGCTATTTATCCTTGGTAAATCTTTGTCAGACAAGTTTTCCTACTAATACCTTGTAACAATGGAGGTAAAGAAAATGCAAAACTATTCCTGCAGCTATTCCAACTTCTGTTCCAGTGTTGATCTTACTCCCCACAGTGGAACACAGAGATGGAGTTGCTGACTTCTTAAAAAAGAAAACGTTGTTCTTATTTTTGCTAAGCCTTTGCTGGATTTTACTGCTTTAGCTTTTAGTTCCATAAGAATTTTTACTGCTTTTTTCCTGGTGTTTTTTGAGAAACTGATATCTACTTTACCTTGCAATCATTTTTTTTCTTCTTCTCCCTAAATACACAAAAGTAAATGCTGCCTCATTTACTCCAGTGTAGTATTGATTTGCCTTGAAACTGGTAATAGTAACTGAGGTTTGTGTGGGACCCCATTACTCAATAAATAATATAACATATCTATCTGAACTATGAGAGCTGATGTAAGACTTGCTGAGAAATACAAGCTGAACAAAAAATGTGGCTATTATTTATAAAAGCATCTAGAACACTCTTGATTTTAACATAGTTTTCTTTGAAGTTTTTATCTTGTGTTTGATTCTAACACTGTGTTGTGATTTTCAAGCAGGCAAGGAAAGATTTTCCACTTAAATCCTGTCAACAGCTCATAGTAGTAATCAGCAAGTTCAGCTAAATTAAGAAAAGTGGAAAGCAGGCTGTGTGAAATACTCCATTTTGCCAAAATGACCTCCTAGAGGATATGAAATAAACATTCTATTTACTCAATTCACACAGAGGAGATTGAAGGGTTTATGTTATTAAGCAAGAGGCTTGAAGAAAGTGATAAAGTAGAAGCACAGAAACAAATTAATATTTAAAGACTTACTGCTTTCATTTTGGAAATATTTTTCTTTTCTAGAGAATTGTATTGTTGTGGGTGTCACTTTTAAAGGAAATCTGGAGATATAAAACAAATACTTAGATGTCTGTAGAGACACACTGAAGTTTTTTGAGATGTGGCTTAGGAGTACAAAACTCACAGGAGCAGTTTTATGAATCTCACATATTCCTGCAGAAAATACCGACAGCTATTCAAAACAAGATGTTATAGCATGTTCTGCCCAAACCTGTTTGTTTAGATCTACAAGTATCCTGGCTAGTATCAGTAAGGAGTGTAGCAGAAACAGTAAAAGAAACTTGCAAACTTTCCTGTTGACATTTCAGCTCAACAGACGTGCCAAAGAAATCAATGATTTGCGCAGCACTATTTGTGTGACTGTCTTCCTTATGAAGTGGACTGCAGTGAACCTTGATTTAAAACTCTCAGGAAGAGCATAACTCCAAGAGGGACAAATTATGACCATTGTCCTCTTGCTGACCACATGCAAACTATACTGATGACACTTGAACCTGGTGTGAGGTTGGATGTGGCTGAGGAAGTTTACTAAGTATGAACACACTGGAAGGGAAATCACTGTCATAGTACCTCCTCTGGAATTTATTTAACTGGCACCAAAAATCAGTAGGCTGCTTGTTTAAGGAAACAATATTCCAAACAAAGGTCGTCCTTTAGATAAATCTTCTAATCATTCTGATCAAAGCTGAATCATTGCAGCTTTGCATCTTCACTTGAGAATGCACATAGTAACACACCTAAGGCATGTTGCAGTGAAAGATAAGTGGTGTAGGCAATAAAAACTCTGTGGGTCTACTTGCACAAAGCTTTTTTTCCCATGTTCAACAAAATGTGCAGAGACCCAGCAGGCAGAACATTTTTGTGTAGTCCTGTGCTGTACCCTCCATTGCAAGCGCAGACAAAGACCTCCCCAGTCTCCAGCACCATCAGATTCAAGAGGAGATAAGTGTGTCCTTAAGCACTGGAGCAGGAATGCTTTTCTGAATCAGAGCCAGAGAGTGCAGCCAATATCTCCAAGGAATCTGAGGAAACTCTCCTAGTTAAGAGAAATGTGCTTTTAAGTGATTTTTAATTTCCCTAATGCTTTCTTTCACTCATCTATTTTCTACTTAGCAGGATATCAGAATGAGAACAAGATTTTTATTTAATGTGTTCATCTGATCCCTCTGATCTCTTAGACTACATTACTAATCTCTGGTATGAGGAAAAACAATAACTTTTCCAGCAACTGGATGCGCTAACAAAGATAAGCTTGCGCAACAGGGCAAGAGAAAAACACAGATATTTTCTAAACTACTTGCCTAAAAGGTGGGAAAAAGTATCCTGATCAATATACAAAAGTAATATTTTATCATGTACTTTTAACACTGCCTGTGGCTACACATTTGAAAGCTTTTCTTCAATACTTGATATTGATTTGCTTTTTCTGCCCTTTTTTTCATGGGGGGATGTTAAAAGCAGGATCTCTATTTTTTCCGTACATCTCCTTTTGCCCTTCGTTTGCAATGCTCTCTAAAACATGACAGGGTGCCATTACTGGAACAATGAAATATCAATTATCTTAACAATGTTATCAATATCCTTAATCTGTTTAATAGTTGCATATCCCACTGATGAAAAACTTATGGCTGAGAATTGTGAAGCAATTAAAGGAACAAAAATCTGGTACACAATACACTTCCAAGATTAGGAACCAAACAACATTATCTCATTGCTACTGTGTACCAGTGTATGTATGAACACAGAACCTCACTGGGAGCTCACCAGCTCAACAAATAAGTTTCTTTCAGGGATCAGCAAATACTGAACCAGGCTTTTGGGCACTGGTAAGGCTCGACAGAACTGAGCATCTATTACTGTCTTCAGTCCAGATCTCAAACGACATCTAAGAAAATTCCTACCATATCCCTGTTGGAATGAGGAACCAGAAGAGGCAATATCCTAAAAATTGTTTCTGATCCAAGGCACAGATCATTTAAGCTGTCAGTGAAGAGACGAGGATTTACTTCAGGAAATCTAAATGCATAAGAGAGGAACACTGCAGGACAGGCTATCTAGTGGTCAGATCTTTTAGCTGCAGAAGGCACAAAAAAAATTTCCCTTAGCTCAAGGCCACATTTTTCATTCTCTACTGCTTATCACTTTGTTAGTTCATCATCACCAGTTACTTGTCTTTAGAGAACTAGACTTGGGGACTTCCACATTACAAGACTACAAAAGATGCCACACCTGTTTCATTTCATCTGGTGAAAGAGTGGGTAAGAGTGAGTACTTCAAGAAAACAAAGGAAAAGAACAAGGAAAAGTACTCTCCTTTATATATCCTCCAGTTTTCCAGTAATTTATAGCAAAGAGAAAACTGTACCTATGACTCCAGGGAAGGAAGCTACATTAACGTTACTAATTGCTTTAAAGTGACTTTTTTGCTTTCAAAACCTCCCGTATTGTGAAGCCCTGCAATGTACTCACATGTGTGATTTAAAGAGCATTTCTTTGTTGTGAGGTTGTTGCCATATCTGAAAACTATTCTACAACTGTAAGAAGCAGCAAGAAGTTGGAAGAAGTAGCATGAGAAAGGTGAATTGACTTTACTGTCTCCACTATCTTCTTTATTAGTTGTGATGGATGCACTCCTGTTTGAACTAACTCTGCTTTGGTCCGGGCTTATGCTCAGCAAGAAGGCTAGATCAAAATCTATCCTACTGGGTGAGGTTATCATCAACAATGTAGCACCAAATAAAAAAAATAATTGTCCTTGGAGATTGGATTGATAACTGGATGAGATGGCATGAACACAGCAGAAAATCTTATGACAAGTCAAGCATTTTATGCCATAAATGCCTGCACCATGAGGCCCTGTTGATCAGGCTGCATGGCAGTGATCTCCCCATGAGCAGGGATATCATTCATGATTATGTCCCAAGGCTGAGATCCCTTACATGACCCAGACATCAGTGGGTTGGTAAGTGACATTTTTGTGCATGTGTATCATATTAAAAATGTGTAAAGTATTTATTATAATATATTAATCCCAAATTTAAAATGCAGTAAGAAGTAGAGTATTGACTGCCAAAACACCTGTACTTATTAAATACTTTGCATACCTAAATTTACTGGCTAGAGTGCATTAAATTAACTACTAGGTCAGATTTGAGTGCTCTTTTGCTCCTCTTCTTCAACATTTGTTGCCCTAAAGGAGAAGCCTAGACTCCCTATTGTGTCACTACTGTTTCCATAGCACAGATCTCAGCTCAGCAGTTTTGTTAATCACACCTCAGATGCTTATTTCTAGGAGGCTTCTTGAAGGTCCACTCCTGCAGAGCCTGAAGAAATAAAACCCTCCCTTGTGCTGCCCTGCCCTCTGCTTCTGCAGCAAAGGCAGTCACCACCATCCAGCAGCAAAAATGTGACTGTAGCTTTGGCACACTCAGTGCCAGCCACCCTTTAACAAACAGACACAGTTTTGAGCAAATCTTTCACCTAACTCAGCTTGAGATAAACTCAAGTCTCACACTCATCATGGCATTTGACAAGAGGTGTCAAGCACGCCTGCTGTCAAATGCCACTTCCTTGACATTTCTGTCCCCACTGACAGGTTCTACTCATGAGCATACCAAGATAAAACACCATTCATTCTAAACAAGGACCAGCATTATTTTCACTGATAGAACAGAGATCAAAGTGCTGCCTCCCCACCCACTGCCAAAGCAGAGATATAGTGTAGTTTATTTTGTCTGGTGTCAAGCCTATGGAATCAATTAGTGTCATTGCTGTTTACAGATGTCAGAAAAAATAAAGGCTGAATGAGAAGGTTTGACAAGGTCATAGGAAAGTAGATAATTTTCATGCTGATATGCCTAGGAAGAAGTGTGTCTTTATTACACAATAAAAGCCCTGTCAGCAGTGTGATGGCTGATATGATGAAGATGCAAACGTTGCCGATGATTACAGAATGATGTGACCACAAAGATGGAAAGAAGGTCAATTACTCAAATCCAAGTTCAAAAAAGGGCAAGGAATTGAAAGTAGATTGTGCATGTTTACTCATACAGAACATTTTTCAGGAAAAAGTCATTCTACAGCAGACAAACTGCAAATTCTGTCAGTGGAAGGCTGGGTTTTTTTCCAAGCCTGTTTCTCCTCCTACTCCAGTCACACAATCAGCTACAATAAAAAAGTTTCAGGGCATCGGCATTAGTGCTTCATAAAGTGAAGAAAAGCTCTTCCATTGACATCAGAGGTTAAAGATTTAGTTCACAGGGTGATAGTACTGGCCAGGTTCTATGCCCTTGCAACTTCACCAACAGGCCTTCGTGGGTCTATCCATGCTATGAGCTCCCATCCTCTCCTCATGTGAACTCTTTCACCCACGCATTGAGTGGAGAAACTGATTAACACATCCATTCAGCAATAACTATTTTCGGCAATTTCTCTGTTTATGATTTGATGGAAAGCACCTTGGTCCTCAGCAGCATACATGTCATATCTTACACAACTGTAAAGGTAACATTTCCTTTAGAGGAAACATCTCACTCTAAATTCAACCTAACAAAATTTCAGCCTCATTATGTGAAGTGTGGGATGAAACTAATAACTAAAAGTTATACTTGTGGGAAGCATAAATATAAAGAAATTCAAGTCGGGCTTTAACTGAATGTTAAGCAGAAAATTGTTCTTCAACTTTAAAGACAAAACCCAAAAGGGGGAACTGTGATCACTCTCAATACTGTTTCTACAAAGTAAAAGGGATGATTCTCTCAGCTCAGACTCAACAAGATGAGTACATTTAGTATAAAATCATTGAGACTGGCACACAGAACAGAGCCTGTTAAAACTTCCCCCTTCCATTGAATCAGAACTTAAGCTCAAAGTAGGGACGTATTATAATCTGGATATATATAGAAGAAAATATCTTCCTATGAACTTTGGTGGTACAATACATGGGAAAAAGAAGGAAAAGTTATGAAGGCACTTCAACTTTAGTAGCAGCCAAAGGCAAATATCATCTGTAGAAATGTAATGGGGTGCAATGAAAACAGAAAAACACCAACAGTCTGAAATATTAGTGAGGGGTCTCTGTTTCTTTAGATGCCATTGATTTAGGACTAAGAATTTAAAAATTTATTTACTTTTAATTATCTCATAGACATCCAAGAGGAGTAGTAGGATCCAAAAATGTTTAAAAGAACAAAATTGCCCTTGCCAAGACAACGAACATTGGATGTTTCACTCAAGAGTTATTTGAAAGGGAAACTGTTATGGACATGTAGCACCCAAGGTCTGAACTCAGCACAAGCCAGATGAATATGGGGGCATTCAGTCATTGAGATAACCAGTTTCCCCATAACAAATATTTTCGTTATTTCTTACTGGAATTTGCTCCCCTCCCTACTAGCCCAGCAAATCCCGTTATTACTTGAGTATCAGGGCATACTGCCAGGCCAACTTTCCCAGGCTTTCCTAAGAGACTTCCTGCTCTCTTTGTGTCCTAATAAGCAGAAGATAAACTGTTTCTGCTTAAAACAATTAGTAACAAGGTGTTTTTATTATTACTGCTCTAAAGCTTAACCTATTAAAGCAAAGTCAGGAGTAGATTTTTTTTTTGTTGTTTATTTAAGAAAGCTTTACTTAAACAGACACTGAGGAATGTTGTTCTCCATAGAGTTTACACAGGAGGTCAGACTACATGACAGTCAGCCATTTTGACTTCTGCTTTTACACACCACAGAGAAGCATATCAAACTTACTGCTAACACTAGTGCTGGACAGAGTAGAGAGTTACCACCCAAATGCCTGATTACAGGCTCATAAATTACCATGAAAACAGGTGCTTTGCTGTTCCCATCCTGCCCCATTCCCAGTTAGATTGTACTCATCTGATTATTGAGAACATTAATTGATACACTGTGAACTACCATGTACGTTACCTGTGACAGGACCAGGTAACTCAATAGGAAAATTCTCTATTTACGGTTAAAACTGACAAATGAAATATGTTACTTATTAACATCCTTAAGAAAGTGCTGTATATAAAGAAAACCAAAACAACCAAAAACACAAAACCCCTCAACAAACAAACAAAAGAAACCCATTATTCGCCCAGTAAAATATGGGGTTTTTTTAAGTTTGTGCTTAGAAATCTGGTTGGATGGATGTCTGTTCCATTATTTTGTGCACCAACAGAAACTAGAGAATATATATTAGCAAATTGTAGCAAAAAAATCTTGCTGTCAGTCCTCTGATTAAAATCCCACTGTAATGAGATGTCTTATCTTCAGGGCCAGCCTTGGGAATAACAGAGTCCATTAATTATTTGGCAGTTAGCAGCACACTTTGTAATTCATCCATTAAGTGCAACCTAAACTCTGATCTAGAGAGAAAATGGGCCTGACAGAAACAACAATTCTTGGGAACTCCCATCGGTAATACATTAGTAGTATGGCTTAAAAAGTTTATCCTCACTGGATTCTAGCATTTCAAAATGCACTGCTATCAGCTCAGACTGCTGTGAAACTTGCTGTGCTGATTTAATCACCTTGCTGCTGTGTGATGTGTTGAAGACATTGCATCATCTCCTGCTGCCCTTTAGAGGCATGCAATGTAGCAAGATCTTTCAGGAACCCTTCCAAACATATTCTACTGACTCACATCTTCGGACATGACCATTAAGTAACAATCCAGGTTACAAGAAAAAAGAAATAGCTGCCTTTAGAATCACTGAATTTCTTTTTTCCACTGAATTTATTTCAGAAGCTGGAAATGTTTGGATATTTGTTGTTTTCTGGTAATTGTGCTCTCTTTTAATAGTATTCTAATACAGAAGGTGATAAAATTGTTAAGAGGTCCAAATAAAATACTTTGCTATGATTAAGATAATTAATTGTCTTTTCTTTTTTAACCTATCCTCCAAAGGGCCTTGTAAAGTACTGAATTTAGCAGAAAGTTTGAAATTTGGAAAACTTTTGAAAGCAACTATCATCTCAAGCATGACTTTGGGTGAAATGCTAAAACTTAATTGTTTTCAAAGAGAAATTTACTAGGATTGTCTGGGACAAACACTTGTAGCTCACCTGAATTATTTCCTTTCCAGCCTAGGCTGCTGAAAGCAGCCATGATTTTGCTTGTAATTTTCTAAAAATGAAAGAGAATAACATGGATTAGAATTTGATTACGAAGGGTACTCCCTGTGTCCCATGCTGAAATTCTCTGTCTTGGCTATTTCACATCGCTGGACAGCAAACTACTGAAGTCCTTACAGTTTATTCTCACTACAATATTTTGGTCCAATGACTTGAGGTCTGCTGTTTCACACTAAAAATTATTCCCAGTTCTCAAGTCTACTGACTCACTGATTCATACTGAATTGTGTCCAGTGATTCCAGCTGGTTCTTGTATTTTGTATACAATGTCTTTGAGTCATTTTTCAAACGTTCTATACAAAGAAATCAACAACTATTACACGTTAATATGTCCTAGATTCACACTTGCCTTACCTGTCTACATTTATTTCCTTTCCAGAAAACAGGATGATTTGAATGCGTGAAAAATTTTACATCTCAATTCTGATACAAGAAAAAAATGTCCCATCCTTTACCCTCTCTCTTTTTTTTCTTAAATCCTGTCCCATCAAATGTGCTGAAAAAACATTGTGGGGTGTAACTACTTTTGTGAAAAACTTGGAGGTTGAATGTTTATATAAAGAGTGGCTTCAGCAGCAAGTGGAACAAGACAAGACTCTGCAGAGCATCATTACCTAGGCAATCAACTCCTCAGTTTCTCCTCTTGTCTGCCCAAGTAGCTCCTGCCAGATGTGCCAAACCGTGAGGAGTGAGGAATCTATGTTTTTTGGAAGTTCACAGTGGAGGTACCAAAAGGGTGAAAAACATACTTCCTAAACTTTTACAGGCTCAGCTTCGTGGGATCATATTTAAAAGGCTCTCCATGTTCTGTGCTCTCTTCTCATTCTCCAAATGAGTGCAGGAGAAAGTCTGTGACACAAAAAGACCACATTGTTGGTAACATTGGCTTTTATGGACATTTTCTACTGGTGAGATGTTCACTGCTCATGTGGAACCACCTTTTGTATTCTGCCAATGAATTCAGCTGGAAATGCTGAAGAATCTAAGCTGCAGCATGTGACATGAGCAAGTTTGTCCAGATATCAGGAGATCAGATTTTTCTTCCTTTCTGTTCATGGGTCAGAAAAAGAGCTTGCTGCTTCTGATCATATTTGTAAACAGTCTACTTTGGAAAATAAAGAGTTCCTTTGAGATTTGGTTTTTCAGAGTATTGCTCAGTTCTCTTCTAGCCAACATTAACCCTATTGCACCAAACACAATATTTACACCACCACATGACTCTCGGATGTCATGCTTTACATCACCATCACTCACTTCTATGCTGTTTATCAAAGTCATAGTAAAGGAAGAAACAGGGTCTAAACCATAAAGACCAGATAGAATGCATAAAGAGTTGAGTGGAAAGGTACTACTTAGGTACCAGTCTGAGTCATTCCATTTCCTGTCTACCTACCACTACATCAAAATCCACAGGTTTACAGATGAGTAGTTTTATTTGTCTGAATTCCTGGCACACAGGCATTCACAGAGAGATGGAAAACAGAGAGGATTCTCTCACATTTGAGACAGTTCAAGGGATGGGAAACTTAGAACCCTCTTCCCAGTCTTAGAGGCATATCAGAAAGCTGATTCCCACAGACAGGAATTTGTGCCAAAATGTATCATCATTATTATTAAATTATTATTACGTTATATAATTAGTTAACTATTTCAGGCATTATCCATGTCTTTTTATTCTTCTCTTTCCTTCACAGAGATACCTCTTCAATAACTTTTTTTTCCTTCTAGCATGGAAATACATTCCCAGGAAATTAAGGGAAACAAATTACTGCCTATTATGATGTTGCAACTTCTAACCACAGGGTTCAGCATCAAGAAGTAAAGAATAATTATTGGAACATTAGGGCTTAACTAAACATTTCAGTATTTGGCAGGGCATACTCTGAACCAAGAAGAAAACAGACAGTCATGAATATGTATATTCACACTAGGTGGCTGTAAAATGTAATTGGAAGTAATGTTCTAGGAATTTAAATTTTAGCTACGTTATATAGATTTTTAGCATAGTGTTGTGATACTAAAATGAAGCACTTCAAAAACATTATATTTTGTCATTTGCTGTTGTTAAAGCACATGGTAGCATAGAATTAATGCTTTGCATGGGTCTTCACAAGGGTTCTTGAGATTTTTTTGACAAACCAGATCTTTATCATCTGCTCTGAAAACCATGCTCATCGACAAACAGAAGACCACCTGATTCCTCCATATTGAACACAGCACTTGAAAGGCTATAATATTGAAGCTATGCAATCCATTTGTGAGATTTGGAGGTCAGCCTGCGCTCTCGGTCACCCCAGAATATACCAAACTTCAGAAGTATTTTTCAGAATTCAAGTTTTCTCAAGGGAAGGGAGAAACTTCTGCTGGAATGAAAAGTTTGGTGCCTCTTAAAAAGCTGGAATGTGTGTCCTTTTGGATGCAAAGGGTCAGGGCTCTCAGAAAATAGATCGATTTTGAAACCATAGACATTAAGATTACACAAAACTTGCAGTTATAAAATAGGAGGGCAATTAATCTACATTTACAGCTGTAAAATTCCCATATTGAAAGAATATGTAAATGTAGACACCTTGTGTAAAATACAATAGAAAAAAATCTCTCCCTCATTACTGTACATTTCATGTGTTATCAAGTTTCCCACCTTTTTAAAATTTAACCATCCATATGGTTACCACAGAAATTAGCCAGCAGCCACTGTGTCTTAGATCTGAAGAGCAGATGACATTTCTCAGAAGGAGTCACTGGCCCTAGAGAACTGTCACCCTCTTGGGGGACACAGTTCTCTTTCTGTAGCCTGACTTTGTGGCATGGAAGACACTTCTAATATCCCCTGCCTTCTTACTACGGAAAACAGACCTTGAGGTCTGTTTCCTGCCTCCTCTGACATGGTGTCACAGACAGACCATCACCCAGGCACCACAAACCTGAGGCAGAGCAAACACTGCAGTCACTCCATGCCAGAACATTTCCTATGTTGCCCATTTGGCAATAGCAAGAAACACGGCTGAAATTTCACTCATGAACTGGTCACAGACCAGGCATTCCTGTGCTTACCACAGCTCACTTTCCTCCTTGGAGAAGCTCAACAACATCAGCAGAACCCCAGAGTCCTACCTGCAGCCTCAGCCTCACATCCTGACCTTGCACACCAGCTGCTCTTCTCTTTCTGACTGGGATCCTGTAAGACATGTCCTGTAAGGACAAATCAAAAGAGTCTTTCTAATTTGCCCCACCATTTGTCCTCTTGTCCAAACTGAATGCAAAAATTACTGTAGCATCCCTTTTCTGACCTGCAAGGCATCATCTTGCATCCCAAACTGAGTTAAACACAGCAGCCCAGCTCCCCCACCTACCAATGTGATCCTCCTTTTAAATTAGATATCAGGAAGAAATTCTTCACTGTGAGGGTGGTGAGGAACTGGAACAGATTGCTCAGACAAGTTGTGAATGCCCCATCATTGGAAACATCCAAGATCGGTGTGGACAGAGCTCTGTGCAACCTGGTTGTTGAAGATGTCCTGGCTGATTGTAGGGTCCAGATGATCATTACAATATCCCTTGCAACTCAAACTGTTCTATGATTTTATATAATCAACAGTGCATTAAATCAGCCAGCCTTAAGTAACACTGACACATCTCCCACATGATCAGATTTTTTTGGTGTCTACAGCAGCAAGTGATTAATTGATGAATTAAACTTCTTAAAACAGAGTGTTTCCAATTAGAGTAATTAAGAAAACAAACAAAATAACAAAAGCATTCAATAAATAATGACAAGCCATCACTGACTTTGGTTTGCTGTCCCAGCTTTGATTGATGACAGAGCATGCTATTTCTCCCATGCTGTCTTCAGCAGAGATGGTTTACACTGGCAAAAGGTTTAGTTAAACTAGTTCCCAAGACAGACATAGCTCGCTGCATCATTTGCCATCAGAACAATACTCACGAGAAGCAAAGTCTTAAGCATAGATCACAAATTCCACCAGTTTCATCACTAATATAGGTGATGCTGGAAAACAATCAGATTCACATGGCTTCAGCTACAAACTCCTGAGTCCCTCAGTATTTCTGAATCAGTTCCTACCTATTTCAGTGCTCTCAAAGACCAAGGATTTAATTCATCACAGCATTGTCTTTACCCAGACCCCCCTTGCATGCCATCACTGGTAGCCACTGGTTGGTTCTAAGCAGTCTAAGTGCAGGTGCTTAAAGCACTCCTGGGAACCTGAGACTCTGACCATGGTTTGGTGTGAGTACAGCACGAAGCAGCTCATTGTTTTTTGGCCCTTCACAAAGCAGCAGGTGAGCCATCTTAATTTACCATGAGGTCTCTTAGAGAAAACCCAACAACCAGTGTGGGCTTACCTCGAAATACCTCCCTGTAATTTGCAAATGAGAACTCACAACTCAGCTGCCTGTACATTAAGGCTGAACTAACACTTTGAGGAAGTAATTTCACCAGTCTCTTCAAGGCATCTCCACAGATGAATCAGAGCACTAATAAAGCCTTTTAGAATGCTGTTTAGAAACACACAGTTTGTTTGAAGTGTTAGATAAGCAAAGCTTGTAACAGTACCTGACATTTATCCTTAGCATATCTGACCCATTGTCACCCATAACCTAGGATTTATGTTTCCTGGCATTCAAATTACTGTGCTTACTTTAAATGGTACTTTTCTCTAAATTGTTAGTTTTTTCTTCTTTTTTGTTTATTTATAATAAACTTACTATAGTAATTCTCACTTCCCTCACTTTTTTTTTATTTCTTGTGGGTATATCAGGCTTCTTATAACACAATTGAATTCAGCGTTTAAGGAGACATTTAAAGGGGATTCCAATACATTCAAAAGATGTCCAAAGACATCCTGCAAGCTCAATTATTCTGTGATTTTATTTCTTTTTGGTCATGGTCATTTCCATGTCATCTGAGTGTTTTTACTCATGCACTAAGCAACATGACTAACATCTGTCCCATATTGTTTGTTTTCTTCTCTTTCCCCAGGGGAAGAAGCAGGGAAGGGCTGTATTGGTGAAGTGGTTTTCATTTGTTTATTTGTTTAGCATGCATGTTGCTATGTGTTTACAATAGCAAACACAAGGTCAGAGTAATGCTTCATGGAATCAGAGTGGGAGCTGGAATGTGTATAGTGGTCCTCAGGACTCAGAAGAGCCCCTAAGACTGCCAGGTAAGCCCTTGCCTCTTTCTGTGCAACAGGTGCGCAGATGGATATGGTTTTCACTCCTAAACTTCTTTGTCTCAGGCTTGGGAAGGCTTTGAATGAGAACACACAGACCTTAAACCTGATTCAGAATTCAGCAGGGAACTGGTATGTAGAGTAAGGGCATGTCTGGCATGGTTGTGGAAATGCCTGTCTGGGAAGAGCATTATTGTGTTCTGAAGATGCCTGAGCACTGACGGTTTCACACACCAGTCCAAGGCTAACCAGGATGAGAAAAGGAAAATGTTCAGAAATTGAACATGAGACAGCACATGGCAAATGGAAATACTCTTCCACTAAGACAAAGGACTGTTTATAGCAAGTTGCTCACAGTGATTTTGTCTGTCTAACCATCCTGATCACTTACTGGCTCAAGGACAGCTTCAGGAAGTTGTTTTTGCTAATCTCTTATGAGATAATGACTATCTGATACTTCCTTTTCTTGTAAAATATTGGTTCTAGCTCCTTGTGCATTTGCAAAACTTCACCCCTGGGGCTGAAATTTCCCATATCTATGACAAATATTTTGTCAAAATTTCACTCATCAAACATGGAAGGAGATAAGAAAGGATATGTTTTGCCCTTGCTAAAAAGATGGGCAGCTCTTCCATGAAAAATCCTTGGAACTGTAAAAAAGGCTGTAAGGAAATTGCTAGATTGCTCAAGAGAGATTTACTTGTTTCTCTGAAAACATGGATATTTGAGAAATTGTAAGCTGCCATTGTAATCACAATTCACGTAAACACAATGAGGTTTCTTAGCTGGCCTTGCAGTCTTGTCCTACCAGAGCACATGTTCACCATTGCCAGAAGCCAGCAATATAAGGTTCCTCCCAGCTTCTCTGGGCAAAGAAAAAGGAGCAAGGTTCTTTCGTGCACAGAAGAAACTGTCTTCTCAGTCCTCTTTTCTGAAAAAATGAATGAAAGGGCCAATTCAAATGCCTGAGTAACACTTAAAAGTGCTAAAATATAAAAAAACTACGGAATTCTTGGGTTTTTGGAGACACAGAGATAAGAAGAAGAGAGGCTGAGACACACAACCTGGGAGAAACTCAGAAAAGCATCCTTGATTCCAGATGACTAACATTTATGAGAAAAGAAATCTTAATAGGTCTTCATTATCAGGCAACTGTTTTTATATGCTACTTGCCTAAACTTCAAAATTCTGGAAAGATTTTTGAATGATAATTTTACTGTTGCTTTCAAATTTTTGCTGGAAATGTTGAATGTGACTGAATTCACATAATATCCCACTGAGTCCTTTCATAAATGAAGGTCTGATAAGGTGACATATCCACACATTCCTGGAGATGTAATATTGTAATACATTCAATAAGTCTGCATCCACACCGAAAGAAAACTAGAGATTCCATGGGAAAAATCTTAATTCTGGGTTTTTCTCTTATTTCCACATCATTTCCAAGTAATTCTTCATTGTTTTTATTACTATAGTTTGCCATGCCACATTAAGCAACAATAGGGAAGTTATTATCTTTCATTTCCTTTCAATAGAGAGAGAATCTCCTAAAATACTGTCTTTGCCTTTTTCTTTTGTTGGTTTCTCAATAAGCACAGAACAAAAAAATTTGGTCAGAGTTTTTATCTTTTAAGATTATGATTCTAACAAGTGCATATTGTTATTGGTCTTGACCTTGATAGGAAGGCTATGAAAATGTGCGTTGAGTTTAATTTATAGTTGACAAAAGAAATGCCCGGTTTTACTGCTACAAATCCACAATGTAAGAATTCCTTGTTCTGCCATGCATGTAACTGTCTGACTTGAAAAATTCTGAACATTGTTTTGAGAAAGCATGGGCCAAAATACTCCTTAAACATCCTCAACCAATCTTATTAAGACTTTGGGTTAAGAAAAGCAAGGAAAACCAGAGCTTTCTCATGTACCCTGAGAAATTTTCTCTTCTTTTTCTGTAGAGCATCTTCAGATAGAACACTAACAATATTTCAAAGACTAAAGAGAAGAAGAAAAGGGCAGTGTCATTTGAAAAGGAAGTGTGTCTTGGGATTCAAGATGGGCCAGGTAAGTTACACAAAGGCAGGAGAGGTGAAGGAGCTGCTGGAACTCATGATAAACAGCAAGTGGAGAGATATGAAATAAAGACCAGGCAGTCAGGAGGTCAGAAGGAAATCCAAGAAAAGTCTGTTGTAGTTCTGAGGCTTAGTTTAGAGGCCTTCAGGAATTTAGAAAAGGGCTGATGGGATCCAACTGCTGGACCTTCTATATTCCTTCAACTTAACAGATACAGCGTTGGTAGGAATGACAGCAAATGACAGACATGGTGATTAGAGGTGTGAATTCAATAGAGGCAAAATAAAAAATAATTAAATTTCAAGAACAGGGGATGCTGCTGAATAAGCAGGTGTGATTACAAATGAACTTGGTTTGGAATGTCTTTGGCAGTACCTGAAAAGCTTCAATTGTTCTCTAAGGCAGTATCAAAATTGTGATTTTAGCTAAAGCTCTTGTTTCCAAATCCACAACACGAATATACACCCTGGCAAGGGCTATACTGCATGGACCCAAGAAATATCATATGGTTTAGCCACACTGTGTTTATTTCTATGGCTGGTTCCCATTCATTCACTATTTAGGAAAACTGGTGTTCTCTCATTACTCCAGAGTGATTTTCAGAAGAGAAATTTTACAATAATTGTAGGAATTACTTGTAAAATGACCATTTATTTGTTTGATGACCTGTTCCAGCATCCAGTTACATGAAATGCCCAAAGAAAATGAAGTACAGACATTTCAAGGCACACTTTTACAGTCTAGGCTATGATATGAACTGTCAGTGCTCTCTGGATAAGAATCATCTAGATCTCCATTCTAAGGAGAATCATGTCATTGATTATCAAATCACAATGACTTGATGTTTCAAAAATCTTCAACCAAAAAAGAAAATATATTTTTCCTGGCATTTCCCTAGTTATTTCCACCCTTAAAAATTCCTAATATCACTGAAGCCACATTTGAAATACATCACATTTAAAATTATAAGATTAGTTAATAAGTGTATTTTCTGTGGAAATTTTGGAGTGTTATTGTTTGTCTGCATATTCTGCATAACAGAAAAAAAGGATGCTAGTTTTTACCATAATTTATCCCAAAAAAATGTGCAGCTTCTCATATAATACTTCTAGAGATTTAGAAAAGACAGAATTATTACTATTTTTTATTATAATAATAATTAGAGAAGATTTAAGTGCATTTTTCTGATTTCTTAGCTTTTTTTAAAAGTTACTGAGTGAAAGGTTCTTTACTTTGTAAAAAATGTGGTAACTATTTCCAAGCTTTGGAGGCAAAACATACAATATATTATCTGAAATACCATCTCCAAAAGCAATGGAAAATTGCTGACCTGATCAGAAATAGTAATCATAAATATAATTAGTACAACTGGAAATAGGAAGTACAGGTGTAATACTCCCTTATAGGAAGGTGAAAAGAATGGGAAACTTTCCACCATATTGCAGTTACCATGGCTACTTGCTGGGTTGCTGTATGTAGTATGAGATATAAAACACAAATGTAGAAAATGAGTATCTGCTCCATGTGTTGTGCATGTCTACACTTAATTTATACTTCTAAAAAGTAATTTTAAATAAGAATTTTCAAAGCCAAATTATCAAACATTGGTGGAACATGAATAAAACTGCAATCGGTGGAGCCGCTAAGATTTCTTGCATCAGAAATACAGGGGTTTGAAAGAGTAGCCACAACAGAAGAGACCTTGTTAAACTTGATTTTATGGGAAGAGCTGCCAAGGACCCAGTTCTATGTTCCATCTTGCTTTAATTGTAGGTCACGCTTCTGAAAAGACGCAAATAGTCAGCAAGTCAAAGTGTTCTTACTGGCACACTTAACAGTCACGTTTTCTTTTTAGTTCAGTAACTACTTGAAAGAGACCATAGAGACATAGGACATCTGCAACAGATATCCTTTTAAATATTTATGAGTGCATTCAGAACTCAGGGTGATATATTAGTTGCATGCAAAGACAGGTGATGGTTTTAGAATTGTTATGATGACAGCAGTATGTTAACATAGTCTTGTTTGTATTGTTTCTTATTTCAAAACAATCTAGCCTTTATTTCACCATCTGCTTAGAAAGCACAGCCTAAAAATATATTGGACATTTTGCCTCTCCTCTGATCTGTATGAATTGCTTCTATACAAACAGACACATCTAAACCCATGCTTCTCAGTTATTACTGCCACATTTAAATATCATGGTAGTGTAAAACACATCTTGTGGCAAACATCAGAAATGTTGTTGGTTTCTTTTGCTTATACTCACATAACCCACATTTGATCTGCTTGTTTTCTTCAGAATGGGAAGCTTCAGAAGCTTGTTTTCTTCAGAATGGTCCAGCTTCAGAAGCTGGACCTCAGTGTGTAAACTCTTGAAGAACCATGGTAATAAAAAATGCTAAGAAATACTGATAAGAAAATTGTAAATAAACATGTATACTCTTCATTTTTCCTGTTAGTGTAATATGAAAGAAATAACACTGCAGTCAGAATGACTGTTTATTTGGCTGAGAAGTTAGAAAACTTGTTCATACAGAAGAAAATAACTTAATCCTTGCCCTTCTTATACTGAATAGAACAAAAGATACCAAAATACAGTAAAATAGTAACCCTTTCAAGGGACATAATCAGATATGTATCTGACTGGAAAAATGCTGTTACAGAGCTGAAACTTCATTTTAAATCCAGTAATATTCAAAATTGTGTGAAGTGCAATCAAATGAAAGACATTCATAAAACCAAAATCTCTTCTTTCTCCACTGGAGTGGGGCATTATGCAGAATTAAATTACAAGCATTTTTTTGACTAATTGAAAAATTCTATATTTTTCCAAAATCGTTTGGTATTACTAATATCCTCTGGAAATAATTTTGAGGTTTTTAGAGTCAGTATCTCATGAGTCCTAGCTGAGTAGGACTAAGAGGGTCCTAGCATAATACTTTATTACAGTAGAGCCTTTTGCAGAAAAGAAAAATGAAGTGATTGTAAAAGTTATCATGTTTAATCTTCAACTTACAAGGAAGACCTGAGACTTTCTCCTAAAATTATAAATACTTGGTTTGGTG
>VYXF01003082.1:578424-608238 GCA_013397295.1 Polioptila caerulea | reverse complement strand
TAAAATCTGCAATGTTATTATCAAACAATGTAAACTGTAATTTTGGATTAAATACTTATTTCTAACTGTATCATTTGTTGCACATATTCAAAATTCCAAACCAGGCATCCTAAAATAATGATCTACATGTTATTTTAAATTCAAAGTTTATCCCTTTTTAATAAGTCTTACATAATATCTTCAAACTTTTACTTTGCAAACATGACTGCTTAAATCCTTTTTTTTTTTTTTTTTATGAAAACATATTTTCAAAGGCAAAGATTCAGGCCTATGAATTTAGGATTTAAGATGCAGTAGTCAAAGGCTGACAATAAATACAGTTTGAAAGCTTCAAGTGTCAATTCGAATTCCATTGGAAATGTTCATAGAAATATTATATTTTGACAGAGTTTTCTGTCCGAAAAGACATTATTTAAATATTATCTTCTTCTGAGATACTGACTCTGTGGATATTCTCTTACAAATTCCAGTGAAATCCTAACAGCTATGCCAAAGTGTGGGAACCCAGAGCTTGTCCTTGACTGCTCTGGGGGCTCAGGGACCTGTGCAGAAGGCCCAGAGGGCTCTGAAGCCCTGGCAACAAGCCCAAAACACCTGTGGGTTGGATTTTAGTCCATGAGAGAAATTACCAGCCTTAAAAGAAAAAATACAAGTCTCACAAATTTAAATAGATTAATAGTAAGATTGTCACAGGGTGGAAAAGTAGATTTTAGGTTTAGTACATGGGGGTGGCTGAAGCCAAGATGGAGGAACCGCATGGCTTTTAGACTTCTTCCTTCTTCTTCATCTCCTCCATGATTCTGCTGTGGTGGTGGCACTGGTGATTGGTTTGAGTAGAATACACACTGTCTAACGTAGATGATAGATATTGGAGAATAATTGTAAATAAGGTATACGTAGTTCTTAGTATAAAAGATAAACCACCACCTCTCGGGGGGAGAATAGCCTGGAACTGTCGTGCTGTGAACACCTCGGCAAGACAGAGAGAGCAGTGTTCTAGATAAGCTATTATAAACAATAATAAAAGTATCTGAAGGCCGAAGATTTGCACGTCTTTCTTCTCCTGGGCAAGGAAAAGGACTTTTAACACCTTGGGGACTTTCCCAGAAAAAGAAGAAAATCCCCACACCAAAGAAATGAACCTGAGTGATGTTTTGACTTCTTTCACACTATTATCTCATTAATATATTGATTCACCAAACTTAAAAAATCACAATCAAAACTGGGTTGTGATCACCCAGACCTCTGTAACACCAGCAAATACAATTCAATGGGACTGTCACAGAGCTTGAAATTCTGTAGAAACACAAAACTCTACTGACTTGGGATGGTATTGAGACCAAGATGTGGCTATCCATACTGAGAAGAAATTTCCTTTTAATCCTTTCCAAAATGAATCCTGGATACCAAATGGGTCTGGATATGTGGATGTACATATCTCAGTAAAACATCAATATGCCCTGAACCAATGGAGAGAACACCATTTTGATGATGTTTTTCCCTTTATATTCAGTTGCAATAATGCAGTGGAGCACTTCTATCAACACAGGGCCAGTTTCAGACTGCTTCTCCTGCATGGAAAAATCTGTCCTGTTTAAAACGGGACACACTCGTATCTGCTGCTACATGCAGCCTCTTCAGCATGCCTCTTCAAAGAACTGACATGTCTTTCCTGAACCCTTTTGCAAGGGGATTTGTATCATCACTTAATGACAAACAGTCCCCTCTCACACCAGTTTTGCTATTAAACTAACTAAAGTAGCACCACATTATGTGCCTAATGATCTGTATATACATTCACTTTGCACTCCACTTGCAATGCAAACATCAGCCATTCCTACCCATGCTTTTAGACAGGCATTTATTAAAATGAATCTGAAGCAGAGATTAATTGTTATTTATTTCAGCCTTATTAGATACTGCCTGTTTTCTTATTTCTGTTGTTTCTTAGCTCCTAGACAAAACAATATGACCTCTAAGTTAATGGGCAAATGAGTAAGTGGTAAGTGGATTTAAAAATAATAGGAAGTACCTGGAGAAAGGGAAAACACTGTATCTCATACATTACTTGATGAAACTAAAAGACATGAAATATACATGAACCAAAGCTTGCAAATCAGATGGCTTTTTAAAAAAGGAAGAGAAAAACTGAAACACAGTTCTGGGGCAGTTATGATGCCTCTATTGAAGCTGAGAGTCAGGACACCAGGAAATAAATACACTGATTCAGTGACTTGTCATGGCACTTACTGATTAAAGCCCCTGAAGTTATTGGAAAAAGTTTTCCAGGTGTGATGTTCATCAGCTATTGCTCAAGCTGGGAATTAGTTAACAGCATGCTGAAATACTCTTTTCCATCTCATCAAATATTCACCTTCATGAAGTTCACTTGCTCCCACCATCTCTGCTTATGTAAGCAGAAAATACTTGCTCAGCTATCCCATTGTGAGGGCTTCCACTATTCCTATTTCCTAGTTTAGATAAAAAGCTTTTCATCCTCAGTGTCACACATTCAGCAGCATTTATTCCATGTGGGTTATGAAAATTTCAAGCTTTAAGTGCCAGAACCATCTGCCTCCTCTATCCATATGCCTCAAAGCAGACTTTCCTATATCAAGTTAATGGGTTTGTTTCAGTGGCAAGTGACACAATAGGGTGACTCTTTGGGTTTTGAATCTGGTATTTCATTTGCATGCAACATCAGATTTGTTTACTGTTGTAGATATGTGGGATTTGTTTCAGAAAACCAACCACTGCTTTAGACCATTTTGGCTTCTTTAGCAGAGTATGTTTGCTTTGCAGTGATTAAGTAAGCATCGTGTTCAGTGAGGTTTCCATCTTTGTCAAATCATAATCATTGCACACACATACATAGTTTGGACTCAGGAACATTGAAGAAGAAATTTCTACACTAAAAGCTCTTTACATTAAAAAAGAGAACACGTGTGGTCAAGTCTCAAACCTGAAACTACTATTGCAGTGAACATATTGTACTAAAGTACTTGTATCAGGACCTACTTACGTGTCCCAGAGTCATGGCAGGAGCTGTCATAGAGCTAATGAAATACCAGCAGAACTGATAAATAGGAATCCATAATAAAGTCCACAGATTTTCTTAGTCCCTCACCAAAAATCTAAGTGGTAACAGTAAAGCCAAATATTGGTTTCTGTATTCTAAGGCCTCTGCATATTCAATTCAATATTGTACTCGATTCATGTTGCAGAGCTTCCCAACACACACAGCTTTGCAGAGTATTTCATTTCATGTCTCAAGCTGCTTGTTTCATGTCATGCCAGATCAGATGAACAACAGAAACTGCCCAAGCAGATAGCTGTTTGTGCAAGACTCTGAGCTGGAACAGAGACCTTAAGGCTGGCTGGGATTCATCTCACTGATTTGAGATGTCTGCAACATAGATTATGACTTCTGAGATAGCTGTCCACAGCTCCTGGGTGGGGTGATTCAGCTGACCTATTTCTAGACATCTGCTTTAGGGTAGCATGACTTAAGCTCCGGGAGTGTTATCTGTCCTTCAACTGAGTATAAAGGAAGCATGTGGTGACTAACCCAGAGGGAGATGTTGACATTATCAGATGTTTTCTATGACTTCTGAACTCAGCTCTTTCACTCTAATTTAGTGAAACACAAATAGGAACTCACACGTTATTTCTTTTCCCCCTCTTCCTAGAACAAGACACATTCAGCTATTCTTGAGCATAGCCAGCTCTACCCGGCTAGACCAGATCTCCAGTAAAGTGGTTAATCTCTTTATTGGTCTACAGTATTCAGAATTATTTTTATTGAGCAGTATCTTCCACCATTACCACAGGTTCATTTCTTCTGGTAATTTTCATCTTCTTTTCCAACTAAGAATTTCACACAGTGATAAGTAAGGAAACTGAGTGCCATCTTCCTCCTATCTCCAGTAAGGTAAGCTGTTCAGCCACACAGACTTTGAGGAAGACTACTTTTGTCCTAAAAAAGCTGTCTGTCATATTAATTTTCCATGTTTTAACTAGTGGCTCCTCCATTAACAAAGTAACAGCCCAGAAAACTGATCACAAATATTCCGTTGTTTAGTCACATATCCATCTATAAGATACAAGAGGAATCTAGTTAATATAGTTACCGATCTCATTAAAATTTCCCTGTGGTGTTAGAGACAATGGAATATTTTGGTTGAAAAGGGATGTAAAATTTTTAGATAAGGCCAAGTTATATAGGTCCCTGAGCAACCTGGTCCAGTGAAAGATGTCCCTGCCCATGGCAGGGAGAATGGAAGTGGATGAACTGTAAAGTTCCTTCCAACCTCAACATTCTATTTCTATGATTCTGTGATTCTATGGCAAAAACCATGGCAGCCTAACACTGATCCTAGCTCTTGCATTAATTCCCTCCTCTGGAACTTGCCAGTGACTACTCTACATTATTCAACTCAGATATGGATACTATGAGAGGCAAATGTATAGAGACTCAGAGAAACACAGGCTGTCATGCTTGGACTAGGAACATAGAGCCATGGACAGGACATACTGGGACATCAAGTTGAGTTTCTTGGAAATTTAGGTAATCATGATATATAATCCCCCCGCTATACAGAAGGAACGCAAAGCTGAAAGCCCCAATAATTCCTCAATTTCAGAAGCAATCCCCACCTGCACTGATCACATCAGCCTAAACAAAACAAAAGCTCTTCCTTTCCAAAAGCCAGTTGCTCAAAATACTTATTTCAGTACCTATTCTACCTAGCTGCCACACTCTATCCTAATCTTGACATGATTTAATCTGTTCATACAGATACTGGTAAACAGATACCCAAAAGACACAGCCAGACCCTGCCAAATCCCAGCACAAAATATCTGGTTCATGCTCTGGTGTTGGAACAGGAAATACTGCAGGGCATGATTTTTAATGATAGCATTAAATGAGGAGAATTATGCACCAGTTTCAATGGTCATTACACTGTCTGTATTTCTTTATTTTAGAAAAGGATTCAACATCAAATGAGGGCAAACAGCTCATAAATCTAGAAATAAAGTTATATTTTCTACGTGCAGAAATAGCAGTTTGTGTTGTTTTCAATAACTGCTTCCTATTTGGTTTATATTATTATTTTCCAAGAATTTATAAGCAAAATCCATTTTAAAAATTTAATTTTTTTAACTAAAATACATGATGTAAAATGGTAGATAAGGAAAAGAGGACAGATCCCTGACTTCTGCCATAGAACTTCATGTCCATTTTAAGGGAACTAATTGCATATGAAAGTTATTTATGATGATAAAGATGAAAACATAGAGCATCTCAGCTACAGGTGAGAGAGACACTAAGGGTATGCCTCTTCTGACTGCTATTCATACAAGATCTTACTCAAGACCATGTTTTTCATGCAAGTGAAAGGTGGAAAAACACAAGACAGACATCACCTGTAGAGATGAAAACATAATCCAAACCTCATCCAAATGAAACCTAAAACTTGGAGATTTGGTAAGCAATTACAGGAATGCCAGCATAGCACTGGGGGAATTTTATTTCAGAGTTCTATTGTCTTGTCTGAATAAAAGTCTGGGTAACTGTCTTTCTCACCATGCTACATAGTCCTCTGATCTGCTTCAGCAGGTTGTCTGTGCTCTTTCATATTAATTAATTTAGAATGTGAAATTGCAGTTCTTTGTTAAGCTAATATTCTCCTGAAATGTACCTGACAAATATGCCAGGGAAAGGATGCCCAAATATTATCTTGTGAATACGCTCACTTCCCAGACTTCCAATCTTAAGAATCCTGGTACTACAATAATTTGGAAAAAATATGTTACAAGAAACATCTATACTATACTTTGACACTTGGAAGGAAGAGAAAAGTCACCACAACACAAGAATTACAGTGTAAGAAAGAAGTTTTATAATTAGTCCTAACTTGTGGTTTATATTTTAGATAATACGTTATTTTCAGTTTATAATTCAACAGCTAATTTTGTAGTGAAAGAAATGCCAGAACATGCCAGAGTACTAATCCTTCTGACTGAAAACAGATACACTATTCTGGGCTCCTCCTGATACAAGATATCAATTATATACCTTATACCAATTATGAGTCATCAACAACACTGGTTTTGGTCCAGATATTTAGCTGGGTAATAGACCCCAAAAACCTGAGATTTTTAAGAATGCATGTGCAAAGATAGATTTTTTAAAATTTAATCTAATTATTTAATTTGAATTAATTCCATTCCAATACAGAGGTCAACATTTATTATGGATTTTATATTATGTAAATTCAATCTCTGTTTCAATTAGTATCAGAATTATTTTCTTTTTTTTCTTAACTCACAATTCTGATCCAGAACATCAGAAGACCTAAAAGGCTACCACATCCTATGCCTAAATACCCAGACATCTCTCAATAAATTACTCTTGGCTCATTTCTGGGAGTGGGAAAAACCATCCAGTAAAGATGACCATTAAAAGGAGACAACAAGAAATAACATGAAACAAGGAAGAAAACACAAAGGAAACAACTAAAATCAAGAGAAAAGATCTGACAATTGTGCAACAAAAATCATGGATCTGAGAAAGAAAATAGGGATTGGTTAATCATTAGGAGCACTGTCTGAAGTTAAGCAAACTTTGTAGATACCAATATTTCAGACACTACCCAGCTTCTCCTCTGTGCCACTCCTCATTCCTACTGCAATCTCATCAAATATCATTTCAGATAGAGAGCAGCTCTGCAGTCAAGCATGAGAACACGATGAAAAGTCAAAGGATGGTAAACACAGACTCATCTATTTCGCCAATATGACACACTTCAGTAATATCTAACTGCACTCATAGACAATTTATATTTAATTTTCAGCTGGTAATCTAAGACAGATTAAAAAGCTGCTTGAGGGTTTTTTTGACTTGATAAATTTTCCTAAATGTTTTTAGATTTGGTACCATTTTCTCATGATTCTTCATAATGAGGGTAGCAAGGTCCTGTTCTCAAAGTCACAGCTACTACAGGAGGTTGTAAAACATGACAAGAAGTCCCATTTCACATGTACGTGGAACCATCAGGTCTGAAGAACAGATGCTGTATTTCCAGACTGAGACAGATGCATTGCCATTCTCATTGCCACACACCAAATCCTGAAAGCAGCAATACTGGATCAAACTGGACAGCCTCCAGAAGTGGATTTCTAGACAATACATAATAAAAAAGTAAACACAATATGAATACCTTCCCATGCATTTATAAATACTGCTGCTAGAGCTCCTGGCAACCTGACAGTTTCTTACTGAACACTCTATTAAGGACACTGATGGTTGGAAAAGTGTAAGTCACATTAACCAAATTTGCTTATTCCCAATTTTCAGCTTGTTACTTTTAGAGCAAACACAAACCTCCCGTGTTTCCAAGTGTCTCCCTATCAATTAAGGAACTGATTTATTTATGTACATGACCAACTTTGTTCATATGAGGAAGAACACTTAATGAAAGATAGAAAATATTATTATATATTATTTTGTCTTAAATATGCTGTCAAGGAAAGATAATGTTCTCTTTGTTTTCCTGTACTATTTATTGCCACAGTATTCAGCAGTCAACTCAATCTTATTGGTGCATATGAGTTGCGGTAGATACCGTATGCTCACATTTACCATGCTAACAGTGGTCCTGTGAATGCAACAGAACTAACATGAGGTAAAATTATCACCAGATCCTGGGAGGGCAGCCACCTAAAACCACCAAGTAAGAAAACACTTCCTCCTTTTCTCCTTACTACTGTTTTATCTTGAACCTCATTAATTTCTTTTCCAAACTTCCTCTAGCAGGACACCTGTCCTGGTTAGCTCAGGTGACCATAAGATCTGCTTTTGACCTGCCTTGTTCCCCATCACCTTTGAAAAAAACCCCAGTGTGTCATCTGTCAATGCACTGGCTTTCAATGGTGTTTGATGGTGTACAGCAGGAGAGAGTGCCTCTGTAAGAATGGAAACTTTCACCCACTGCTTAATATATAGCCAAGCCTCTACTTACAACAAGGTGAGATCCAAGTAAAAAATTGTTACTTCCTAGGAGCATATTTTTTAAGAAAATCTTTGGGGGGTTCAGACAACAGGACGACACATAACCAAAACCAGGGAATGAAGAAAAATTAATGGCACGGGGTTTTTCTTCTGCCCACATGTTCCAAAATTATTTCAAAAGGGTTAGTGGTGGAAAAGAGATGGGAAGGAAACTCTACATTCTGTCTGCTCTAATTATTCCTTAACTAAGGCAAATAGCACTCACGGTGTTTAACATATTTGTCCCAAATATTCTAAAACACGTTTCAGTCAAGACCCAACACTGATCTCTTCAGCCAGCCAATAGTCACTGTCACACTACACCAGTTTAATCTGTTAGGACAGTTTCAGATCTGATCCAAAATAAAGGAAGATAAAAAGAGTCTTTTTCTTCTTCTAAGTGGCTGCTAGGTGCTCAGCCCCATGGTCACAGAATTACACAGTGGCAGAAGAAAGGTGTTATACAATTAAATAAAGGCAAATATTACCTTATTTGGAGGCAAGTTTGAACAGTCCCATTAACCAGTCAATATGAAAATTCTCTTAATACCTTTAAAGTGCGAATGTGTCACCATTTATACAAGCACAAGTAGAAGAAGAGGCTGCACTCATACACTATGGACACAGGTTACTGGACATATCAAGTTTGTTTCAGACTATTCGAAATGTTCTTCCACAGTCATCAAGCCTAGGTCAAATCAAAACAGCCTTTTACAACAATTTGCGCGTATGCTGTGCATGTTTCTGAGGCTTGTAAGTGCTCTTCAAAACCAAATATTGCTGCTGTTATCTGACTACTTTTAGAAGTTCCTCTTTTCTTCTTTAGTCATCTATAAGCTGTTGTGCTCTCAGTCCATATTTGACACTTTGCCTCTGGCTGTGCAGTAGGGATGGCAACTTGTCATTAATGGATATATTATTTAGGAAATTAGTAGATACTCTTAAGATGAAAGAAAATACATACCTCATTCTTGTAATTTTTTCATAGATGAATGTTTCTTTGAGGTTTGGTACTGAGTTAATTTTCTTTTATTAAACAGAGGAGAGATATTTATATATACCTGGTAAAATGCAAAGAATTTGGAACCAGAAAGTGCTGGAGGGCTTTGGAAGCAAGGAGGCCAACAGTGTGTGCACACAACCAGCTCCTCCTTCAATGCCTACACACTCCCATCTTGTGCAGGGAGTAACTGCAAGAGGACAACAGGATAAAAGAACTCATGTTAATGCAGGTTTGGACTCTGATGTCACTGAAGAATTAACAGCTTTATGACTTTTTTGGCTGTCCTTTCGAGCACTATAAAAGTTAGCAAGAGTATCACAACAGAAGCAAAATGGCCGAGCTCAGATCAAAGCCAAAACTGCATAAAACTGGAATAAACCCGTACCAGATCATCTTCATCTACTGCAAGCAGATTATGTTGTACTTATTCCATTTCTCTTCTGACATGATGAATTTTGTCTGCATTTAAACTGATGAAAATGAGATTATGTACTACTCTTAGTGTGAATTTTGCAGGAAAAAGTCTCTTCCCTTCTGTAAAATATTTTTCTATTTTTTTTCATAATTTTCTTTTTTTGTGGTCATCAGCTGAAACAGACAAAGATAATGAAAGCCAAAAGTATATAATTAAAAAATCATAAATGTTTATTGATATTTATTTGGAATATACTAAAAGTAGTACTTTTTCCTTTACTTCAGAATCGTGCGCGCTCATCACTGAAATTAATGCTCTGTACAACACTCTTTCTTTGTAACCATCTATTTTTATGCAATATAGAAAATGGTGCTGATGTACTATTAGAACAAATTCATCTGGAATTGAGTACTAGGATTACAATTTAAACAGTAAATGGGACCACAGGTGCCCTGATGTAATCTAATAATTTACAGTAAATTCTGTTCCCCTTGTTCCCTGAATGTGTTTTATGCAATCCAAGCCAAGGGGTCTCCTATCATTGATGGTTGATGCTAGTGTCATGTTATGACAGCTGGAATATCTTCATTCAGTTCCACAGGAAGCAGCTATTTTAACTCTGTTAGTCTTTAAAGCTGAAAGAGGCTGTGATACAAACAACATAAGAGAGATTTCTGTTACCAAAGACATGTAAGTTCTTGTTTTCTAACTTGTGATGGCATGGGTATGGAATATACACGCTGTGTAAGCACAGTAGCAGGAGTGTTTAAATTTTCTTGCATTTGGGGATGAATAAAAATTACACTACAGGAGTTTTCTAGGAGTAGTAGGAAAATGTTACAGGAAAATGTTACAGAAAAATGCTCTTGCACCATGAAGAGATTTCCTGGAAGGTGTGCTGCATTCAAAGCCATAAGGCTACAGCAGTACTGGTGCAGTTTGTTTCTAGTGGTATTCAACTAGAGGTGGCTTTGCTGGCTGTCTGAGCAGTTTGAAGGACTAGCAGCAAATGGATATCTGATTCATCATGTTGAATGCATGCAGAATGTAATTTTAAAGGCCTTTAAATGGCATCTGAAGGTTTTTGGAGGTTTTTGGAATTACATTATTATGGGGCCTTGTTTAAGCTCCAAAGTTGGAAAATCCAAGTCTAAGCAGAGGGGACTGACCTGGATAAAACCTTTCATTAGGAGACTAAGCTCTTTATTTCCATGGCAAAGACTGTTTTGATGTGTATGCTGAAGGCACTATCACTTTTTTGACTATATAAAAAGTTAAGCAATTTGATGTGCTTACAGGGACCAGCCCATAGATGCCCTCTAGGAAATAGCAGATGATATGCATCACTGATTTGGGATTTGGTGTGCTGAGTTCTGAGGAGGAAGAAAACAACTTTTCTGCAGAGTTTACTTGGGGCTACCCATCTTGGTTGGAGAGAGGCAGATGTAGGTTTAGATTTTTACTACTCAAATAGGTTTGGATCCAACACTCCCATATCAACACCATTTTTGTGACTACAGACTATAGATATGTCGAAAAACTGAAGAAAGTCTACCAAGAGCATATAGAGGAAAATAGCCCAGAAGCAGGTCTTTCAGATTGTTAAAGAAAAAAAAAAATAAATGTAGGTCTACAATAAGGGCATCTTGTATTTTAAACATTAAAAAAATAAACTATGAAACACATAATAATTCCTTTATTAGTTCAATTATCATTCTTGGTACTGAGCTAAGGAATATGTTGAAATACGTAGGTACTCTGGCTGTAAGATTAGCTCTAAAAACCACTGACCCAGGATAATAATAAAATACAAAGATACCTTAACTAGACGTTTTGTTTGAAATAGTACATTTCCTGAGGGTATTTCATTAACATAATTATGTCTGGCTGTAACAAAAAAAAAAATCACACCACATGGAGGTGAAAACGCTACTTTGCCAACTTGAAGTAGAGTGTGTTCACACTAAAAACATGGAACATGTGGTATTTATGTTTGTATACAGTATAATGAGCTCTGGAGACAGATGGTCTGATTTTGTTCATGGTGCTGGGCTTCTGGGAGGTATACTTATAGATACAATAAAAGCAAGAAAGAAAAGAATTGCAATCAAAAAAGTCACCAGCAATATATTTTCTTCCAAGTAAAAGCTGAACTAGGAGATAAAAAAGTCTCAAAGAGAGAATTTTGGAACTAGACGAAATGAAATATGAGCAGATTTTAATGAATTACAAGTATATGCGGACACAAAAGTAATCAATTAAGGCTATGTCTTTAAGAGCTGAGGAAGGAGAAATTTCAGTTCTAATAGGTGCCCAATTTTCCTGCTCCAGTCAGCCAAGCCCACTTCTTTTCATCTCTTGACACGCTATAACTCTATATATCTTCTCATAATGATAGTATGTTTTCTCATGTAACCAACTCTCAGGGAGAAAGAGGATTAAAAAAACCAAACAAACAGAAAGAAACATTTTTGGAGGACCATCACACTAGACATTTATTGCTTTTTTAGTTTAAGCTTATATAATTCCTTAACAAACTGCATATCCAAACCCCTCTAAAATAAGTTTTTGTTTTAATGATACTCTATTTACATCTGTAAAAAATATTTTTGATCCAAAGTGTAAATTTTTAAAAACAGCAAATTTAGACTTGTTCTTTGGCTTGTTATACATTCCTGAAAAGTCAGAGAAGGGATTTTTTTCTCAGATCAAGAAACAACTTATGACCTCCTGTGACAACAACATACTGCATTTTCCATGTGCATTAGTATTTTCTGCCCTGAAAACTATCATTTCAATTTCTGGAGTGGTTTTTTTTGCACAAGGATAAGGCAACTTTGATTATAAAAAAATCGTAAAGCTGTATAAATTAATATGATTTTATATTCAGATTATTTATTATTTATTATTTATTATTTATTATTTATTATTTTGGGGAGCTGTATTCAAATTGGACACACNTTATTTATTATTTATTAATGAACTTCTTCCCTTTTTATTTTGTTTATTTTGTGAATGTGAAATAGTCTTTGCCAACATGGAAGGTCTTTTTCAAGGGACTTTATTTCCTTGTAACTTTTAGCAGTTATTGGAATAGAATAAACATTGCTGTAACACACTGTGGTCATGTCGATATTTTCTGGATGCATTTTTCAACAGAGAACAAAATCTAAGACCATTTCTCATCATAAAAAACTGAAGAAGTGTAGGATTAAAGCTGACCATCTCAGAAAGACTGTAGTCTGGACCATTATCCTGACTTTGTAAAACTTCCCTTCTTTGTAAGCAATGTATTGAAGGTACCCATCAGACGCCACATTTTTTGTGTATTTCGGTGTGAAGCTGATTTCAGAAAAGATGGAGGGCTTAGTTCTGTACTGTTCTTCACTCACAAAATATGTCTGGTTTTCTGGTTTTTCAGGCAATGTTCAGCTCTCCAAACTGAATATGCACTGTTTTATCTTATTCCCCAGTTTTTACCCCAGCATTTCTTGTTGTATTGACTTCCAGAAGAAAAAAAGGATATTTCTACTCCTTCAATTGGTCTTGCAGAAGGGTAAAACTTCATGGTGAAGCTCTTCATTAACACAACCGTCTTTAAAGACTTTCAGAGAAGTATGATCTTAAGGCTTTGCCTTGAAATATAACTAGCAAATTTTTTTTCCCAAATATAAGTGAAACATAAATTTCCAGAGATACTTTGTTGTGCTATGTTAGAACTTCCACAAACCAAAGTATATGATAGTATTCATTGGTGTAAACTAGATTATGTTGGAGAATTATTATTAAAATGGCCCATATTTTGTCTATAAGCATAAAGATTATAAGCATTTTGTCTATAAAAATTCATCTTTTTCTCTACTGACTGAATTTTTAATTATTCTCGTTTTCCGAAGTAGTTAAAAAACTTTATACTTTTCTAAACAACTCCACTGTAGAGATGATATGGTCAAGGAATTCCTACTTATGTTGGACTCAGCAGACAAGCACCTCCTCCTTTCATATTTAAACAAATAATTTTGAGGCCAGAATAATTATCTCTTTCGTTCTTGTCTGGGGAAGAAGTGTGTGAAGGGTTATTTATTCCAATGGTGTTCAGTTGTCATGAAATTCAGTTTAGTGTGGAATCAATAGTGACTTTGCTACAGGATAACAGTTGCAAGTCTACAGTTTTCAAAGATTTTTTTTGTATGCACTAGACATGTGCAATATTTCAGGCCTGGCTGGTCTAGGAGATCCATGTGATTCATAGTTGTCCATGGTCCCATAACTCAGCTTTAGCCTTGCTTTTACACATGTGGATGATAAAAAAGGGAGTACTGGTTGTACATTACTGCTTTTTTTTTGTCATAAGCAGAATTCACCAAATGTTCCCTCACTTTCAGTTCTACTGTTCCTCTACCTATTTGCAGAGCTACTGTTAAATAATAAATATTTCCAGAGGGAACAGTTGGAAATCATACTTAACAAGAATTGAACACTTGTCTTCAAAGTAAAGTTTGCGTAACCTAGAATAAAAGTAGACACAGACTGGGGTCTCATAGACAGATGCAAGAACAAAATACATTAATATCAATTGTTAAATTAATAAATGTGGATTTTATTTGCTTGCGCTAGAACTGGAAAGGTCTGGAGTTCAAGACCATCTCAGAGCAGTTAAAATTTTCAGGCGTTAGCAATGTTATCAGGGTTCATAACTGTACTGAAGACTTATTTAAGAGAGTGAGCTTTTAATCTCATTTCTCACAGTAAGAGAACAGTAAATTTTCATCTAAATTAAGAAAAATAATTTACAGTAAACCTACTGTAGAAATATAAAACAAATCTGAACTTTCTGATCAACTGGCTAAGTCAGCACTTACTAAGTGTAAAAGATAGGAAACCCACATCAGAGGAGAATGTTTATGGTTAAGTTAATATAGAACTTCTGCTCATATAGTTGCCAAAAAGTGAGCGATTTGGTCCACATGCAAGAGAAGGCCTCAAGAAGATACACAAGAGTTTCTGAAGCAGTGGAAATTTTGAGTAAATGTTAAGATAACATGAGCTATGTTTCATAAATAAATTTGGTTTACGCTGAGAGCTATTTCAGACCCTTGACACTATTGCTGATGTGGAAAATAGCATTTATGGCTACAAATAGATGCATCTTTTACTCTGCAATTCTTTTTAATATGAGGGTGTCCCTGACCTAGCTTATGATGTCAATACACTATAAAAAACTCACACTCACAAGAACAAGCTAAGTGGAAACAGAGAAAAGAGAAATCAAGCCTACATGGATGGCTGGCAATTTTTTACATATCCTAGGTCAGTCAGGTGTGAACAAACATCTCAGTGTGATATAGAAACTGTCCATCTTATCTCTAAATAAATTGCTCAGTTTTGCTTTTTTTTTTTTTTTGATAACACCTAGGAGACCTATTCTGACTCCTGATCTGAAGTAAAGGGAATGAGATATTCAAAATTCTAAAAGATTTTTTAGCAGATACTTAGCTAAGGATAGATTCAGATGCTGCTTCTAAAGATAGGTTTCAAATTTGCATAAGTTTATGGAAAGGCTTGAACATATGATTCACTAGTACCTTCAAGTTAAAACAAAAACCTACTTACTAATGAAATAAATAGATAACCCAACCAAACTTAACCACCCAAATAACTATTTTTAAACATTACTGAGAATTTCTGGGATTGGTCTTCAGATCTGGAGGGCTTAAACAGTAAAATGCTTGGGGTAAGCTATTACTAGGTCCAGAGTATCAACTAGGAAATGAAATGGAAGCAGGAAAGTCTGGCACAGAGGCAGATCTTAAAGCTGGATGTGAATGTACCTTTGGCAACTGTAACACTTACTTGGAGTTGATTTCAAATGTACATTTGAATCAGATGTTACTGTCCCATTTAGAAACACCTCAGTGGAAATACAATGAGGTGGCTCTGTTCCTCCATCCAGGTTTATCTCATCTGACCAGAGCAATGAAATCAGGAAACAGGCAGGGATTTGTTAACTAGAAACTAGGTCATAAGCACTACCAAGAGAGAGGAAGACAGCCTTTAGACTGGTGATTTGTTCTGTTTACAGACTATGAAGCTTCTAGAGGAAAAAGTGCAGGAGGTACACTCTTTTTGCTTGTTTTTGTTATGGCTGAAGCTGAACAAAAATCTCTGTGAATAAACCTGAAATTCTGGGAGGACAATGTTCTCTGCTAAACATGAGACTCCCACTAAATTTATGTCTAGCTGAGTGGCCCTGACTCACACAGAAGGACTTTTAAGACCTCCCTATCTACATTGAAAACTCCCAGTACCTGCTAAGGCAAGAAAAATGAAATATCCACCACTGGCAGCTTACCAAGAGCCAGAGGGCTACATATAACAGCAAAACAGAAAGGATTATCCTTTTCCAAAGCTGTCCTTTTCCATTCAGAGTCCCTTCTCTGCAAAGAATAGGGCTGCAATGCTGGGAAAAGAACTGTGAGTCACCAAGAAGAAACCTGTGGCATTGCAGGGCTCCACAGGAGGCCCCTGCTAGAAATGGGCAACAAAACCTGTCAGCTGACAAATCTTGCACTAATGAAGGAAGCAGAATATCATCAGAGTTAAACTGATATTCTGACAGGAAAACTGGCTAGTGAAAGGATCCATATAAGAAAAATCATTTGCTAAAGTAGTACTCCTAAATCTTATCATCTGGGCTGAGCAAATTACTGTGTTGTTCTTCCAGGAAGATCAGTTTTTATTTACACCAAGTTTTCCAAGGTTTCATAATGTGATATAGCAATGATGATAATGCTTCTGGCAACTCAATCTCATAATTTATCCTTATTTTCCTTTTTTCTTACATTCAGTTGCAATTTGATAGATGAACTTCTGTTATTTAAGTCTATGTTTTATCCTGATAGTGCCAATCTTAAACTGGAGACCACTAGCAAAAGGGAAAGGAGTAATAACATTTACAAGTACCTCTTTTGGACATACCATACACCAGAAGGCTCAGACACCAGGAGAGGAGACAACACAGCTTTTGTCAATTAAAAATATACAGAAATATAAATACTAAGACAGAAAGTTTAAAACTAAGTTTATTTCAAGGGCAAGAGGAACCTTAAAACATCTAGATTAAAATTTTCATGGCCTCTTTTACTATTTTGAGTGCCAAAGAGGAGATAGGACAATTAACATTCAGGCTATGGCATTGACCACAGGTGCTACGAGACCGACATTTTGAGACACATGATCAGTCACTTTGTGTTCATGTTTGTTCAAAAGTACTTCTGTCTGGGGTGTATATACTCTATAATGGCAAATAGATTAGTACAATGTATGACATGGATCCATGAAAATATTGATGACCTTCACACCCAAATCTTGACCCCAGCTCTCTTTTCTTCACTTAAAGAGTTGTAACTTAAAATATAGTTTGAAACTTGATTATTTGGATTCCAGCCTAAGTGTAATAGATCACTTAGATAAACAAAAACTCAGAAGTCAGAAATCAAACACCTAAAGCTGAAGAAAAATAATAAAACTGAGTGAAAATTGAATGCAAATGTTCAAAATTAAATGAAAGAAAATGAAAGAAAGAAAAAGTACTGTCCTCTCACGGGAAAGCAAATCAGGAAATTGAAAGCAGAAATTAGAACTGAAACAAAGATTGCATAGCACTGACAATTCAGGAGGAGTGATAATGCAGGAGAAACGTACAAAGAACTCAAAATTCAAGTCTAGAGCCCTTACTAAGAGGGACAAAATGCAGGTGAAAAAATCCTGGGGGAGAAAAAAAGTAGTAGTAGTAGTAACAGTTTAGTATACTGAGCGGGAATTATATATAAAAGGCAGAACAGCTTATATTTACTCTGTGGATTTTTGTGTCTTTTCATGTTTAAAAAGCAGCAGTGTACAGAAAAGAAAATAAATTCCTATCCAGCTCATGGGTTAAAGAGGAATCTGTATTCAGAATCATCTTTGTAAATATAGTATTTTAAATTATGAGGACTTCCACTCATGAGTCCTAAAAGAGTATAACACTAATTCTACTTTTAAATATATCTTAGAAAACCAGGGACAGGCTGACAGTTACCAATCAATTATTGACAACAGCAGGGAAATTACCTAAATACTTATCACTCAATTAATCCAGGTGAAGCAGGAGATGAGTTAACATGGAATGCAAGAGATAAAAGATGAAAGGATGGGAATATAATTAATACTTGTTAGCACAGTGTTATAGAAATTGGATCTTGTAAAATGAAACTGCTATCACCAATCAGTCTGCATGTTTGGTGGAGGTATAACAGAGAGGCAACATGCTTCTAATTCCAATAAGCTGCTTGACTTTGTGCTGCATAACATTCTGGTTAAAAATGACACTGTGCAATATCCTTAACATGCCAAACAAGCACTTTCAGAAAGCTGACTGATAGACATCAAAGTAGATGCCACTGACAAGTAAAAATGGAATGGGGATGTTTTTTGGTGACTACAGGGACTGTGGCTCTCCAATTATAATAATAATTTTATTAATAGCCTGTATGTAAATAAAAATGCTTCTGCCAATAAAAGCATGTCTTCCTGAAGATGGGTGCACTGGTAATAGTGTCAGCTACAACCCAGCAATGTTTTTTCTCTACTTGCCAAAGTAGAAACCACTTTGCCACCCTGTGACCACAAACATAAGGAGTCTTGGAATGAGATTAAGAGAATGTGCTGCAGAAGAATTCATTCTGCAGCTCTGCAAGTTTGTTCTGTCACCAGGATGTCATCCTACAAACTATTCCATCAAGTTGATTTTTTAGGACAGGAGAAGCTCATGTAATTAAAGCTGCTTTTCACACTGTAATATGGGGGAAAATACCCAGCAGTCTACTATCCCTCCTCAGATCAGTCTAAGGAATTTCATATATCACTTCCATTAAAATCCCAGACTGTTTTGAAAATCCAGAGTTTCAACACAAAAACAGATTATCTCAAAGGGTAACAAGTTACTGCACATTAGCTGTGTATATCCTTTAAACTACAGTCTGAACTTTCAGATTTCCATCTGCAACTATCCTATAATCAGTACAATCTTTAGGCCTGCAATTAAACACTGTCAGAGTTTAAGGGCACAGTATCATTACCCCAAGACAACTGGCATTTTCATGAGCACCCTCCTGAGATGAAAGATTATGCCTTTTAGTTCTGGAAGGGAAAGGGAATCATGGGAGGAAAAAAACAAGCCGTGTGTCTTGTTCCTTAGAGGTCAATAAAAGTAAAGATAAACATACTTTTCTAGACTTTGCTCTCAGGTGTGTTTTCTGAGTGACTGTCTCCTGCTGAAAAGTCAGACTTCATGCTCTCCCAGAGGCCATGCCTCCTCCCTGCAGGGAAGCAGTTTAGCTTTTGCTTTATAAACAAAAGAATTTGGCATAAGTCTTGGCTAATGATTTGTAACGCAAAACTTCCTAATTGCCAGATCTTTTAAAAATCCAATACTTCACATCAACTAATGAGAATGATAGCTTTGGTTTATCAAGCATATCTAATTGCTCTCTGTGTCCTATAGTTTGTACAAAACAGACCTGTGTGTGGACCTTTTTACCTCATGTTACAAATTGAAATGCAATTTCAATAGGTGAAATTGGCATTTCTTTATTTCCTTCAAGTTAATTGCCACATCATAATCTGAATATAGATTAATTGTATTTTACAATACAAAGTAATTATCCTTTTGTTTTAACTTCTGTTCTGCGTCATTCAGACTAATGGGTGCTATGGCAGGACTGTACAGCTGCATTCGAAACTATTGCCTCAGGAGTCTACTGCTCCTTTTAAATGAAATAAAGTTAGCAGGGAATAAAACTGAAAATGGAGGCAAAGTAAATCATAGCCTTCATAATAGGAAATGCTTGCCAGAACTCTTAGTCAGTGCCTAATTGTTTTCCTTTATACACAGTGCCCTAAGACTTCAACAATCTTTAAAAATTAATTTCTGCTTATCCCCCTAGCATTAAATAATAGATCTTTTAAACTCATTTTTAAAAAGCAAATAGCACAGTATGCTTCAATCAGCAAGTAGTCATATCAATTATAACAAAGAAATTTCAAGTATTATGGATTTTATGTAATCTGTTTCCTTTCCAAAGAAATTTGGATCTAAAAATTGGCTTAACAGTCTTTCAACAAGAGCAAAGATAGCAGTTAGGAAGAGAGAGAAAATATCTCTTCTGTGCTTCACTCACTCTGTCTTCCATACTGTAGTCTAAAGCTTGTTAACTGGATGCATTCACAAGTTTTAAACTAAAAGATTAACATTCAGGTCATGGGGGAGCAAATGGAAAAAATACAATTTTTCCTACTTCAAGCTATCTATGAGTTTTATTGATTTTTTCAAACTTTACAAGATAATTTCTATATAAGGTATTGAGTTTTTAGGGAATGTATCTTAATATCATCCTACAGAGCAAGTTGCAGTCATAAGGAAGAAATTCTCTTGATAGCCACCTTGCTGCTATCACTTTTCATGGAAGATATTAACATGATCAGTCTTCCCTGTTCTACATGAAAGCAACTCCCATTGAGAGCATGATTCATCTGTGATGCAACTCCCAATATTGCATCCACTTTATGATAATCACACTGTCTTTTGGTAGCATACATGCTCACTGAAATGTACAGCAAAGCTTTGATCACAACAGTTTACCTACAGAATCAAGTTATCACCTCCTGGTTGCCAGCCTTTTTCTCCATGTATGAGATTTTTCTAACCCTCTCAAAGGTAGGCAAGGATGCTGGAGAAGTGTGAGTAATAAATATTGGAATGTAAAATTCATATTACTCATTACAGCAGGCTCTGTGTGGGTTTGTGGTCACTGTCTGTGTGTGGGCTAGTTGGCAGGGAAAGCAGTTTTGTATTTTGGACAAGATTTTCTAGATATAGCAAGGACCTTACAGGCAACACAGTCCAGCACAGAATCCATATGAAATGTAAGAAACTATTCTCTCCCAATGATAAAGAGCACTTTGTTGGGACTTGCATGCTTTTACACCATTGGAGCACAAAAACACACTGTTGCTGGTAATGAAAGAGACTCCAGGCTGAAAAATAGTTTTCTTGTCCTTCTCCTGCTGGTCTCATTCACTTTTCTTCACAATTGCTTGGTTTAAGTAACGTAAAACTATTACCTGCAACAATTACTAACTTACAGAAGAGGAGGAAGGCTCTGCTGAAGAGAAATATTTTATCAGTGCATGTGTGAGAAAAAAGCTCAGCTGAGGGTAAAAAAGGACTGATTTTAAAGACTTAAAAATAAATTTTGTCATATGCCTGAATTTTGACTTATCATTGTAGACTGCATGAGACTGAATATGTTATGGACAAGAAAGTAGAATTAATGCTTGATATTACAGTTTGGTTTTTTTTTCCTGAAAAAGCAAAGTGTGGCAAATCAAATATAATGAATTATTCATTAACCTAAGGAGAAGTATAAGCATGGAAACTTGGTACTGAAAACAAAACTCAGAGACAAACTGAGGATAAATAACCTGGACTTTGAAATTAAATGTAGCATGCTAATTGTCAGGCAATTAAGGATTCTGATAGCTTCCTGAGGAGAGAAAAGATTTCACTTCATTGGAAGTTTCGAAACAAAATAAAGGAACTTAGTTTTCAGGGTCATAAGTTATTAATCATTATCAAATCAAAAGGGAAAACAAAAAAAGACACCTGTACATCAGTGTCTCACAATATATACCTTCAAATATAGGAAAAGTAATTTAATAGATTAGCATGAAAAAGTCAGAAACAATAAAGAGTAAATAAGTCTTCCCCAACAATCTTCTCAAAAATATGTCCAAGTTCATATCTTCTGATTATCAGATCAACAGATTAACAGACCAACAGCTGTAAAAAAATTATTTTTAACATAGGGATGAAAAGATAAATGTAAAAAGTGTTTATTATTGAGGATTTTCAATGTATCTGCAACTCATACATACTCAGGTGACTATTGGCATACAAGAAGTCCACACATGAGGCATGTTTGTATATTACATCCATTAGTCACAAGCAGGGTCTGCCAGTGGTCAGTAGTGGGATATGCCATCCAGCATCTCCACAAGTGAGCTAGTTTGTTGATAACCCCAAACTGGTTGGTGAAATGAACATGTTAGAAGGGAGAGCCATCTTACAAGGAGAGATTTGGGCAGGCTGGAGGAGTGGGTGAGCTACAACTTTACAAATTTTAACAAAGATGTGTGCAAAATCCTGCTCCTGAGATGGCATGACCAAAGATCCCAGTGCAGCATGGGGTCTGTGTGGCTGGGCAGCACTTTGTTGAAAGAGATCTGGGTTCCTGGTGGACAGCAAGCTGGTCAGGTGTCAGTGCAAAGGCAAATCAAACCCTGGGCTGCATCCACAGAGGTGTCACTGTGTGGCAGACAGAGTCTGGAGAAGGACTGAACGTGCCGTCAGTGTCCATGCTTGGATGAACATGAATTACTGGGAGCAACAGCTGATGGGTGCAATATATCTGCACCTGCTGTGTGAAACACAGGAGCTGCTACTTCCTTTTTGCATTACAGTGTGACAGGTCTCTCACACCTCTTAAGACAAGACAAGACAAGACCAGTTCTAGTTCCCAGCATTCCCCGCATTAAACCATACATCTATTATGTCTATACAATGTGTTAAAAAGCAATTCCTCACTTAAGGAGGTAGCTGACAGATAAAATCAGGAGACCGTACAAAACACAATCTATGCACTAAACACTTTTAAAGCTTCCAAAGTGAGGAAAAATTTCCATAAAGATGCACATTTTTGGAGACCTACAATGTGGTTATTCAGGTTACTGTTCAGAGAACAGCTTCTGACTGTCTTGGTGGACAAAATGACCAGGGGAACTTGAATAATATTTTTAGGCAATCTTACATATTTTTGACTTTTCACTATGGTTTCCTGCCTTGACCATTAAACAAAATTCATCTGAACTGTTCACTAGTAGATGAAACTGTAAAACCTTGCTATCGTCCCTGATTTAGTACTGAAAGATTACATGGATGCATATGGGAAATGGCAGACTAAATCATGGCCAAGCCTTTGATTTTGTGAACTAACCATCCTGATTTATAAAGGAAAAACAAATTACAAACAATTGAAGAGATATACCTTTATTTATAGACTTGATGCTTGCCATTGCATCACTCCCATACTCCTTGATCATTTACTACTAAAGTTGCTTCCTTTTGAAATCTTTATTTACAGTTAAAAAAACCCAGTGGAGGTACAAGTGCCTGGTATTCCAAGCTAGGGGAAAATAAACTCATTCACTTTCTGGTAAACAGAAATTTATATGTTTTAAATCATATTCTTCCAGATGCAACACTCTAAGGAATACATAACCCACCTACTTTGCTCGTTCTTTTCCAGCAAAAAAAGCATAGAAAGAGGGGTGAACCCAGCACAGCATTATTAAGCCATTTGTTGATGCAGTAGTGGCCCATCTGGTCGTGCTATGCAACACTTCTTTAGGCAATGGCTCTTCCTGTTGAATTAGATCATATCAACAGGGTGTGTAGTGCTCTAGAAACCTTTTATTAAAGGGTTGAGGACAGTTTAAAAATATATTACAACATATAAATTACTACTCTATTTCCTCTTCTTTTATTGTGGTCTTGCAGTAATGTTTTCTTTAATAGATTGGTGACTTGAGTGAAACATGCTAAAATGTTGTGGTGTCCCATCCTCAAGGGGAAGAACGACCCAAGATTCTTTGATGTTTGTGGTAGAAAGGAATGACAGAAGTCAGAAGTTCTGTAAAAGCTTAGGAAGTTGTATTGGTGATACACACTGAGCATGGGCATTGGTATAAATCGGTCCCTGATCTTCTTGTCCAAGCACACAGAGGCTGGTTTTGAACAAAAGAGTGAAAGGATAGAGAGAGAGAGAGAGATGGATTAAAGAGGGGAAGAGAGAGAGATGGATTGAAGAGCAGGAGAGAGAAGAAAAGGAAGAATGGGAGAAAGAGAGAGATTGCCAATCTTGGCTCCAGAGCTGATCCAGCTGGTGGGGTGTCCTGTGACACAGCTTGGTGGGGATACCCTTTTACAGGTAAGTTTTCCCCACCTTGGAGATAAATTTCTCTCTTTCTATGAAAATCAATTCTCATGTGCAGCTCATTCTTTCCAACCTTTTTGTAAATGGATCAGAGGCTTTGGGTGTCTTAGGTGGTCCTGAACCCCACTNGGCAGGCTGGAGGAGTGGGTGAGCTACAACTTTACAAATTTTAACAAAGATGTGTGCAAAATCCTGCTCCTGAGATGGCATGACCAAAGATCCCAGTGCAGCATGGGGTCTGTGTGGCTGGGCAGCACTTTGTTGAAAGAGATCTGGGTTCCTGGTGGACAGCAAGCTGGTCAGGTGTCAGTGCAAAGGCAAATCAAACCCTGGGCTGCATCCACAGAGGTGTCACTGTGTGGCAGACAGAGTCTGGAGAAGGACTGAACGTGCCGTCAGTGTCCATGCTTGGATGAACATGAATTACTGGGAGCAACAGCTGATGGGTGCAATATATCTGCACCTGCTGTGTGAAACACAGGAGCTGCTACTTCCTTTTTGCATTACAGTGTGACAGGTCTCTCACACCTCTTAAGACAAGACAAGACAAGACCAGTTCTAGTTCCCAGCATTCCCCGCATTAAACCATACATCTATTATGTCTATACAATGTGTTAAAAAGCAATTCCTCACTTAAGGAGGTAGCTGACAGATAAAATCAGGAGACCGTACAAAACACAATCTATGCACTAAACACTTTTAAAGCTTCCAAAGTGAGGAAAAATTTCCATAAAGATGCACATTTTTGGAGACCTACAATGTGGTTATTCAGGTTACTGTTCAGAGAACAGCTTCTGACTGTCTTGGTGGACAAAATGACCAGGGGAACTTGAATAATATTTTTAGGCAATCTTACATATTTTTGACTTTTCACTATGGTTTCCTGCCTTGACCATTAAACAAAATTCATCTGAACTGTTCACTAGTAGATGAAACTGTAAAACCTTGCTATCGTCCCTGATTTAGTACTGAAAGATTACATGGATGCATATGGGAAATGGCAGACTAAATCATGGCCAAGCCTTTGATTTTGTGAACTAACCATCCTGATTTATAAAGGAAAAACAAATTACAAACAATTGAAGAGATATACCTTTATTTATAGACTTGATGCTTGCCATTGCATCACTCCCATACTCCTTGATCATTTACTACTAAAGTTGCTTCCTTTTGAAATCTTTATTTACAGTTAAAAAAACCCAGTGGAGGTACAAGTGCCTGGTATTCCAAGCTAGGGGAAAATAAACTCATTCACTTTCTGGTAAACAGAAATTTATATGTTTTAAATCATATTCTTCCAGATGCAACACTCTAAGGAATACATAACCCACCTACTTTGCTCGTTCTTTTCCAGCAAAAAAAGCATAGAAAGAGGGGTGAACCCAGCACAGCATTATTAAGCCATTTGTTGATGCAGTAGTGGCCCATCTGGTCGTGCTATGCAACACTTCTTTAGGCAATGGCTCTTCCTGTTGAATTAGATCATATCAACAGGGTGTGTAGTGCTCTAGAAACCTTTTATTAAAGGGTTGAGGACAGTTTAAAAATATATTACAACATATAAATTACTACTCTATTTCCTCTTCTTTTATTGTGGTCTTGCAGTAATGTTTTCTTTAATAGATTGGTGACTTGAGTGAAACATGCTAAAATGTTGTGGTGTCCCATCCTCAAGGGGAAGAACGACCCAAGATTCTTTGATGTTTGTGGTAGAAAGGAATGACAGAAGTCAGAAGTTCTGTAAAAGCTTAGGAAGTTGTATTGGTGATACACACTGAGCATGGGCATTGGTATAAATCGGTCCCTGATCTTCTTGTCCAAGCACACAGAGGCTGGTTTTGAACAAAAGAGTGAAAGGATAGAGAGAGAGAGAGAGATGGATTAAAGAGGGGAAGAGAGAGAGATGGATTGAAGAGCAGGAGAGAGAAGAAAAGGAAGAATGGGAGAAAGAGAGAGATTGCCAATCTTGGCTCCAGAGCTGATCCAGCTGGTGGGGTGTCCTGTGACACAGCTTGGTGGGGATACCCTTTTACAGGTAAGTTTTCCCCACCTTGGAGATAAATTTCTCTCTTTCTATGAAAATCAATTCTCATGTGCAGCTCATTCTTTCCAACCTTTTTGTAAATGGATCAGAGGCTTTGGGTGTCTTAGGTGGTCCTGAACCCCACTACAGTCCATGCTCACTTCTTGGCCTCATTCCTGCCATTCTGTGCTGTGCTGTGTCTATCTCCAGGAGCCAGCACAAGGACATTTGTCCCAAAAAATATTGCCTTACCTCCTGCAGAATTCTACAGAGACCTACATGTTCTCTCCTCCTGATTCCTATTCTTTATCAAAGCATGTCCTTACCAACCATCCTAGGTTGAGTCCATCCAGCTATCAATGACACACACATTACCCCCTAATCTTCTGGGCTTCTACAAAGCCTTTCTACAAAACACATTTCCCGAATATTTTTACTGCTGAATCTGCTCAGATAAAGAATCATTTATTTCTATCAGTTGATAACCTTTTGTTAAATTTATCCCTTTGCTACTTTATCAGAGAAAATATCAACTCTGACACTTGAAAAGTTGAAATAGATTATGCTAAATAAATCTCATTAACAAACTTTATTCTTCATACCTTAGGATAGCAATTGTGGAGAGTCTTTCCATCAGTGTTTCCATTTGATAAGGATGTGGCACCTGGTACAGACATGTACCTTTCCAGATAATTAGCAAATACCACAGCCAAAAAAGTCTCAGTCAATGTCTAAACATTCTTTAAAAGAAACCTACTTGATATAAAGCCCTTAGGAGGTCAGTGTGACCTTTTTATTTACATGAGATATCATATTTCTCTTCTGCCACAGAATTATCTATTCATTCTATTCATTTTTCATCAATTTTCAGTATCTTTTGTTACTCAGACCACAGTAATAGTTTTCTAGGGGGACATTTTGGGAAATACAGACATAATATTCTCACTGCTTGAATTCTTACTGCTGCAGAACAAAGCTAGGAGGCCAGTCTTGAATTGACCTGGTCATTGAACAACAGAAGAAAATATTCAGACACATTCAAGAACCTGGTGACTTCAAGGCTGCATTTATTACAATTAAAAAATTTGATGAAAGCAGTAAGTTCTGCTGACTGCTGAAGAGCTCTCTGTTGAACTCAGTCAGTGGGTTAACACAGAATAAAGAGAGAAGGAAATACAGGTGAGATTTAAGATTTCTATAAGGTTCTTTTGAGGTCTTATTTTCCTGGAATTCTAAATACTATTAGCGCAGGAAACATCCCAGGAGTAAAATCCTGATCCTGTTATCAACTGCATGGGTTTTTGTCATTAAATTCAACGTCTTGAGGCAGGCTATTTATTCGACAAAAATAGAAAAGTGTACAAGGTCATGAGGGAAGAAATAGCAAAAGAAGATGTTTAACCACTCTTCAAACACTTTTTTTCCAAGCTCATCTACCACTCCACTCTCTCTTTAGCCACAATTCAATAAAATGGATATGGTTCAATACGAAACACCTTTATGGGTTTTCTTAAATACCCACAGATTCAAAAGGATTTACTTTCTTTTAGCTGTTATCCCTCACCTAAGCTAATTTACTGTGTCCCCCATGTCCCTTACCTGCATTATGGCTTTCACAACAGGTTCCCTGCCCTGCAGTCCCAACCACACCATGTGCTGTTGAAGATCCACAGAAAAGCTGTCCAGAAATGCTTTGGTCACTCTGTGCCTCTAAACCGGCCTGGACAAGGTTGCAGTGTTGCAGATCTTTGGCACTGGTGGAATAAGGCAGTTTCACTGCGTATCATTTTATTCTCATTTATAATCTCTTGTAGAATTTAAAGATCTTTCATCAGAAATTGCATGCTTGGCAGCTCTCCATGCTCCAGATCACTCTTGAGAACTTTTTTTTCCCCTTGGGAAGACAAATAAAACCACTAAGTATCCTGATGAGTGGGATTTCTGTGAATATCTGGAATATTTCAGCCAGTCATTACTTTTAGTAGCTTAATCACATTGATTATTAATTTCTCTCCACATACAACCAAGTTTTAAAACATGACCCATCTCTTGTAGTTTAATTGCATAAAAACCTTCTATAAGAATTGAAGTCAGAGAATATTTTTCCTAATACAAATTTTTTAAAGATGTATGTAAAAACATGTCCAGACAAATGCATCTGTCCATAGCAGGCCTGAGTTTTCATGGGTTTGCTTCAGTCCTCTGCAAAGTTGTACACAAGTGTTATAGACAGCATCAGGCATACACACAGAGAGGCACAGGTAAGAATGCCAGCTCAGATCAGTAGGCAGGACCCTTGCTTGTCCCAGGAACACCCACAGAGGCTGATGTTACTATCACTGCACTCGTAGGTGCATGGATGTGACGGCAAATGCTGAGAAAGAGGAAGTTCAGAAGCTTGAGAGTGAGGCACTACCAGGTTGAAACTGCACTTTCTGGAACTGTCCATACTGATTTTGTGTTGTGCCCACGACACCATTGACTTCACAAAAGTGGAACTGTGCCACCGAACCCTGAAATTTCCTGTGACTTCCAAATTAACTTGTGACCATTAGGTGGTAAAATAAAACACAAAATTCAGGTTGACTGCTTTAGAAATCTGTCACATAAACCCAGAACATGGAGGGGTTTCAGTGCACTGAAAAGCAGACAATTATGGATTAGCCTAGGCAAGTTTTCTATTGCTTTTAGTGCTTGTCTTATTTTATTTCCTTTAATACTTTTCAGCTTATTCAACTTTTTACTTCTTTTCATTTCACATGGATTTCTAAAGCAGAATGGATGGAATACGAAAATCTCTTCTTGACAACAAAATTCTCAATACTTAATAATGCACCATTATTCTCTACAGCTGCTTGGTATTTGACCTGAACTGAGATTTTTTCACTCCTGTTCAGTTCCAGTCTCAGGACATCTGGCATCTCCCTCTGCATCAGTTTTCTGACTTATTTTAGACAATTACACAAAGTGGATAATAGTCTAAAAAGACAAAAGAGCAATTTTCTCAAGGATAACTACAATAATTAGAATTTTATACCAGCTGTGACTTAATTATATGTATCAGAATGATAATGTTTCTAGATGGGCTAAGTATTTAAAATTCCCCAGAGCTTGAACATACTTGTACACCGGAAAAAAAAAAAAAAAAAAAGGTATTTTGAAGCACTAGAAAGATGCCAAAGAATAATTATTAATTCCCTCAGCACTTGAACTAAATGTTATGGATTATGCACACCACAAAGAGAATGTGATTACTTTCATATTTTTCATCTTTGCAGGGGAAAGTCATCAGTCTAAATGCACTTCTTACCACTTTTGGTGCAGAGCTCTAGATACGTGTGGCTTTTGGATTACGTGTTCCAGAATTCACTATAGTAGAAACTCATCACACTCACTCAGAATTTTTCATGTTACAGTGCAGAGAAAGTGAAATCTCAGCTTTGATATCTTTGAGAACTCTGACTATGCATTTCAGGTTTCAAATACTTACATATATCAAATATGTTTTAAGTTATTTATTATTTTATTAAAGAGATTTAAATTATTTAAAATATTGTTATTGGTATTGTTGTTGTTATTGTTATTACTATTAGGCAGCATCTTTACAGAGTGTTTTTCTTTCTAAAGACATGATATCACTTTTATGGTATCTTGGTTTCTGAAATTGACTTCTTACATAATTCTACCAGAAGCAGAATTCATAAATCTTGTGGGTGTGCTACAAATTCTCACTTTAGGATGCAAAAGGCATAAGCAGCCAAGTCAGATAGTTTGAATGCTAAATATGTACAGCATTCATTATTGTTAATTTAGAGTTATTATCTTTAAAAAAATGGTTCTGGTGAAGCAACTATTTGGTGGTTTTGATCTTTTCTACATCTGTATTTTAATCTACTTGGGAAAAGTGGTAACACTTAATAAAAGAGATAATGAAGGGGAACAGGCCAGGCCAACATTAAAAATATACTAAATAGGGAAAATGGATTTGTAGCAAACCGAATTTTTCATCATCTGTGTGTTCTTTCATAGCCTGACTAAATTCAGTTGGCTTTCTCTGTGTTGTGCATGTCCCAGAACCACAGAACCACAGCTGGCACCAAACCATAATGTTTTTGTTGGAGAAAAACAGGTCTGAACACTGAGTAATCAGAAGTGCAGAATGTGTAGCAATCCTGGGAAGACTATGTTAAGCATGTCTCTGCAAGGTTTTCCTTTCAGCTCCATGTT
>VYXF01003082.1:540740-578381 GCA_013397295.1 Polioptila caerulea | reverse complement strand
AATTACCATCCCTATCATATCTGTCTGACTTAAGAAACGTTGCTTGAAGCAAGAGCCTGTTCTAGTTGTAAAGCACAAAGCACTCTATAAACTCTAAGGTGTACTATGAAAAGTAACTACACTGGTCACAAGTTAGACTTTCTGTTTAGTTCAAGGGAAAATAAAAAGATATTTTATTAGATTATAGATTCACAGATTATCTGAAAAAAATGTGTTTTGTCCTTACTCCTGGATTGCTCCATGATAGCTAAAGGAAAATAACCATAATTCTTTTGCAAATGGGCTAGATGGAAAAACAGGGCACAGGTTCCTGACAAGGTCTGGAAGTTGTGTGTATATGGCAAAAAAAGTGAAGATTAGGGGCAAGTGAGCCATTATAACAGAGTTGCTAATACTTCTGAGCCAGGCTGCTGCCTTGAGCTTCCCTGATAACCATGCAATAACTCCAGTACCATCCTACATACTCTCTGAAAATGTCCTCTAATCCCCATGAAATTGCACTTGCTGGGTGTTGTGGGTTAAGTGTGGAAGAAAATTATCCAACAATGCAGAAGCAGGCATGCTTAATCAAGTGCACCGTGTGGGAAATTGCAGCAGCTAAAATGAAAAGAAGTTGAATTTTTCCTGCTTTCTTCAATGAACATATTTTAAATACTGCAAAACAGAATGTAAGATTGATGCTATAACATTACAAAATGTACAAAATAACTGACAGATGAGCTAGAGATATTATAGAAAAATAACCAAAATGGAAAGTTCCAAGTTCTCATACTAACTGTTATGTTCAAGTGAAACAATGCACTTCATGTTAAAACAAATCCCTGTTTGTATCTCTGACTGTCTGAAACATGGGCAGAGAGGTGCATGAAATTAATGTTAGCTGGAGATAAAAATATGGGAAATAAATCCCAATATCAGAAAATTTCTTCACAGGCAAAACAGACTTTATACTACAAGGCTCTGTTACAATCTTTAGTTAATAATACACAGACTATAGTTATGCCCCAACACCTTCATGTCACAGAGTTGTGTCTACATCAGAAACCAAACAAAGCACAGTTGTTCCCTTCGAATGCATGTCAAGGCTGTTTGTGCCCTACTATTGATGCCTTAAGTTTTAGCTTTTATATTTTTCAGATTCTGTGCTGTTTTAGTATGTAGTTCTTAGTTTCATATTAAGTGCTACAAAGCTCTCTTCACAGAGTGGGTAGACAAAACAATTCCTTTTCTAGATTGGGACCAAGAAACACAGTACAAAATTCAAGCCCAAGAGCATAAACAACAGTGAAATGAGATGAAAAAACAAGGACGATGGAGCTTCATAACCTGAAGCAATAATTGGACAATTAGCTCCAATTTGCTAATGGAAAAAAACTTATAAAAGTGTGAGACCTTGTGACCATTTCCGGGTTCATCTTGGATGTAATCCGGTTGAGCTCTTGCACTGCCCAGGGTGTATCCATTTAGGCCTTTGAATAAATACCTGCTTTATCCTTTTGCTCTGTCTAGTCTCTGTTCCAGACTGGCCTTCCAAGACACCACTATCACTTGTCCTGCTCATTCTGCCAAGCTGTACTTGCTGCAGGCTCTTTGTGCTCATTCTCTTTTTTTCTGATGGCATCACAGGTGTATCCTCACAGTCCTGTTTTCTCATTACATCTTATTTATCACAACAACTACAAACAGAATTCTGTGTATTGGCAGCTGCATCTTGGAGGCACTTGCAGTCATTCAGGGGCTCAGCCTGCTGTCTTCTGTGCTGAGAAAAAAATACTATTCCTGGTGCTTGAATAGTCTAAACAACAGTTAGAGAGACACTGCCCCAAAGGATGGCAGAGGCAGGGAAAATTTGAATAGAAGGAGGTTTACCTGTTAAGGCCAGAGGCAGACTTTGCCTTTAATGTGCATAGTCCACAGGTATTTTGTTCTGACAATGCTACAGGTGGCAAAAGTTCAGCTGGGAGTCACAGGGAAACATCAGCAGATGTTTAGGAGCACCTAAGGGTAACCAAAGAGAGAAGATCACTGGGAGAACAGTAGTTTCTGACACTACACAACACACATTTATCAGTAAGGGGAAAAAAAAAAAGTAGATGGGAAAGCTGATTTTCTCATCAAGAACTCAAGAAAGCTGTGAAAGAAATTAGACAGAAGTTTGAAATTCTTAAAGGCTGTCTTATATAGTAAAGAATTATTCTAGTAAAAGCTGTGGAAGGAAGCTTTTGAAAACAAAATTCTCTGGGGATGTCCATCTGGAATTCTCCAGGTTTTTAGTATCTCTTCCATGAGAACAATTAGGTAAGTGCAAAGGATTCCTTTATTGTAGTATAAAGGCCGAGTCCTGGTCCTATGCTTTGGGGGCAGGAAAGAACTCATACTAGCAACCAGTAGTAAGTGCACCGTACTAGTTAGAGGGCAGAAGGAAGCCCAAAATTGAGTTTCAGTGATCCAACTCTTACTTTAAGAATTCCAAACGAGCTAGGAGAATGGCCCACAGTCTAAGTCTGAGCCCTGGGCAAGAGTTTTAGGACGAACAAGTTTTTCACCGTCCATCTCCTGTCAGTTACAAGGTGCTGTTTCTCTACCATGAACCACAGGGAGCAAGCAAAGGCCTTGGACAGCACCCTGGAAGCAAAGACTTGCAGGAGCTGCTGTCTTTTTCAGAAATTGAGTCCTAAATATCAGGTGACACCTCCAAAACCTCTCAATAATAAAAGTAATTACTCTCCAGCCTTTTTTTAAAGTTGTTTTTCCCCCTTCCCAGATGACAAAACAAATGGTCTATAGTTAAGACCTCTGGTTCACTGAAAGGAGATAGAACGAGGCTGGATTTGGCTACCAATTAAACATAAGATAATAATATTTTGCTGCAGATCTGATTAGGAACTCTAAGGACACTGGCAATCTGAGTGGCTTAATGTGATTTCCCAGTATGAGAATGTAAGGTGCTCCTAGGACTAGGGCCAGCATTTCTGGTGTATTTATTTGCTCTTTTTGTTTTCTTTTCCTTTCTGCTTTTTAGATAGATGGATAAGAAGAAAACCGTAAACACTAGCTCTCAGTTAAATTCCATATCTTTTGTATCATTGAACTTAAATGAAGAAATAAGAGATAAGTATGAAAAACTTTCTTAAGGGTAAAAGTTTATCCTCTCTATGGACAAACTGTGTTGAGTCATCGTAATTATGGCACAACAGAGCATTACTTCAGACCTAAAACAATTAGGGTTATGAGTCAGTTCATCAATTGTTTTAGACCTTAAACCCATGTTCCAGCATTGTCATGTAATGTAGTGGGCTTAACTAGCTGAAGAATCAGGCAGAATGGTGGGACCACGAAACAAATACAGCTGTCATCAGTATATTTTCTGAAAAAGAACAAATATCAGTGATCATATGGTGCCCAGTTCTATGTTGTATCCAAGTATCACAGCTCAAATACCTCTTTCTCTTTCTCTGAAAGAGACTCTGAAACAGAGTCTCCTGCCTACAAGTAGAAGTTAGGATCAAAAAGAAAAACACAATTCCTACCATAATATACACACTCCCACTAGCTGTTTCAAATGAAACCTGAGTCAAAATCCAAAATAAGTCTTGGGAAATAGCAACTTTTAAACAGAAAACCAGTACGCGGCACCTTGTCCCCGGCAGGTACCTGAGTACAGCAAACTTTAGCAGGTAGGGTTACAATGCCATGATTAACAACAGATGATTTTGAGGATTAGACTCTTTTCAAGTATTAAGCCCTGAACAAAAGGCAGGAAAAGAGCTCTTATTCTCACTGCCCTTGAAAATTAGGCATTTTCGTTTTAAAGAGCACTAACGGGATTTTGACCATTGCTCTGTTGTACTTGAGAAAAAATGTTATCAAATTGCTCATAGAGTTTAATGTAGTTATTTCAAACATTTTTGAATATTTTGGCAACACCATAAATTTGCTAAGAACCCTACTTGAAGAAGGGAGAAAAGAAATGGGCCTTTCCTAAAGAGCTCACTACCCAAACTGAGGCAGCAACAAATGTAAATTAAAAAAGCATGTGAGGAAGAGTATAACATAAGCAAAAATACTAAAAGTCCAAGTTCACAGACACTTCACACACAATTTTGAAGACAAAAGTCAAATAATCTTCTGATTAATTATTTCAAATTTTGCCCTTACACAGTGCATTTCTTCTAGCTGGACTACACAGATCCCTGAATTGCATGCATTTGCAATTTCCATTTTAAATGGATGAATTAAGACAATTTCATATATAATATTATACACTTGTCAAGCCTCTCAAGGTAATATTCAACAAAAGCAGGAGCAACTCAGTGCTCATTCATAACTATACCCCCCCTGTTACTAAACCAGTAAGATTATCTTTACAACGTATTTTCAGTCATCTGATGCTTAACTGTGATAGTAAGGCAGATCCCCCTTTTGCATTTACTTTAAAAGAGGACATTTCAAGTTGTTTCCTCATGAGTAAATTCCACTCCCTGCCTGCAAATCTCCACATACAGGGGTGTGTCTCCAGGTGAGGCTGAAGATTAAGACAGGAATGTGCCAGAGCCCAGGGCAGCAGGGCTGATTAAACAAGAACACATTTTGTTAGCTGAGATCAGAGCACCACTCTCTGGACAAATATTTACAGCATTTTCTTACCACCACATGGTAGTTATTCTTCTAATGGTAGTTCACATGGTAGTTGTTCTCTAATAGACTGCATAATTTTCAGAGTTACTGATGAGGGGATGTCATCTCTTCAGCACTGGCTACTTTTCTCCCAAATCTGCTTTCTTTGTGTAGCAATAATATTGAGGCAGAGATCAGCAGGACTAGTAGAAACTGCTGACTTCAATAAGCAAAGGTTTTTATGGAGAACATCTGTATCATCTGAAAGGTTTGGCAGTTGGAGCCAAATCTGAGAAGAATGCTTTTCCCTCTTACCCTTGGAGAATGACAAGTTGTCCTTAGTAGAATTAAAACATTTTTCTTTCTCAGTCTGATCCTAGGATATGTTAAAACAGATTAGTCTGCAGCCATGGGTGTTGAATGGCATACTTCTGTTCTCCAGTGTATATACATTTGCAGCAAAAACATCCGAAAAAAATTATGGATGACTCTTCCAATGAGAAATATTAGAAGGTAATAATGAGGGGATGGCATAAAGTAGAGTAGAAATTGGTTCAAAACCAGGCCTGTCTGTGGACTGATTTTTGCTGCACTGGGTGCAGCCTCTCAATGACTTGTGCAAAAAACCCAGTGGTGCAGCAAGCATTCCATCAGGACCACAGCAGGGTTTTGGAACAGAAGCTGCCCTTGCAGATGTGGAACACTTGGAGGTGAGACAATGTGTTATGGTTGCAATGCATTACACCACCACGAAAAACACACAACATGAAAAACATAAAGGAAGACATGAAAACAGGAAAGTCAGTGAGAACATCATGGTTGAGTTCATAGGTGATATGGGGTGATTTGGGAAAAAAGAAGATAACAGGACAGTTCTTAAGTCACTGAAAAAATATACACATTACAGTCAAGGGAAGTAGAACAGTTTTCATCCTCTAATGATCTCACCCGGGATGTAAACCAGATTGTAGAGAAAAAGCCTTGAACACAAAACAGAGAGCTGAAATTTGAGGTCAATGAATGGGGAGCCAACAAACCTGCTGCAACAGAAAGGTGACACTTGCAAGCCCCAGAGGAACCCTGTCCCTCCTTTAAGGGATAGCAGCACTACAGCTCCATTCTAGCATATTCTTTTGTCACACAAGCTGTAGAAAAACAGTGCTGCAAGTGCTGTGCATCAATGGCAGCAGAGCAAAGGGGGATATTTCCCATAGAGCATGGCAGGCAGTAATATTGTACAGCTGTAATTTCATTTCTCTTCTCTTGAGTGCAAGAAGGCTGAAAAAACATCTTGCAACCCAAGAAGCACTAACGTGTTCAGTAGGAACTAGCTGTTTATTCCAGCTGTTTATGACTTCCACCCCCAAACCCTGCTTTCACCTCATCACACAACTGCTAGAAAATTTATGCTAGTTTCATGGGGAAACTTTTGAAGTCTGACTCAGAAAAAAAGCAAACATCTGCTGCCAAACCATGACTGAGCATATAGGTTAAAAAATGAAGGAAAGGCAATCTGCCTCTGAAGATTATAAATGAAGATATGAACAAGGGACTTAAAATGATAATAAAATTGCAGGGGATGGGGTGTTGGAGGTTTTGGTGTGGATTGTTTTTTGGGGATTTTTGGCTTTTTATTTCAGTAAAATTAAAGCTTATTCAAATCTATTTGACAGTGTTTTATTCAACTCAAAGCTAATGAAAAAAATACAACAGGAATGTTTGTTTTCTTTTAAACATAACTAAATTTTTATTCAATCCATCTGCCTCTATAATGAGTTTAGAAGTGCTTGTTGTGTAATTTTAATTTTTTATTTTTTTTGTAGGTTCATAAATCTACGTTTTACTGTTGTCTCAGACTTATTCTAATGTTCTGGAGTTGTATGTGAGAGGTAAGGAAAAATAAGGACTAGGTACCCACAGCTGCTTCTCCTCCAGAAGGAGAGAAATTCGTTTATTGTAGGTCATATAGGTAAATAGGTAACACTCATCTCTTTCTCTGTGTTGAATCAGAGGTACTAAGTGGTCAGCCCAGAACTGATGAATACTTTGCCTCTACTTCCTTACATAACAAGCCACATTTCAGACATCTGTACTTTTTTATAAGCACTGACAGATCAACTAAGAAATCTTCTTGGAAACAAGGTAGCTCCATCAACTTAAACCTGAGGCCCGGGAAAAAGAATCAAAATGATTTTATTGAAGACAGGCAAATAGAAACAGACTGCAGCTGGAGGAGAGCTACATAATAGACCAAGACCAGACTAGGTTTCCGATGGCAAAAGTAACAAAGTAGTTACTCCAAGAAAGCCTTTTCAAGGCTTACCGACAAAAGAGAGGTTTTTCATGAGCACGTGTATGGAAATCCACACTGAAGCATTGTTACCTTAGCAGCCCTACATTCTCAAAGCATGTTACCATATTCCTACTGCAGGGACAGAAAGGCCCTGCTGCTCCTCTCTCAGCAAGGGCTGAATGTGATGACTTAGGGGTTCCATTTCTATGTGACAGATCCCTTCTGTGAAGTGTTGCTGATGCTGCAGTTTAGAAGCCAGCTGCTCCTGGTCTTCTGGAAGCTCAGAAACTGAAGGTCCCCATGCTGTTTGATGCTCTCAGTCTCTGCACCCACTGCATGTGTTCAAAGACCATGATTTACACCTGTGTCAGTTTGCTTTTTCCCATGTAATTTCCATGTAGACTTCAGGAGAGACCAGTGACCAGAAATAATGGTCCTATATGAAATTTGGCCACAGCCCACAGGCAGCACAGTGAAAAACACTGATGTGAACCATTTTAGGCCAGTGTTACAAATATTCTCACAGAGCACATGGCCTTGTGGAGCACACATTGTCCCATGAAAATCTGGACTCTCATTGTAAGAGAAATACAGATTTTGTCTCTTAGAAGACATTGATATTGTAGGCAGAGGAAAATAATTACAAATAAGGTAAACTGTTATTCTCATGCTCTCTAATATTGGCTGCTTTTTCTACCCAGTAGTTAAATATATTTATTATTGACATAGAAACTGAGCAAAATCTATAAGAAAAAACAGCTTAATTAAATGCAATAGAACTCTTTTTCATCCATGTTATTGGTGTATTTGGATTATTGTGTCATAGCTGTTAAAAATATTTCATCTAGCATTTTTAATTAATAGAGTAAGTTTAGTCATCTTTATACAATGTAATTCCTAAAATCAAAGAGAAATTGTTAAACATATAGTTCTGAATACTGCCTCACTAAGAATAGTTTTCAAAATTCTTTGTTTTAGGAAAGATTATCTGCCAGAAGAGCTAGCAAATTAAATGAATCCAGGAGTTATTGGGCTGCTTACAGCAACCACAGTATCCCTGTGAGACCACACCAGCTATGGATGCTTATGGATCATTTTAAATGTCACAAACTGAATTCACTCTTCACAAACTTAATTTGAGAACATAATTCACACAGACTTTGGGGGGGTTATTTAGAAACATGACGTTGATGTGTCAGTTTACCACAGATAAGGCAGGGAAAAAGGGGATGTGTGATGGATTACACACTTGGCCATGAATATCCCTCCTTGTAACATGGGAGGGGCAGGAGTGAGAGGCAGCAACTTCCACAGAAAGAAACCAAATCTAAGGAGGCTTTTAGGATCATAGGACTATTCAGCTCCCATCAAGGAGAGTCATGACAGCATGGGACAGAAACCTAACTGAGATATACTCAGTCTTACTTGAAATACTCACTAAAAAATTATTGGAAACTTACCTGGTTGACATGCATGAACTGTATTTTGGGTCAAGTATTTGATTGGAAGTACTTCCTTGAGCTTTTTATGGTATTTTATCCCCTAACGTCTGTCTAGGACAACAGAGGGTTTTTAGAAACATAAAGTACCTTGTATCTTTCTATGAAATATTTGCTGCACAGCTACACTTCTCAAATATCTTCAAAAAAGCTGCAATTCTCCAGCACATGAAATAGACCCTCGTTGTAAAATTAAAAGCATTTTTAAAAAGACAAGACACAATAATAGCAGGTCAGGTATTGAAAATGCTTCTTCAGGGGTACAGCCAAAATCAATATCAGAACAACACCACATTCAGATATTTACTGGTCATTAAGGCATTGTGCTTGCCAGTGATTAGAAAGATGTCCTCATCAACTCTTCAGGAGATATATTCCCAGGGAATAATTTTTCTTTGTGTTACAGAGTTCCTTTGACACTAACTATAAATCTGGAATTTTTCATATTTTCTATGGAAAAAAGCAGGCCATGGCAAGGTAGCTATTAATAATTTCTATTGAGTATTAAACTGACATAAAAGATCAGTTTTAAATTGGTTGCCTTCAGAGAAAAATAGGCAACAGGACTGATGTGATGTCATGTCAAGAGGGAGGAAGCAGTGCTAATGCAAAAAATACTGTCTTGGTCTTCTCTAACTGGGGAGAGGTACCAAATACAGACTGCCTTGTGTAAGTCCCATAGAACAAAGCATTGGCCCCAAAACTGAAGCGTTCCTACTTACAGTATCCTTGGAGATATTAAAAACCCAACAGGACACAGACCTGAGCAATGTGATCTAGTTGACCCTGCTTTGAGCAAGAGGGCGTTGGACAAGACAGTCTTTCAAAGACTATATGTCAATAATTTTGTCATTCTGTTAAAATACTGTTTTAATTGACAGTTTTGTCAATTGACTGAGCATACATAGTTATACAAAATTCACTTTCTCGTCCAATATAGATCTCATATCCCTAGTAATACAGAATGGTTTGAGAAAGAGATTCATTTTCATGAGTCAAGAACTGAAAAAACAAAATTAACCCAAATATAGTATTTTATGACCCAGGATGGAAAGGTTTTAGACTCAAGATCTCTAAAAATCTCATAGTTTACTACATTAGTACCAAGCTGTATTCTTCTGTAACTAGTCTAGACAAAAGTTGGAAATTTTACTTGTGACTGAATAGGAGAAACAATTACATTTAAAAATATGTTAAATAGATGTAGGATGCTCCAAAACCTAAATGAGAGCAGCTGTTTTAAACAATGCCTGATTATACGACATTTGTTGTCTCTTCTCTGAGACTGTCATCTGTCCTTGGACAATCTGTAAGCATAAGCCTTCTTTTAATACTAACTTTTAAGGAAAAAAAAGATAAATGTACCAATTATGACCCAAACAATGGGAACACTTGCTTTGGGAACTTTAGGGATGGGAGTTACACATCTGTTTGACAGCTGTCCTGATCTTCTGTTTACTTGGAAAGCATATAGGTTTGACAGTTTTTTACAGGCTGTTGCCTAAGGAAGAGTATTATAGGGAACTCCAAACTGTGTCTTTATTCTGACACGAGGCTTTGCAATACTATACAGGCAGGAAGCAACTTGTAAATTGTGTTGTAAAATATATCTTTGTCTTACACAGGTACCACAGTAGATCAATGCATGAGTTAGAAAAGGCTTTGTGAGAAAAATTTGCAGTGAGTTATTAAAAGCACCAAAGCTTTTTGTCTTAGTTCCCCACAAATTAGGTAACACAGACTCTACAAACAGCATGAGAGATAGCTAAAACAGGGTTTCTCTCTCCTCTATGTTTGGAAGAGAGGCACTTAATCTTTAGGTAGGATAGAAGGCAGGAAAATTCTGGATACCGTCTGCTAATCTTAGATGTACAAAAATGACATGACTCCTAAAAAAGAGCATATCTTCCAGATTTATGCTTCTAGAAATTACATTTTTGAGTTTCTTTTGTAAGTTTTTGTGATATAGAGGACTTTGTGTTCTGCTTTTGCTTTTTTGTTACAATTACTATTTTACTCACCCCTTCTCCTTTTCTTCAATCTCAGCCACTGAATTTGGGCTGCCCCAGGAACAGAGCCCTTAGAAAATTCATCAAGACTGAAGGTAAGATTGTAGCAGGATAGATTCCAGTAAGTTCCACCTTCTCATGTCCTCAGCCCCTTTTTTAGCCATAAGCAACCAAATATGTGCTAGTCATTTGGCCCAAGGCAGGTCAATGTCTTTTCTTCTAAAAGTCACAAATAATGTTGAATGCAGTTGCCTCAACAATAATATTTACAAATATGTTAACAATAACAACATTCGAAAGTTTCTCTTACCCTTTTCTCCCTAAACATTGCTGCTTTGCTCAGATTCCTTCCTAGCAGTACTTCAGCTACTGAGATATCTCCGTTTTGCATTTCCTTTCTAGCAAACAAGATGTCTTTAAACTAAGAGGTGCACTATACTCTTCTTATGTAGTAGCATCATTGGTATGACCTGTAACATAATTGATTATATTATGCTCAGTATCAGGACTATCATATCAGGAATCTAAAAAAGAATTATATTATTCAGGTGCCATGAGGGCTACGAATTAAAAAAAACCAGTGGTTATTGCAGTTTCTTATTGCTGTGTATGGAACATTCCTCCATTCTTCCAGGAGTCCCTACTCCTGGATCCAACAGACAACCTCTGCTTATACAAGAGATTATTCAGACATCTCCCACTGTGGCATTGCCCCTCTCTTTGAGAAACAGGATCTTCCAAATCAGTGTAAACCTGCGAGGATGTGTGAATCAGTTATGCCCCAGGGACTTACTTTAGTACCTTACGCTTCTACCAGTTTTGAGGAGNTTTTTCAGATTTAGGTACACTGAAGCTATGCCTTTGAAAACTGAAATACTGGATAAGTGACCCAGGTTACTGGTGTACTAAAGAGAGCACAAAAGGTGCCTAGTAACCCAGATTTTTCACTTGACATCCCACTGGACATTCTGATGAATCAGATTAGTTTTAGAAGTCTGATGTATTTGTTCAAATAATTTTAGTTTGTGTGAATTTTGGTTAAAGTGAAAAACTTGGGATAAAATGCAGGTCTACATCACATATCACACAAGTTTGTATGACTTTGTCATAAAGAAAACAAAGTAGTCATTTGAGCTCCCAATATCTACAATATCTGATGTCATCTCATTACTTAAAACACTTAAAGCAGCTGCAAAACTTTTCTTGTAACATCAACCAATTAATAGTTATAATCCTTCACAAAAGATGATGCTAGAAAGTTAATAGAATATTAAAGTTAACTTCTTCATTCATTCCCAAAGAGATAATAAATAAAAGTCTTTCAAGAGTTAATAAAGAAATCAGAAAGGGAAGCTGTAGCTTTGCAAGCTATTTCACCATTTCCCTTCCTCTCCTTTCATCTGGATTGGATCATGTTAGTGTATGAGTCAGCTAATTATGAAAGATTTCTCTGAAATGAATTAGATGAACACAGCATCTTTAACAGAAACAGATCTTGTGACCTGGCAGAGTTCCCATCACAGGCCAAAAAAAGCCCACCCAGATGTGACCACTTCCTTTATTTTAACTCAAAGAACAGAGTGAAATACCAATATGAACTTCCTCACTTAAGCACCTCCTCAGTATTCCTGATGGATAGGAATAATAAACATTTGCTACTCTGATGGATCAAATCACATGTAGCACTAGACCCAGGGATAAACTTGTTTAATATTATTGAGAACCAAATTACACTTTTCAATAAAATATGTCAGTTTACTATTGTCTGCCAAAAAAAAAAGATTGGATCCTATGGACTAAGTCGGTATTTTGAAATGGCAGTTCTGATAAATTTAAGGGCTTTAAGCTTGTCCAAAGGCACTATTATCTCAAATGTGCTTTCCAGATTGTTTTTGGAAATGAGATGCCGTTGCTGCACTTCCCTGCCTGGAGAAAAGATTCTGCACTTTGGTTACTGGTCTGATATTTGATTCTTTCATGTTAGTGTCCAGATTGAATTCAGGAGTGACTTCAGTAACCATTGGTCTGGAATTGTGGTATAGTTCACTGTCTTGAAAAAAAAAAAAACTGAAAAATTATGAAGCTTTATTTGGTTTTGTCTTAGTGATGACACATGTAAGCCAAGAGACTAGCTCCAAAATTAATACAAACTATAGCTCAGTCACAGATTTGCAAGCCTAATCCCCTGCAGATAAGAAGAAAACACAGCAATGTAAGTTGTAACCTTCACACTAAATGAACATTTAATTCATTTAGCAAGTCAGGTGTATCAGTAGAAGTGGCCACTTATGTGTTTAGACAAGTAATACCATTTACACCCGGTTAACATCAACTAAAAGAGCTGGGGGAAGAAAAAAAGTCAGAAGTAAAGGCAGAAAGAAATTCCAAGCATCAACACCCAAATCAGATCACCATGACATTAGACACTCCAAAAGTATTAGAGCAAAGTCAGAAGCACATCTCTGTACTGTACAGCTGCTTGCACTGAATTAGCTGTGAATCTAGTGGCAGTTGGTCCACCAAAATTCAAAGTAGACAAGGCTACATTGGTTACATGAATCTCTGGAGATCTTGCTGCGAAGTTCAATTTTTCATCTACTTTTCTCTTCAAAGAAAATGTTTTTTAATGCACTGGGTATTTTTTCAGTGGGACACAGGAGTGTGAGAATACCAAAGTAATCTGACATTACAAACTGAGCTTCAAAGTCTGAATTATTAGCTTTACTTATAGTGCATGGCCAGAACTTTTTCTTTCTTATGCTAGTTAAAGTCAACAAATACTATAAAGGAAGGCAAAATTTGACTTCTTATAGGACTTGAAAATAAGAGCTATTTAAAAGGATTCTCTCTATCCTAAACTTGTTTAACCCATTAGTATTGTTGACTGGGGTTTCTCAGCTTGTTTTTTAGGAATTACCATTTCATAATTTTGTTATCTTTTTTGACTTTTTCCTCCACCTAGTGACTTGAACTACTCTATTTAAACTTTCCAGCAGATTTCACACATATTTACTGAACTCTTTGGTTACACTTGACATAGTGCATTTATATAGATCTTTCTGTTCTTTTAAGTGATACCCAGTGAGATTTGTTGATATGATAAAAGTCTATTTCCTTGGCCTGGAAGCTACTCAGGGGAATAATGCAATTTCATTTTTAAAGCTTATTCATTTTTAGGTCAGGATTTCTAGTAAAGAAAGTATCCTTCACTATTTCATTGAATTAACTTTTACTACTAAGTCCAAACCAGTACCTGTTAGTGCTCCCCAATGAAAGCTAGGATCAAGCAACGTTTTCTGACTAAATGTTTAATCTTTTGCTATGTGCAATGAATTTACTGTTGCACATTTTTTTTAACACGAAATGTCCTACTTATTCTCTCTAACTGTACTAGAACAAGTTCTTGTGGGGGAACATTCTCTAGTAAACCAAACCAGAGACAGCTGGAAATAAAACTGGTTCAAAATCTGATTATATCTCTCACTTTCACTATTAACCATCATAAGCCTTGTAAACCATTTATTGCTTTTTCACTTTCTTTCATCACTAAAATGTTTTTAATAAATCTAAAATTCTTTTATAACAAAAAATTATGAGAGGGAAAATAGAGATTTACTGGATAGAATCTATGTGAAATAGGCAGTCCCATTTCAGGAGTTTTCTGTGTGAATTTTCAGCTTCCAGTGGGAAGATATCCTCCAGTGGAGAATATATTGGCTGCATTCAGGTCATGCCTCATAACCTAAGGGTTACAGCACTTCCTGTGCAGTGGGATATATGATTTTTCAAGCCTTCTCTGATTCAGAAGCTTTGAATGAGGTCTCTTGGAGACCAAACTGAAGACACTGTTAACCACAAGCATTCTAAAGCTCAAGGTGGGTAAGGGAAACATCTTTTCGCCAGCTTTGTCAGCAGTTGTGAACATTCTTAGTAGCCAAGAATCTAAATGGAAGAAAAATGTTTCAGGAATGCTGAAGCTTCAAGATGGTTGTCATGACAAAATTACTATCCAATATCAATTTAACTAATTTACTCTTAGTAAAGTAAAACAGCATTTTTTCTATAAATAAATAGTGCTCAGAAAAATGCAGCTGATCCTGACAAACATCTGTGTCTACACAATGTCATCCATCCAGATAAACAGCATTCTGCATTTCAGTATCTTTTCTGCTTGAATCACATGTTTTTGTACAGAAGGGAGATGGTAAAAAGATCACTGCATGGTGCTGTTTAGAAAAAGAAAGATTTTCAACTAATTAATATTATAGAAATTAAGTTACTCTGTGCTAGAAATAAAAAAGTAAAGTCTTTTTAGCATTTTGACAATGGATTTTTTATCAGTTTAATCCAGTTCTTATTTGTTTCATACAATATTTCTCCTCTTACATGATATATTTTTTATGGCAAATTCCTTTTCTTGTTTAAGAAGAACCGTCCCAAGCCCTCTGTAATTCTGCTGTTTAAACTACATCATTGAGTGGTGGGGTTTTTTCCTAGAAAGAACTCCTCTTACACTGCCCTAAAGATTTTAAAGTTAGCATTATTCAAAAGCCAACTTCTCTGGTTAAATCATACTGCCAAACAATCACCACCAAGACAATCATAATCTCATTGTATCTATAATGATTTGTCCCAGTATCCCACCACAATTTCATTATCAGGGCACAAAGAGTTGGAGACTCCTTTGCACAGCAGACTGCAATGTACAACACAACTCTGTATGCACGTTTGGGTGTCCAGCCTGACCAGCTGCCTACATGCATAACTCCTGTTCTTGCTCTCTTTGCCAGATAGCAGAATTTGCAGCATTTTTCAGCTCCCAGAAGAGACAGCAGGTGTCTTCTTTAAGACAAGGGTTGAATAAGTCCATTTGGTTCTCTAGGACTTCCCTCCAGCTGTGTCCCAAACCAGTCCTCTCTCCTATTCCACAAAAACAGTAGGAAGACCAGCTGGAGAAAGAAGGGGTGAATGTAGGCAGCTATGAGGTACCTGTGAATGCCAAATATAGGGATAATGGGCATGTGGGCAGTGAAGCAGCAGAAGCAAGAGATTCACTGAATAGAGAGAGAATACACACGTCTTCCTCTCAGGAATATCCTTCCTCTCTGGACCTCTGAGATCACCCAGTACATTCCAAATCTCTAATGACTATCTTTGTATTCCTTTTGCCCAGGCTCCTCAGTCTCCAACAAAACCCACCATGGCAAAACCCACAGGATTCATAGACTCACAGAATCATAGAATCATTAAGGCTGGAAAAGACCTCAAAGATCATCAAGCCAAACTATCAGGCCATCATTACGTTCATCATCAAAGTATGTTCTTACATGCCATATCCACCATCTTTTTTAACAGTTCCAGGAATGCTGACTCCATCATTTCCCTGAGCTGAAAAAATTTCTCTGAATAAATTTTCCTGATATCCAACCTAAACATCCATTGGCACAACTTGGGATCATTTCTTCTTGTTTTGTCGTTTGTTCCTGGGAGAAGAGACCAACCTCCAACTCACTCTTCATTCAGGGTGCTGGGGAGAGCAATAAAGTCCCCCTTGAGCATCCTTTCCTCCAGGCTAAACACTCCTGACTTCTTCAACTGCTTCTCATCAGACCTGCAGTCCAGACCCTTCCCCAGCTCTGTTGGTCTTCTCTGGACATGCTCCAGCCCCTCAATGTCATTCTTGAAGGCAGTGCTGGACAAAGCACGTGAGGTGCCAGTGGTCACATGCTACAGGTGCAGCCACTGTCACTCAGCATGCCCAAGTCCTTTCCTGTGGTCCCAGAGCCACTTTCCTGCCACTCTTCCCAAAGCCCACAGTGCTGTCTGGAGTTGTGACCCAAATGCAGGAACAGGCACTTGGCCTTGCTGAACCTCACACAACAGGCCCTGGCTCATCCATCCAGATTCCTCTGCAGAGCCTTACTGCCCTCCAGCAAATCAACAATCACTTGATTGATTTTACCTGCTGAGAGGTTTTGAGCCAGTTCTGAGCATGAAAAAGGAGAACATGTCACTTGATCCTGTCTTGGTACAAGTAATACTGGCCACAGCTAGTCCAGGATCTACAGTCATCATTGGTAAAAAAGAATCTGGTCTTCAGAAGAAGAAACAATGGCATGGGTCTCAAAGAAGACTGATGCTAAGAATCTGTTCTAAACATAAAATTATGTACAAAAAAAAAGTTCCAATATTTCTATTCACTTTTATTCCACTGTCCCTCCACCAAGCATGTTTTATCTGTAGAATGCTTGTAAAACTCATTTCATATTGTGAATATGAATGTGGATATTAATAACCATCCCAGGTGAAACAGAGCTGAGCTTCTTCAGAGCTGTCTACAGATGCAGGCATGTAGTGTTTGCTCACTCTAGACTTGTTTGTTCTCAGAGCAAAACCATAACAACTCTAGATTTGCATTTTCTTAAATGCAAAATAGGGTTCTGATGCAATTCAGGTAAAGAACTCCAAACACACAGCTAATATTTATTCATTAATCCAAAGTCAATCCTGTAGTTGTTTCTGGAACAGAGCTTCTCCTTAAGCTTACCTGATACAAAAAAATGTAATGACATTAGCTGCTTTTTGGCACAAGAGCATTAACTATGAATCTAACACCTGTTCTGTACTAGTCATTTCTTGTCCAGTTTTTTATGGATAAGACATTAAAAAAGATGCATCACTATTGGTCTTTATAGCTTTGCTGTCATGGCCACCTTCAAAACAAATAGCTGTGCCAGCCACAAGCACACAGATCACTATTAAGACACTGAGGTTTGCCATAATGGAATATATTGAGCAATCTGTTCATCTGTGGCTTCCAGGCTCCCTTCTTGTAAACAGTGAATGCTTGCACAGTGAAATGAAGATCAAATTTGGGCATGAGCATAAAGGCATGTTCAACCTCAGTTTTAGAACCCATGTCTAAAATTCCAATCCTCAGACTTACCACGGAGTTGACATTCAGTATGGAGAGAACCTAAATTACCAGAACATTTTTGCACTTGATACAAAATCACCCTTATTTAAATCTAAAAGTTCAGGCAGCAGTGTTGTCAAATCCTGAGATCAACAATCTGCTCAGGGTGCAATAATACACTGACTTATGTTTCTTGCAAATATTAACTTGTTAATGGAAAAAATAATAGGTATTATGCTATAAGCAGAGTAGCTCCTGTAATCATCTCCAAAGGAAATAAACATATTCAAATTATCCTTTCCTAAGCAGATTAGTCATTTAACCTGTTAATTTTCCCCACAAACAGGAAAGCTGAGCCAGCTTTTGTGCTATCTAGTATTCAGATGTGGTCAGTCTCTCCCAGTCTTGTGGTTCCATTTTATATTAAGCTTGTAGGTATCGACAGAAGAAATTATGATGGCATGGAATGTTGATTAGGGCATAAATCTACTGTTGACTGGAAGATCTGGAAGTCATTGAAAAATTTTATGTTGGACTATCATATCCAACACAAGGATACAAAGAAATGAACCTAGTAAAGGACTAAGATAGTCAAGGGCTAAAGCATAGAAAATGCAAGAAATTGAGAGAACAGTGTTTATTCAGCCGTGACAAGTGAAGGCAAAGGGGAGACGACATCACTATCTATTAATGCCTGATTGGAACAAATGAAGACAGAATCAGATTCTTCTCAGAGCTGCACAGTGCATAAAAGGATAAAACACCACAAACTAAGGTTGAAGCCCAGCTTGCCACCCTGGGGGGCTCTGCAATCCTCAGGGTCAGCCCAATCTCTGCAATACCACAACAGATTGCAAAGAATCATTCACAGAATCAAATTACCAGTTAAAATAAAGACAGATATCACAAACTCTATAATATATAAACTGTGATCATAAACACACATAAACCTCAGGCATATGTTCTACATGCTTTGACTGCCAATACATATAGTCCAAAATGAAACACATGCCTCAAAATTTTATTACTATTTAATGCATTAAAACTATTGTACGATTTCAATATTACTCCATTAACTTGCTCTAGGTGCTTCTTTCTCTCATTGACCATGACATAATCCTGTACTTTTCTCTTACAGCCACCAGCAAGTGTCACAGGATATAAATTACAGACTTTGCTCCCCTATAAATGTCTCCTCCCTTAAAATTACAACTTAAAAATAATTTTCTCCCTCTTGAGACTCATTGAGGCAGAACTGACTTGAAATTAATTTCTTCATCAAATTTCACAGAAAAATAAAATTAACCAGATTACTTATAATTGTTTAAAAAAGCTAAAATATAAGGCTAGTGGAAAGAGAGGGCTGGGCTGTTGGATTATTAATGCTCATCACACTGTTTTTCTACGGTTTATATTATTCCGGACATTTTGCCTACTACTCTCAATTATATTTCAACAAAATATTTTTGACTTTACATTTTCACCTGATTCTCATTGTCTTAAAAGCAATTACCTCAAATAGGAAACTTAGGCTGACATTTAGAAAATCAGTCACAGAGAACTGAGTTTTTCTCATAAAATAGAGAATTCCTGTAAAGCCCAACTTGAAGCCAGAGCAAAGGGCAAACGTCTTTGACCAGCATTCCCTAAGACAAAGCAATACGCATAACATAATGTTCCAAAACAAAACTGCCATAAATAAGCCTTGTCTCCAGAGGATGGCTGAAAGAATACACCGTATATAACACTTAGATCACTTAAAGCACAACAGGTTGAGGATTAAAAATCCAAGGAGAGTGCCTGAAAAACCACCAGAGAATGAACCCTGTGGTCCATGTTCACAGCCTGGCTTCAGTGTGACTCTCCAATTGCTACTGAACTTCTGTTCTTTTACAGCAGAAAGGCAGAAACCCAAAGGCTCAGTTTCAACATGCCTTGACTAACTCTCATTTCACATACTAAGAAGTAATACTCATATTCTGCCACTTTAAAATCTGGGATTAAGCTCACTTATGAGTATTTCTCAACCCTCATTTTTCTTTGCAGTCCTTACTTTTTGTATGTGCATATTCTGGCACTTTATTGTCAAGTAAATTATGGATTTTTAGATGTTCAACAGTAGTATTTTCCCGCATGCACCTTAAGTGAGGTTGAATGCACGGTTCAAACCAAACCACTGTCACCTAAGACAAACTATTACTTCACTAAGTGCTATCCAGAGTGTGAACAACCAGATAGGATTCCAAAAAGAAATTATAGACTAGCAGCATCATCTGCCAGTCATATAAAATCTTCCTTCATTTTACTTCTAGCTAATCCCCACAATCCAATATTGGAAGATAAGATCCTTTTGTCAAAACCTTCAAATATGTATTGACTGACACAGAACCAGGGAGACAAGAGTAAATGGTTGTCCTTCTTCACTCAAACAAAATGAATGTTCAGGGCAGGAACAAGTGGAAAGCTTCTGCCAACTGTCAAAATAAAGCCAATATAAAACAGAGATCAGACATGGAAAAAGCTTCTGTCAACATAGTTAAATTTGGGCAATGTGAAGGTACCTAAAATAAAGGCTTCCTACTGACTCTAACTGTAACTGCAATGGCCTGTATTACAAACAAACATCCACTACAAGAAACCTGACAGGAACATCTTGTCATTATGCATGTATAAGCTAATAATATTCCCATTGCCACGATCACAAAAGACTCAATTCTGGATGGAAAATAATGAGACTAAAGAACCTTGACCTTGAAGAGGAAAATTGACTAAATTTAAGTATTTTTCCTTATTCACAATGGAAAAAACATGAAGTGGTGGGAAAAGTATTTAATTCTCAGAGTCCACTTGAAGGTCTACTGAGAAATAAATCACTGGGACTCATTAGATTTTCTCTCAAGTCATATCTTTAGGGAAAACACAAGGAGAAATAGTATGCTAGAGCAAAGACATCTGTAAATGTCAAAGACATACAGAAAAGTCAAGCTGATTAAACATAAGGTAATACAGTGAATCACACCACCATCATTCAACTCAATCAAGAAACTGAGCACAGGACAGTTAGTGTCATATTAGACAAATTAGTTAATGTTAGAACAATCTAAACCTCTCAGCCATAGTACTTCATGTCTGATTAAATTTGAGTGATTCAAGTTTTCATTATTGAGCACCTAATTATACGAGGGTGTCATTAGCCTCTCTGAAGAGCATATAAAGAGCTATCTGACATAATAAAAATCACTGTGCAAAGATTCCCCCGATTAGCCATTTAATGCAATGAGACTCTGGTGTTTCTGATTTGACAAGACTTCAGCAGTCACTGCAAAAACTGCTTTAGATCAAAAAAAGAAGCGGTGTTTCTGGTCTTCAACACTTTTAATTTCTTCATCCATGCCTAACTGTTGATGTAAAATCCTTTCTTATCTACACTACATAAATAAAGAAATAAATTACCATTTGTGTATAATGATAAAAGACTTTATCACAGCTTTATGACCAGATCACAAGTAGGCAAATAAATTATGTTCATCTATATTTCTTGTGCAATTTTGAGAGGAAAGGATATTTTTATTATCTTTTATTATTTCTATGTAGCTGAATGATAGTGTTTAGCCAAATTGCTACTCTATAACCACAAGTATCCCTAAGCAACAAAAATCGCTCTGGTGGACAAAATTAATACTTCAGAAAAAACAGTTTTCAAAACTCATTTTCAAAGGCTAGACAGCTAATTATCAGAATGGGTTAACTTGCAGTGGGGAAAAGGGACCAGATGGTAGATGATAAAGAATACAGCCATTTCCCAGGGGGCAGAAAATGTATCCATACTAACAAGCTCAAAAAGGAACTTTGGATTTGGGTTTGGTTAACTTTTTGGTGTAAAGTAATTCATACACAGAGATGAAGTAGAATTTATGATGCAGGATGAAGTTATTAAACAGCCTAGAGAGATTACTTTATCAAAACCATTGTAACACTGCAAGAGGTATTCAGCTTATTTTAAGTCCTTGTTTACCATCACTTGTTGAAAAGAAGCCCTTACTGTAAGTACTATTGTTAAGCAGATATCCATGTTTCAGTGTGAAACACTGGCAGAGGAAATGTCACATCTCTAAGGCTTGCTGCTTGTCTGTGCCCTGCAGAAGACTGCAAGTCTGAAGAAACACAATCATCAATTGCAGTATTTTAAAAAACCCCTGTGGATTACGAAATACATTCGGAAATGGTAAGACCTAATAAAATATTCTTGAAAATAAATTCGTTTAAGACTTAACTGCATTTTACTACTGTCTGTTCTGGTATGATAAAAATTCTTCGATCTACTGACTTAAAAATGTAAGTCAGCTGAAAGCTTTGTAATAGTACAGAGAGGTCCTAATATGAGACAAAAGCAGAGTGAGGAGGGGGCAAAAGGATAAATAGAATGATTAAAGTAATCACAGAGCACCCTCAGAAGCCTAGAAAACATCCTGAAGGTGACCATGGGATCACTGAATGCCACCTAATTTATCTTTGAGCTGAGACGTACCAGACCAAGCATCATTCCCTTCAAACCTTCCCTTTGCAGTGACATATGGCCAGACTGGCCAAGGTAAGGAAGAAGTCCCATTGTTGGTAGGGTACAAGGTATAAGTTTAAGTAAAAAGGTAGGAAAAAATGTCTGGCAAGAATATGAAATTCCAAAACGAAGTTTTGGAATCTGGTACACTTCTTGTACCTGTGTTATGTCAATGCAGTTGACTGAGAGGACATATTCCACACAATATTTGTTAGTATTGTTACCTTCCAAAAGTGATTTTTGGTTGGTTGGTTGGTTGTTTTTGTAACCACCCTTATGCATAAATAGAGGATCTATTCAGACACTTTGTTGTCCATTGTCAGTGTTTCAGAATTCCAGTAACAGATTGAAGGACCATATTTGAAAGAAATATTGACATAAACTACTGTTACTGATTTAAGTTCTACTTCATCTCTGTATAATTATGATACTTTTTCAAAAGTTACCCAAATCCAGAATCAAATATATTTGTTCATATATCTCATATATCTATGCAATATCTTTCAAGCAAATTAAAGAGCAAGGCACATGTTTGATGTTTTGTTTTGCTTGTTTGTTTTTCGGTTTTTGTTTTTTTTAATCAAGAAAAGGACTGCTCTTATGAGTTTTCTGAATAAATCTATATCTGGAAATTACCAATTAAATCAAATTTACACAATCTCGGGACCTCAGAGTGTATTTATGCTCCAAAGAATGTTTTTTATACTTTTTTCTTTTTTGGCTTGGCAGTACTTCCTCAGTAGGTAAGATAAAAAACTTTGAGGTTTAATATTAACTAGTGGCCCAAGTTGAAAAAAATAGACTACATTTGGGTCAAGCTAAGCTTGGCTGTTTCTGGCTGAGTACAAGTCTTACTCAGCCTGAAATGAGAACTCCTTGTTTCATTCCATAGCTCTGACATTCCTCAATCTGTTACATGCACAAAAGAGAGATTCCATAGGATTTAGTTCTACAGCCTCTTTTGTTTTCCCAGCAGCTCTTACTCTGTATGACTAAAAGGAAAATGCTAAACTTATGAGATGAGCAAGCATTTCTCAAATTTCAGAACAAAAATGCAGATCCCAGTGTCTGCTGTGATTGTGGTACCATCTAGTGGAATAACAATAGTTTTGCAAACAGTAACTGCAACCCATAAGTCAAAGAGTAGAAGGAGAGTTTGGATCTCTAACTGTGCCAATGAATCCATCCAGCAAGGAAAAGTACAAAATACACAAATATTTTGGAAGTTCCATAGGGTCTCTAACAGCAGTAAATTGGTGGCAGCTGAGAGAAGGATGGTTTCCATACCAAGGTGGTGTTTAGTACTAATACAGTTTCAAGGGAAGGAGGGCAGAAACAACCATCACAGCACCACAAAACATGGTACCACAAAAGTATTTGTTTAAAAATCCTGCTGAAAACATCAAGGAACTGATGAATGCCAGGCAATGTATTATGAAATGATAACCTGCTCTGCTGGCTCAGTATCAAAACTTTTAAGACCTGTAAGTGACTGTTTGAAACAGTTACTCGAAAATTGAATTGAATACCTTTCAATGTGGAGTGCTTGGAAGAGGATTGTGCCAAGTTGATTGGATAAATTGACTTCTTGAAGGGAGAAAAAAACAACAATAAAAAAAAAAAGGCAAAACAAAACCAAAAACAAACAAAACAAAAACAACCAAGAAACCCACAAACAAATAAACCAAAACCAAAACAAACAAACAAACAAAAACCCAAACCCCCAAAAAATACATTAAATCAAAGACTGGAGTACAATAATGGCAAGTAATGAAATGGGGATAAAGCACTCAGGAGCATGTTATGAGCTGCACGAGTGTCTAACCCTCCAAGGCCTGGAACTGAGGACAGCCTAGCTGTGGACTGGAATGAGACACAAGCTCTGAAATCTTCTCATAATCTGTCCATGTATCTGTCCATGACTGATGGCGGTTGGAGTTGCTGATCCAGGAAGGCTCTTCTCTTCATATCATATTTCCAGATCTTTCATTTTCCATCTGGATTTGCTATGAATTGCGAAGCAATGCCTTGGAAGACATCATTTCAATTGCAGAACCTGCATCTGAACTGTTCCTACAGAGAGCATATACGTCCCTACTTCTCCTTATTAATTTTTGAGCAACTAGTCATTTTTACAATGCTTTTGGTTTTCTTTCTGCTGTAATTGTTTTTCAATCAGGTGATGCAGTGTCTCTTCATGTTTAATTTCCCAGTCTTAAGGGAACATCCCATTCTGACCATCCAGGAGGCACTTTGGGAGTCACACACCACCCAGAGACTTTACTGGGACTGAGGCCCCTTCACCACAGCTGACTCCAGGGACCCTATAGGTGCCCCTTTCACTCCCAACTCACTTCCCTCTCACAGTCAGACCAAGTTTCATTACTGGCTAGACCTCAGGTTTCCCATAGCAGAAATATAATTTAAATATGATGCAAAAAAAGAATAATTCAAGTTGGTACCTTGAACAAAGCACTGCTTTGGCTTTTAATGTCTCACAGTCTGTGTGTTCCATAGTCTGGCCTTTTCCTCAGCTTTTGCCATGTTTTTTGTATTCCTGGTGCTCTAGCTGGGCTAGAGGTCCCAGGTACCTTTATTGTGCAAGGTTTCAGCTGTTCACATCCTCCTGCCTTTGGTTCCTACAACGCAGAGCTCAACCTGCAGCTCTGCTGCAGCTGCACCCAGAGCTGCCTTCATTCATTTTGTTCTCATATGGAGGTTCAAGCATTATGCTCATGTGATACAGAAGTGAGTTGTGTTAAAATGATAGGTCACCACTAATCTGTCCTCGTGGTCTTCTTGTCCATATTGGCAATAAAATTCTTCTTACAGACTGTGATCAAAACAGGGAGGCAATAATCTCAGATTACACAGGTGTCATCATTATAGAGTGTTCCAAAGGACAGTAACTTAATGACATCTGGAATCCTGGTAAGACAGGTTTGTACAAAAGGAGGCAGAAAAAGCCTAGTTTTCTGATCTCCTACATCGATTAGCAATGCAACCAGAAAAGCAATATTTGCATTTCCCATTACAACTGGTTGATTTATAAAATAATCAAATAAAAGTGTCTAGGTTTGCACACTCTTGGATTCTTCTGTATACAATAATTGCCACTATAGAAACATCAGGCTTAGAGTTCACCTGGTTTTAGCACAGCAGTGAGAGTTGTCTGCAGAAGCACATAGAGAGAAGCGTGACTTGGCAGCCCTTCTTGAAGTTGTAAAAGGTCAAAATCTGAGGAGCATCGTATGAATCTGTGGGACACAATGAGTTCTGTCTACTTCAGGGATGTGCTCCTTTGTAACACGTTTCCCTGTGTGCGCTGGCCGCGCCTCGTTTTGCAGTTACGTGGTGACACCCACAGAGGGTACTCACGGATAACCCAAAGGTAACAATGCCAGGACTGCGGCGCAGCTTCTCTTCTACCCTGGAGAAGCCACAGGAATTCTGCTCCAGTTTACAGACTTTAAATTTGCTTTGAGGAGGATCAAACAGATTTATCAGTACTCGTCAAGACTGTTAATTCTGGATTTACAGTAGTGCCCCTAATCAAAAAGAAGATTGAAAACGTTGTTGCTCTATCTTACACAGAACTAAACTGACTGAGATTTGCTCATGCTTCTTGTATTCCCTCCATCACTTTGCACCACATTCTCCAAATGAGCCAAGTGTTGAATCTTTTTAATTCATATCCTGACCCCCTAATATCTCAGAATATTAAATAGAAAAGAGACTTAATGGGCTATTGTGTCAAGCACAAGACCTGTATTTAACCTCCCACTTTCTCCCAGCATCTCCACAGCACAAACTGATTTTTGAATCTCCAAACATCCAGGAGGGCTGTATTTCAGAGACTCTGTTTTTGGACATATACTTGTGCTTTTTTATTTTAATGTGGTTCTGTGAAAAGCAACAAAATCTCTCTAGTCCCAGCCCTCTGGCTCCTGATTGATTCAGCCAGGATAACAGAACCTCTTCTCTGGATTCTTGCACAGCCTGTAGGTTGTCCTTCTCTGCTTCAGCAAGGAAAGCTTGCTATAGTCTGCTACAAACAGCTTCTAAAGCAATTTCTACTACTACAGAACAAATTAATGGAGATGGTATGAAAGCTCAAATACTCTAACCAAAATAGATAGCCTTTTGACTAGAGCTGTTCCTTATTTCTTTCAGGAATCTATGAGTTCTTATGTGACAGAGTCCACAAAAAAAAAAAAAAAATCTGATTGGATTCACTACAAGCATTATATAGTTAATTACTGCAGACCTGAAACTCACTACATCAGCAAATTTGTTCACAATGGCTACCACTACACATAGCTTTAACAGGGTCACTGCCCTGTACATTCCCACTGAACCTGCTGAGGAAAACTACCAAACCATGGACAGCTTTGCAAGCTTGGGAAAAGAGTGGATGAAACACACTTGCCTTTCCTCAGGTACTCCCTTTGCATGGAACAGACTGGACTTCAGAATCTGGGTGACACATCCCATGCTTTTCTTTTGCTGCAAATGAATGAATGTCAAATGAAATATAACAAGATATTTACATAATTATTCAAAATCCTACTTCTTGAAAAAGTAACACCCTATCTTCAGCATAGCATAATCTAGTTATTCCTTAGAAACTAATAACCCTGACCACAAATCTGTCTATCCTTAAAAAATCAGGGTCTCAATCTGCATATAAATCAGGTTCTCTAATTTAATCACCTGGGAAAAGAGCAAGTTTAGTGGAGCTTTTATGTTTTTATTATAGGACAAAAACAATCCCTATCTGCAGCAGCTGGAATCTTTAAATTAATTATTTCACAGGTGCCACAGTGGGCCAGACTTCCAAGAATATTTAGGGACTGTGAGAAAACCTCCAAAATAAAAGAAAATGTTGTATTTACCTAAAGGTGTAGACAATGAGGTAAACTCTCAAAAACCTTCAGATAACTGTGCATCCCCCTACACCATTCTCACAGGCAGTTTAAGGGCTGCAAAAGTGAGGGAGTAAGTAGAGAGGTAGTATATCTCAGCCTTCCCAGTAAGCAGACAGAAAAGGACACTGCAGAGAATATTTGGCCTTCAAACGCTCATGTTTGGTCTGGGAACTGATAGATGCAGCACCCATGACCTCTCCCACACACTGCTTCAGACAAGGCTGGAGGAACATCAAGTGCTGGGTCAGTGTGGTACTTGCTGGTCTGAGGGCATCACAGAATGAAGTAGTGAGGGTAGCGTGGACGTGGAGGCCACAGACACACCAGGCAGGGCTGCTTGTCTGCCGCAGAGCTATGCAGCTATCAGATGTTACAAGGTTTCTTGTCTGCTCTCCACAGGCACTTTTGTGGTCAGCATTTTTTCACTGCAAGGACAAGGACAGGTAGTGATGCTTAAACTCTCCCCCTGAGCACAAGCATCCAGACAATTTAGGCTCACCCCATCAAATGGCACAATGGACAAAGAACAAATGTCCCGTTTGGTGACAAGTGACTGCTGCCAAGAAACTGGATGTCCCCTAAATCAGTAGTTTGAAGGGTTTACCAAATATGCAGAGGAGGCAGCTGGAGTTTGTAGACAGGTGGGTGATGTGGGTGTACATACAGGTGCTTGTTGCTAAAGGTCAGTTGCAAGCAGATAAGCTCAGCAAATCACACTCTTGGTTGAAAAGAAAACAACAGTAGAACAAAGAAAGCTGTTCTTGTAATGTCAGCACTGATTTCTAGTGGTATGGTCAAATACTTTGATTTTCTAATCAGATTACTTCACTTTTGAAGCTCTCAGGAGATCCCACATCTTGCAGATGTCTATGTCTGTATAAATGCATTATTATCCTCTTGGTAGAGCACCCCAGTGACTCTTGAATCAACATAGGACATAATAGCCTGACTTCAGCTTGCACATATTTTGTAGTTCCTTTGCTGTTTAAGCCCCTGCATTAACAGGATGAGGTTAGCTAATAAAGAAACTTCTACTTTTTTTCAAGTCTAGACACCTAATAATTAAAGCAAATCCACTGCTCCTGCAAGAAGTTGAGGGTTCTTGCAAGTCAGCCACAAAGATAACATTGAGGATGGTTTTGCAATCTTAAGCAAAGACTGGAAATACAAAGCTCGGGCAGGCCAGATCCTCTGTGATGTCTCTTTTGAGGACAGAATTAGCATTTGTTAGAATAAAATCTGGCCTTCAAATCTGCGCCATCTCACAGGATAACTATACATCACTGAAAATTTTTACTTTAGCCCTGAAGTCAAAATGCTCACCTATGTCTTAGGTGAGCAGCCAACATTCGAGCCAGTGATCACAGTCATTGACAAAAATTTGTGAATAAGCACTTAACCCAAGATTTCCCTACCAATCTGATAAAACCAGATAGTGAATATAGTCTTGTTCTCTGATCGAGTTGAGAAAATTCTTCTGAGACCCACACATCGAAAATACGTATAGAAACCGAGTGGCAGGGATTTTAAATATGCTGGTGCTGCATATTTTCATGTAATGTCACACAGACTATTGAGATGCAGTTTGAATAGGTGGATAGTTCAGTGAGTTAGTAACTGGCTGCAGCGACGGGGCCAAAGGTTTTTGGGGGTGATCAGCCGTACAAACTGGTGTCCAGTCGGGAGTCATGTTCCTCAGCATTTGATACTGTTTAACATTTTTCTAATGAGATCGACAGGGGGTTAAAGAGCAGTCTCAGACATGTTCACAGTGTATTTGGGAGAGCAGTTTAGATGCAGGAGGAAAGGATTTCTACTCAGAGGGATCCAGACAGATAGGAGAGAGCAGGTGATGGAAACCTTATTAAGTTCAACAAAGCAAAATGTAAAGTCCTGCAGCTAGGATGCAATAGCCCACACAGAGCATGGGAGAGGATCTGACTGGATGGAAAAGGGGTTCTCAGGGAGCTGGTGACAAAAGAGCAGGACAGGGTCAGTGGTGTGCCCTCACAGTGAAGAAGGCTGCCTGTGGGCTGAGCTGTCTCAGCAAGTACGTAGTCACTAGGATGAGGGGGAGATTGTTCTCCTTATTCAGGCCACACTGCCCTACTGACAAGCCCAAAACTGGAGGAAGCACAAGATGGAAATTGAAAGCTTGAAGTCTGGAAAATAATTTCCAGATGTTTGAGGCTTAGAACATGTCATAAAAAGAGAGGTGGAAGGGACGTGTTTGATGTCCAGCCTCGAGAAAGCTCAGCCTGGCTCTTCATGCTCACTACAGGTCCCTAATGGCAAGGCACAGAGAAGGTGGGATTTGACTGTTCTTAGGGATGGAATAAAAAGCAAAGGACACGAGTTAATGTGTAATTACATTACATATATTACCTTATATATTACCTCACAAGTTAATGTGAATTGGGGTTTTATATTACATATAAGGTACTGGCACTTTTGGTCTCATTCAGAGCAATTTTTCTAATTGTATTTCTTCAAAATTAGCAACAAAATTTGTATTATGAAGATAGTACTTAGCAAGACTGAGACAATCAGAGCCTGATCCCAGACTAAAGAATGCTATTTGTTGTAATTACAGTTATCTTATACTTCTATGAAGCATGAAATCAAGAAAGAAAAGTTTCATGCAAGCTCATGATTATATCCATATACAAAGGACAGCTTAGTCCAGTTGGATTTATGAGGCTATCACAGTTTAATTAATCTCTTTTCAAATGTAACTATTACTCAAGTGAATTAAATGGTAAATAAAAAATTATTTTTTCCTAAAAGTTATGGATTCCTTCTGCAAGAAAGAGGCCTTGTTAAACAATAATGGGCTCATATATAGCAGTTACATCTGTATTACAAGGGTGATATTACTTTGTGAAACAAAGCAGAAAAGCCTGCTTTTAAAAGCCATATCACGTATGCACGTAGAACAAAGAAGTGATGACCTTTAATATATCTCCATTCAAAAATAACTCCCAAGACCACGAAAATGCTACAGAACTGTCTTACTAGGGGCTCCCATGAACTCCTCCTCCATTAACAGAAGGAAACAGGAGGCACATCTACAACCCTTTGGCTCTCTTGACAACTGTACAGATATTTCATTCATATTTCATTATGTACCCCTGGCACATAATGAAATGAGGTTTTGATCCTCAGCACTAGCTCTGATCATGGGTTTACTCTAACACCCTGTCTGTGTGATCCATTAGAGTTATGTTTCTCTCCCTCTCAGCTAATACATGCCCCAAAGAGTTTCCTCCTGAAAATAACAGCTCTTTCCATTCAGCAACACATACACAGAGAAGAGTGTTTTACTTCTGTATTGTATAAATATCTTCCTTAAATGCTGTTATATGCACAAGGTGTTTCACATACAGTTCCTTCCTCTTTCCATTTTTGCAGGACCAGCTAACAAAACACCATGCATGTGGTCTCTGCTGCCAACCAGAAAGACATTTTTGTTTTGCTGCTGCTGGATGCTGCAGTTAGAGTGCTTCAGAACCTTTTCATAGTGTTCCATGAAAGACAAAACACGTCGTTGTCATCTCACCACACACACACACACACATCCTGCCTCCCTGGGCCTGCAGAGAGTCTGCACAATACCACAGGAGCATCTCTTCCTTCTGTTCACCACAAGCTTCAGGATCCCTGCTGCAAGGTAGTAAAGTTTTATTTTTGTGTGCATTTAATTTTTATCATATACATGTTTTACCATGAATCAAACCAAAGACAATTTCTTTCATGAGTAGGTTTGGTTGAAGAACTTAAGTTCTGTTGCAACAGTGCTTGTACCTACATTCATAACACATCTAGAAAGAGTTCTGAATTCAGTACCAGCCCATATGAAATGAGTCTATGAAGGAAATCAAGAAGCCCAGGAGCTTTGACTCTGCTCACTTTCAAGCAGGAAGAGAGAAAGTTCTCTTCCCCAAAGTGTCAAACCTCCTCAGTAGCATATCCCGTATGTGATGTTCTGTGCTTAGTAAAGTAATGTAAAACTTTAAAAACACAGCATTTTTATATATCAGTGAGAAAGGTAAAGTATATCTAGATTTTCTGTTGAAGCAAAAGTACTAATGTTACCACTTTTAAGAAACGTGCTCTTTGGTTTCTCAAAGAAAATGCAGTTATTGGTGCTCTCTACCAGCTTCCTATGACAAAGTCAGCTTCTCACACACTGGTTTATTCAAAACCAGCAATTTCTGAGTTCTTATTTGGAGCAACATTTGAAAATATCCATTTGACAGCAAGAGATTTGAGACATGACAGGCACACATTTGAACTCCATTTACTGAAATTCAAGGGGAAAAGACTATTATTAATCCCAAGTCATCAGTCTGGCTATTTTAAGACATTTGTCTCCTTGTTACTATAACAAAATTTTGTTTTCTCATGGGATTTTTGCTTCATCTACTCTAGGCAAAAATTGGAAGTTTTACTTACCATATATCCAGGTGGGAAGCTTCATCTTTATAACAGCTGAATACTACCTGCCATAAATGAAAATATACAGAGGTCAGACACAGGCATGAGTAGCTTTCCTACCTGTATTCAATCCTCTCTTGGACTTACTCATGCAACATGGTCATTTCTACTGTAACATAAATGAGGAGAACTATCTTTATTTCAGAGAAACTACTCCAGAAAAGTATAGATACCAGGGATGATTTTTCTAGGAAGGTAGAAAGGGTGGCTTTTGGGCTATTTCCACCTTTGTAAATAAAAAAAGAATATGTAGTCTATGCATAAAAAGAAAGTATGAACAGACATAAAAGGATTGAAATATCAAGAACAAGAAAAACAATCTGTTCCTAAAACCATTCTGAGAATCTGGTAAATTCAAAATACAAATTTAGGAAAATAAATTTAAGCTAGTTGGTATTACTCAACTGCAGTGGTATGACTCACATGACCGGATATTAAACTCATTGGTTACGGGCTATTTAAGAAAGAAGTGGGGTTATTACATGGTTTAGAGCTGCAAAGAGTACAGAAAAACAGAACCTTGATTGTATACTAATTCACATACCAAATTATAAATCACAACATGGGATAATGCTAAGACAATATAAGACACTATTGAATAGCCTAAGGGAAAAAATAGCTATCCCCTTCCTTGTTAAAATATTGAGGGAAAAAGTGTTCAGCTACAGACCATCAGTTTAGGAAGTTTTAGTGCTCTACAAGTATAAATACAAGTAAATCAAGTAGGTGAAATTACTATGATGCTTTCCCCATATGGAAATAGGATACAGTTATGATTAAGACAGACACCAGGAGCTTTACAAGATTCAGCCTCTCAAAGCTGAAGACAAAAATTGAACAGAAGTAGGTATTTAAGTACAAAGAACAGTTAGAAATTACTTTTGCTGCTGCATAGTCTTTCCAGCAACCACATTCTGGAATTAGTTGGGCACACTTCACATGAACATCCACTCCACCTACTCTACATATTACAGGCAGTGCAGTTTCTGCCAATGTGATATGTATGGAAATTCTTTCTTAACTGGCCACCTGGATGACAAATTACATTTTAGTACTTGAGAAGTTATTAACATCTATAAGGGCTGTAATAATAACTGCACCTTGCCAAATATAACTCGTGTAGTTGTAGTCATTTAGTAAGTTGTAATGCCATTTAGATGATGACATTCTTTGCCTCTTTCTGCAGACCACAAATGATGAAGAAAGAAAAATTGTCTCCTACATCCCAAGGTGATCAGTATAAGTCCCATAGAGATCCTGTGACTGATACAATTTGGTTTAATAACCAGAACACATGCTGATCAGGAATCCTTCAAACCTTCCTTGGGATGTCAGAAGAAAAAAGCACTTGAAATTGGCCAAATAAGGCTTTCCCAATGCTCCAAACTGATAATGATTTCTGAAGGTGACTGTAATTATAAAAAACAACATCGAGAGGAATGAAAACATTTGTAACGGCTGAGTATGAATGTGGTATGGAAAACACTTGGCCACAAGAAAGAACAACATTTGGCTAAAAACACTGGTAAAAGAAGGAGGAATTTTAAAAAGTCAGTGAAATTCTATAGCCATTAGAATTAAAGAAAAATGGATATAATTTCTTGAGCTTTCCACAGAAAAAAAGGATTTAGCCAATAGTTATTAATTAGGTAAAACTATTGAGGATGACAATTGGTGATAGCCAGCAACAGAATAATTTATACAGAAAATACAGCATCCTTTGCATTGAGCTTGGAGTGAAGTTGAGTTTGCAGTAATTTTCTGTTCCAGAGAAAACAAAACAGAAAACATTTAAACATTTTTGCTTAAAAGATGGTCCTATACACTCTGCAAATTGCATTTTTGTGAACTTCCAAAAAATCAAGCTAACAGCAGCCACAGGTAAATCAAGGAAAGTCTGTTCCATCAGAAAAGTATTGCAATGCTATAAAACAATGAATGCAAAAACATCTTGTTTTATGAGAGACTTGAGTAGCTGATATATCAGAAAAGCATCAAAGAAGAGGAAATGGGTGTTTCTAAATGCAATTAGTCCTTACTGAGGAAAATATAAAAAATCCTAGCAATATCTAGCATTTATGAGTATAATTCACTGGAGCTGTAAATGAGATGTGAACTGATCACTTACTTAGGCTGGCTGTATGACTTCCTAAGGCACGTTTGTTTCAGCAGCATTGCTTTAACACAGCTGAATTCTCTGCCAGATACCAAGAAACACATCTGCCAGGTTCACTGTTAAGGTAGGAGATGGTGTCCTGGAAAGCAGCAACACTGGAAAGCACATTGGAATTTTGATGCCTGTGCAAGAGGCTAAATGCAATTCACAGATGCATTAGCAGGAAACCTAAAGGTGGGAGAAGGGAAGTAATTTAATGTAGAAATTACAGAGCCTCTCACTGCAATAATCTTTCCAGATCCAGTGTCAACACTTTCTTTTAATAAGGAAGCTGACAGCTTTGAAAATTTACAGAGAGGTCTGCAATAGTGATTCAGTGGATTACAATAAGAGACAGAGGAAGCTCAATTTATTTTGCTTGTTCAAAAGATGTTGTAAAATAGGCAGGGCAGAAAACTTTCCAGTAAGATCAGCATGTGTGAGGGCATCATACGACATGAAAGATAAATCTGTCCAGGCTTATAGCACATGGAAAAATTACTTGAACTCCAGACTTGTGAAAACATGACTTTTGAGCTATTTATTGCTTTCTAAATTTCTGTTGGAAATTCAAAATCAACTATGAATTTTTGGCTGGAACTAACCAGAATACAAATTCTTCAATTCCAAGTATCAAAGGAAGATCCTTAGTTCTCTGTAGTTCAGGAAAAAATAGTACCCTTTGATTTAAAAGGAAAGAGTATTTTTTTTTTTTGGCCTTGATTTTAAAATACACAAAATTCTACCAGCATTCTACCTTTCGAAAAGTTCCCTGTCACAAGTCTTGAGAAATGGAAGAAAATCTTAGTGAACACTTGGAGTATAACAAATCACTTTATACTCTGATAGAATAATATCTTTATATTAAATTCAAAACTTTATTTTCTAAATATAAAACCCCATATTATCTGAGTTAAAGAGAAGTAGTTGCTATAGCTTATCTTCTGATCCTCCATTGCCATTAATAGATGAAAAAAGCACATTTGCTTACCAAGTAGTCCTGTTATCTTTCCTGTAATGATGAAATTTTCCCACCCCACTTGTATAATTATTTCACTGAGTTTTGGTGAGCTAAGTTTACTTCCTTTGTTAAAAATGTCTTAGTTTTCCCTGAAGTGGAATTGAAATGCCTATAGCAAAAGAATTGCAGAGGCATGCAGGAAGAATATGAAGTCACTGATTTTAGAATTTGTAAAGGAGCTCTAGGATCTTGGATTTGCAGTCAGATGCCTGGAAACATAAGTAATCATAATCCACAGGGGGAAAACAGGAGCAAGCAGTCTTTTGTGGATGTCACAAAGGAAAATCTTGCAAGAAATACTTTCTTTCATGATTTTTCCACTCTCGGGATCTGAAAGCTAAGTCAGGAATTAATGGTTTGAATTTGCTTATGTATGTCAGCAGCTACTCATTTAATAATCCCTTTCACAAGCAATAAAAAAGTAGTGAGTACATATTCTCAGAACAACAAATTAGCTTAAACCAGAATTTTTATTTATTGGAGGCCTTTGTTTTTCACTACAGAAATATTTGACTCATGCAGTTGATTTTTTTTCAATACAGGGAAGATTTACTTATTTGTAAAAACATGTGGTGTCATTCAAAAGTACATATTATGTAAAACAAATAGACCATATCTCTGTACACAAAATATCCATGTTTCTTTCAGAAAAAATCTGAATTGACATTACCATTTATTTTCTTTCAACAGTAAGGCATCCTGCTTCCTATGGCACAACAATTGTAAGTGATGATGGGTCAAAATCTTTCTTTTGTCAGATACAGCAGCCTAAATTCTGGGTAACTTCAGTGACAAATCAGGGTAACTGAGACCAGTGTTCAGTTTATAATGCTTCTGTTTCTGAGAACTTCCTGTATCTCATGAGCCTTTGAAAACCTGCTTGAATTGTTTTCTTAAGAAAATGTTAGTGAAGAAACATAAAAGTCTATGTAGGCATATTAGCTGTATCCTTGTGAGGCATTGCACAAACAAAAGAACATAAATTCTTCCTGAAAATTGTATCCTATTAGAATCAACTGTCTGATATTACAGAACCTTTTCTGTGATGACTTTAAAATATGACTTATTTCTGTTTTGGTAGAAAATCACAGATTTTCTGTTAAATTATTTTTCATTCTATATTATAGTGAAGTTTCTTGATTAACAGCTTGTTATCATAATTATCGCAGTTAATCATTTGTCCCATGGGGAAAAGTACCTCTGTGATCCTTTCTTGCTTCTCTAAAGCATATGGTTTTAAATAAGCTGAAAGGGAAAAAGACATACATTTAAAAAAAAAAAAAAAAAAAAAGAAAATGTTCATTAGTAATCTTTTGAAGTTAGATAACACGATGGTTTTCCTCTGTAGGAAATACCATAAAAGAATCCGTAAAAATTATCTGCTGAGAGTGCAATCACATGATTCCCATGGGGAAGGAAAAGGCCTGGTTTTTTAAGGTCACAGTTCAAGGGACAGAGCAGTTGATTTCTATATCCCATCAAATCTGAGAGCTTGAATTGCACTCATAAGATACTCTAAACTTACACCACAATTATAAGGTGTAGCTGCATGGTCAGACCACAAGACTAAAGAAAAATACCAAGCATTTTGTTTGTCAAATTGCTTCTGGGGAAAGCAAATTATTAATAATATAGTAATTATTTTTTTCCAAAATTTCAGCTGAAATATAATATTTGAAGGAGTAAAATTTGTGCAGCTGGCTGTGACAGCACTCTTAGAGACATTTATCTCCACTTTTCCAAACAGAGCATGTTAAGAAAATAGTTTCAAGTATCAGCATTACAAAAACCTGAAGAACTCTTTTTCAATAGTAACGTCTGTAAAAGAATTGGGAAAAACATGGAAGTTATTTCAAAAAATTTCCTCCATATGCATTTTGGATTGCACTGAATCTTCATTTAACTATATATTATAAAATTAAAACTGAGGATAATGTGGTGTTATCATCACTTGTTTAATAGTATAGAACATCTACTTGAATAACAAAGTAAAATCTTGACAGTAAATTCCCTATGAAATTTAGTGAACAAGAATTAATATTTCCAGTGAAAATAAACCATGTTCAGCAGATCCATGGCTGGTGGGCCGGAGCTCATTTATATGGAGGTCTCTGGCACATGTTTTCCTGGGCCAAAGACTCATGATGATTATTTCTGGAGCTCTGCAAAGAGAAGGTAAAGGCCTGGGCAAAGGCCCTCTGCTCCCTGTGTCACCTCTTTTCTATCTCACAGCACTCCTTATCTCAGGGCATTGAAACATCTGAAAGATGAAGTTCAATTCATGCTTATTCTCTTAACCTGGTACAAATTCCTACCTAATGCAAATGAAAAAAATATCTATTTGATTATTATTACTATTTTTTTTTATATATTTAAAACTTATTTATTTGATTTTTAACAGATCCTTTCTTGGCAATGTAAAATATTTATCAAGGCCTCTCAGAGCAAAGGAAACTCATAGTAATCAGTGAAGTGAGATGGTCCATGCAGGAATAGTTTGAGTCCAGCCAAAATCTCTCAGACTGTAAATGCCTGTCTACCCAGACTCAGACCTTCAGAGAAGAGATGCACTTTGCCACACACTCTCACCTTGCTTCCATTTCCTTTGAGTGGCTGTAAGGAATCAATGAAGAGAGGAAAGAAAATAACCCACAACTGCAACACTAACACCTGGAATGAAGGATATTGAGGGGTCAGTTTGTGATAAAATGAAAAAGGAGGTGATCTTGCCTATGTAACCAGTGGGTCGGTCTGACAACAGGTACCTTAGTTTGCTGGTTTCAATTTTTTTTTTTTTTTGCATAATTACCGAAACATTTTTTTTCAATACTTCCTGCCAATCCTCTCTCTCCCACACTGTACAAATCCAGTGGTTAGAGTGGCACCCAGAGTGCATGGAGGAAACCACTGTCCAGCATGGAGGAAACTTTTGATATCTTATTTGTTAGGCAAACATCCTAAATTTTACATAGGAAATGGAAGGCCTACCCCAGTCTTCACTACTTAAAGTACAACAAAATAATAGGCTGAAGTAGCACAGATGAAATTCAGAAGAGGTGTGAAAAAGGAAAATGGAAACACCAGTCTGAAAAACCCCAATTCCCCCATTCTGTGGAAGACTTGGCTGTAAACACTGCAAGGTGATGAC
>VYXF01003082.1:494170-532735 GCA_013397295.1 Polioptila caerulea | reverse complement strand
ACTCAGTTAAAAGGTACCCCTACCCTGATATTAAGAATATTTTATTTCTTTGTGGAGGCAAAAAGATTAGCAATATTTTCATACTGTTTTGTATTGTTTTTAAGTGGATAGGAGTGGCTTCTCAGATTTCAACATATTCTGGAGAATATCCATAGCGAGTAACAAAATAGAAGATTATATGAATTCCATAAATTATTAAATCATCATTGGCCAACCTTTCTTCTCATTTCTTTTTGAGAGGAATAATGACTTTGTTATGAAAAACTTTCCAAAGTATAGAAATGTGAAGAATAGGCAGGCCAAATCTGTTTAATAAAGACAGATTAAAGTCCAGCTACACTGTAATTTATGGGACAGACTGAATAGTACTGAATAAACATTTAGATAAACAACAGTCAAGCATAGGAAATAACACAAATTCCAAAAATTTCAATTTGTTTGCCATTCGTTTATACTTGTGTTAAACATGAAGTACCATAAAAAATATAAAAGTGGTACGAAACTTCTGCCAGTCAAAGTTGGCCTTCTAGGAATATGACTTGTCTATTTTGCAATATCTGTCACACAAAGAAATTGAAAAGCAAACTCCAGCCAAAACTCTCTTTAAGAAGTAACAGACCTTTCTAGTTTATTTGGGCTGCTAGCTACATGATCCAGTAGTCCTTAATTCACTTGATAACTTACTGTAGAAAAAGCAGACAGCAAAACAGGAGTTCTCAGCTAAGACAAATTTTGAAAAGTCCCTGGCATGACAGAGCCAGGAAGCTCTTGTGTGACATAACTCAACATGTCTTGGTTGAAATCACCTGTCAAGAAACTTTATAGCTTGGCAAAGATTTGAAACAAATGTCTCAGAACATATGCAGCCTTTATGAAGACTCTAGTAATATAAACTTTCCATTTAAAACCAAATATCACAGAACCACAGAACATGCTGAGTTGAAAGGGACCCACAAGGATTGTGGAGTCCAACCCCTGCCCTGCACCACGAGTTACACCCTGATGGCATTGTCCAAATAGTCCTTGAACTGCATCAGTGTGGTGCTGTGACCACCACCCTGGGAAGCCTGTTCCAGTGCCCACCTTCTGGGAGAAAACCCCTTTCCTGATATACAAACTAAACCTTCCCTAACACAATTCATGCCAGTCCCTCAGATCCTGTCATATGTTCATACCTGCAAAAAAGGGCTCAGCTCCGTTTTTTCCCAGGAAGAACCAACAGCTGCTGCACTTTTGTGGTCACTTGAAAGTGCTGAGGTGTCACCCAGTCTAATTATGAAATTGCTGTTGCTATATTATGCCTGTATCTTTACATGAAGGCACATTTCAGGCTTTGTTGTTGTATTAGTCCGTTCCTGTCTTGCCAGATTTCATTTCATCAATGTAATATGTAAATTACAGTGGTTTTCAGGCTTCTCCTAGCAAGTGTGTGTGAAAGTGTACATTAAATGAGTAGGGTTTCCTGGGCTTTGAAGGGATGAGCAGAACAGAATGGAGAGGTGTCCTACTGCAAAAGGGAAAAACAAAATTTAAAAATACATATTCTATTTATTGTAGATTTTATTTCCCCAGTTCTAACATTGGTAATATTCTTCAGGAAACTAAGTGATGTCATTTCCTTTCTACAGGCAAGTTACATAAATGCTGGACTATAGCCACTTCAAACAGTGTTCAAACAGATGGCTGTGCATATAAGCGCCAGAAAAGTGAGAGCAGCCACTTGCAGTAAAAAATGTTACCCCACACATGGTATAATGTTTATTTTATATCCTCTCTCATGGACTTACATGTCTCATTTTTCTAATTTTTCCAGGCACAAATCACATTGGAAGTAGCTGCAGAATGCCAATATAAAATAAATTAAAATTATATAAATAAAATAACTTGGGCAGAACAAAGCTTAATGTCTCAATAGATACCAGTCACAATAGAGAATAGACTACAGAGACATCTCAGTATCAAACATTTCATTTTTTTACTCCAGGACTGAATTTTGAGTACTAAACCAGTGAGACTTAAGAAAATCATATTTGGTTCAAAGTATTCATAAATCTTGGTAATATATGTGGAGGTGTGACAGTCAAATCCTTTGAAAATGAACCCATATTTACTGTAAAAAAAGAAAACCTGTCCATAAGGCAGTGACCTAAAGCCTGATGCTGCACTCAGCACACACAGTGAGGAAGAGTAAAAAACAGTCTTGTTCTTGGAAACACAGCCATGAGGACAAAACCCAGTACTATATGACTAACCTTCCCAGAAAAGCTCTCACAGTACTGTGAGTACAGTGTTTCAAGTCAGAAAGGAGAAGGGAGACAGTACAAAGGAAGGGACCATCCTCCAGGACACACTGCAAGCCACCCCACGAGACCTGTAGGCACTGCAGCTGCTGGAGGCAATTCTGCTTCTACCTTTCTGTCACATGTCCCTCCTTACATTTTACCACTGTGAGATTCAGAATAAGGAAATACCACTGGGTCAGCTATGGCATCTTACTGTGTCAGGAAGAGAATCAAGGGCACCCTGAAAGTACAGGGCTAACATGAATAAATCAGAGAGGCCATCTCCTGGATTCATGGAATGCCATAATTCTTTCCAGCACCAAAATCTTCTGACTCAATAAAACCATGCACAGAAAGCAGTGGGTAAGTTGTTTTTAAGGGGTTGAAATTATTCTGACTCTGTTAAAATCTAACACAATGAGAGAAGTCCCTGACTTCAAAAGGAATGGCAGAAGGCCAAAGCACAGCACTTCTGAAATGTCTATCCAGGAAGCTTTGGGGCTACTTTCTTTCATGCCTGCATTGTGGGAGAAAGCATTGTCCTGGCTCTAGAACTGCTCCTCCACTGCCATGCTCCTGTCATGACAAGATTCAGTTCTTAAATGTGGCAGACTGATTTTTTTCAGGTGGGGAAATCATTGGCAAAGAGATCTGGAAGTATATTTGTATTTTAACTTGATTTACTCATTCACTGCAGCCTGGTAATGGAGACAACCACAAACCCATTACAGGCAATTTCCTTATTCAAACATTTCCACACAGCAATGTCCAGATCCCAGGAAACTTTTCTATCTCAGCAACCTCTTCCAAATTTAGGGATAAAGTAAAAAAAAAAAAAAAAAAAAAAAAAATTCTGTGGGAGGCAACAGCTTTTTTAAAGNAAAAAAAAGTTCTCGTGGATGCCACAGCTTATTTCAAGGACCTTTGCATAACGAAACAATACAGCTTATCTTCAGAGTAGATAGGGGCACTGCCATTTAAATTCCTGGTAACAATGATAACAAATTGAGTCTCATGATATTGCCTAGTATCATATTAAGCTTGTTGGACAAGGGTCACTGAAGTTTCCAGGGAGTTGTGCTTGAAGGCAGAGATGTTTCGTTCTCCCTCCTTGCCTCTGTTCCCCATCCATTATGATGACTCATATCTGAGACCTTTTTTCTGGAGTGATTTGCTCTATTGCAGAGCAATACATTTAAAAAGCAGCATTTACAATGTTAGAATCCTTCCCCACACATCCTGCATTACTTTCTAGCGCAGTTCAGCATGAATTTGTAGTCCTTTACCCCTATAAAGGCTACAAGCATGCTAGCCTGCTAAGAGCATAATTGTGAGATTCTGTATAACAGCACCACAACTGTCACAACCTGTTATGCACCTCGGTTCTTGATTCAAACACTACAATTACAAAGACCACTCTTTACCATAGCAGCAAAGGTCACTATTTTACCTTACTTTAGAGGGTAACAATCCATTTTTAATAGTTTGGTATGACTTTTTTTTTCTCCTTGCATTACAGTCAGGTAGAAAGAGAAACATCTATCTGTCCTCATTGAGTACAGATATATCAACAAAACAAAGTGTCAGGCTTTAGCTGTCCATCTTCTTAAGGGACAGAAAAAGATGGTCAGAGGCCCTAAATTGTCTTATAATTGAATTATACATTGAATGTGTAGCTTCATCCAATTGTATGAAAGAAGCTACACAAATTCTGGATGCCCCTTTATTTATTTGCAGGAGTGACCAAAGCTAGCAGCATGGTGTAAATACCCTGCAAAGGCCACAGTTTCATGTTCAGAGGACTTTCAAAGCAGGGGAGAGGAAGGGAGAGAGTATAGGGATTGCACAGAGCTCTCCATCCTATAATTCTGTCCCAAAGAAAGATACCGTGTAACAGTCTGCTCTAGGAACACCCATGGAACAGCAAAATCCAGAGTTATCTCTTGCTATGGCTGCCAAAGCAAAAATTTAATCTGAGTTATTTGTTCAGTTTGTCTTATCATTCAACACTGTGAAGGAAGATCTGCTCACTCCGGGGTCATTCTGTTCTCACTGTGCAACAGGGATAAGGAATCACTTGGAAGAAGGTACAAACAGGTGCTGAAAAATGGCAGCTAATTTGTGTTTCCCATCTGCAGCACTGTCTTTTTTCATCTCCAAGGAGACTGATTGACCCACGCTGCCGATGCACCAGGGCACAGAAATCCACTGCAGTGAAACCTTGACTCAGAGCTCCTCAATACAACTTGAAGTGTTAGAGAGCTGAGGATCAATACACTCTGCTGAGGAAACAGAACCAAACGCACCAACTATTGCTGCAATCAAATCACTATTTTTTTTTACTACTATTACAAGTTCTTTACTTAAGGTCTTGTGACTGTTTGGAATGTAGAATGTTTTCCATTCAGGATGTTTCTCCCCTGTATTCTGTATGTATTTGATTGCAAAAAACAGTTTAGAGATCCTATTACCTTAAGGTAGAATTGTGCCCTCAGATGTTTTTATGCTTCTCTTGGGCTCTGCTGCCTGAACTCCACCAAATAGTCTAATAAGTTCCATATGCTCATTTTTTTGAAGAACACATTTTCAAAGCAGCAAATGTTTTGACGGATTGGCTCACAGAGAGCCTGAATGCTGTTATACACATCGTTTAGCATTCCACAAGGCCCCCACTGTTAAATTCTGGGAATGTGGCCAGAGTAACCTACCTAATACTGCACTAACTAGCTTTAAAAAAAAAAGAAAATTACAAAAAAGAAAAAAAAAAAAGAAAATAAGACATTCTTAACCATTGTGCTTTACTAAAGCATATTTGGAATTTAAATGTGTATTTGCTGCCTTGGTAATTTGTGTCTGAGGTGTGTGGGAATGAAGCTGACATATCTGGACCCACAAAAAGAATGTTTTGCATAAAAATAAAAATATTTTTTAAAGTAGCTCACACATATCATCTAAAGCAGAAGCAGGGGCCCCTGTCTTGCAAGAAGTTAAACACTACCTGAGTGGCTGAGCCTCCCACACACAGTGAGTCCAGGCAAACATGGACCTGTCCAACACTATCTAGAGAAAAAAAACAATTCATTAGAGCGTTCAACACTTCATTCAGAGCAAAACCAAAAATATTTATGAGCATGCATCAAACACCTATTTCCTATAGTTAAGCTATACATTATGAGTGCATACAGGATTGGAAAACAAACACTAACATTTATTTTTATTAAAGAAATGTTCTAATACTTTTTCAAAGACAACAACCCCAGTTTTGATTATTCCATCTCCTTTTACCATTGGAAACTCTCTCTTCCTATACTACTCTCAGGTCAAAACATTCTGGAAAGCCAGTGTGGTTCTGCTAAATTTTTTACATGCTAAAGAGAAGGCACTTAATCAGACTGAAAAGCAAATGACCAGTTTAGAACTGCAGCCTCTTCTCTCCAATTGTGAAGACAAATGATGCTTTCTTCTTCTTCTTCAGGCAGAAACAAATAAAGAAAGGAATTACGATGCATTTGTTTATTTGAAAAGAGAGGCTTCCTGACCTGGCACACTTATTCTGTGTATATAACCCAGACAAAATTCAGTATCAACATTAGGCCAAAGAGAGAGGAGAGAAAACAGTGGGGAGGACAGACATATGGATGAAAGATATTCTGTGTCTCTGTGCACATGATGAAGGGCAAGGCAGGGTTCACAACTCAGGAGGCTTCATCAGGATTTAAATTTGGGAGTAGCAGTTGTTAGACATTCAGTAGCTGATGTGGAAATCAGGTATATAGTGATCACAGACCCTATATGATGTAATTTCTTTCACCCAAGCCACTTGGATTGCAAATATAGTAAGAATGATATGTATTGCATATGTTTATATGCAAGTCTTATTATGTAAAAACAGCAATTTAATGCAGGAATATATGTAGCTGCAACAGTAAACTGGATTTCAAAATCTATGCCACTTGCACCACTATATTAGTGTCACGCCTCTAGGCTTACTTGTTGAAGACAGCTTTCATTAATGTAATGCTTGGTCCAACAAGAAGGAAAAAGGAAGGAACATGGTCACAGTAGACTGAATGGCACATACAAAATCTCGTAATATTTTATGGGCTGATCCTAATATCTTCTCCGTTTCAAATACAGATTTCTGTTGTCACCAGCAGCTATGCTGACCTGTTACCCCAGAGTGTGGAATGCTGATAGCTCTGCCTGTCATCAAGATGCAGAAGGACTGGAAAAAAATGAGACCTTTGCAAGCTTCTAGCAGTCTATAATGGCAAATAGAACTTGTCTGGGACATGCTGTCAAAAATAAGACACCAGCTCTGGACAAAGATCAGTGGGGATGTAAGTATTTCTGCTAAAGTACAAAGGTATAAATGATGTTGAAACAATATATTTAAATACACTCAACAGCTACAAACTGGAAGAGGGAAAATTATCAAAACCAATTAATTGGCAGTCTAACAACTTTTTATTTGTAAGATCTTCTCTACATTCTGCATACTACCTTGCAGTGCCTCATACAATTTACTGTGTGGTTAAAAACGACAAAGTAAAACTTTTAAAAGATAAAGTCTTTGTCATCACTGCCACTGTAAGATACTCATATCCTTCCAGTACATTTCTCATTCCCACCCTTTGCCACTCTCGTCAGTTGTGCTGGCACAGCTCTTTGTGCAGCAATGCCATAAGGCACTGTGAAACAGCTTGTAAACAGACTTCATTTTTAGAAACACTCCCAAAAACCTGTGTTTTCTGAAGCTGATGATGTCCTCAGTCTGATTCATCAACAGCTGCACAAACTATGCTGCTGGAACATCTGAAGGGGTGATGCATTAACTGGTATAATTAAATGAGGATAATTGCCAAAGACTTAATCTTCTGAAGTCACAACCTGCTTTCTATGTGTATTACACGTTTTTTTTCCTCCTAAGAAACTTATTATTATTTCTCCTTTGAGAACTGTCTGGAAATTACTAAACCAAAATACTGAGCATTCTATATATATGCAACAACTATTTTACTGTCATGTATTTTACTGTCATTGCTTTCTCAAAAGTCCTGAAAGACACAACTCTTGTTGCAGTAGAAACAAAGGGTTTAGAAAGAGTACCTCCACTGAATCACTGGTCATCAAGAAATGCGATGTAAAGCAAACTTTGCAATGTCAAGAAAAATAAATGTGGGGATTATTCTAGAATTAAACTTAGGACTAAACATTGGTAGTGGGTTTCTCTGATCTCATTAAGCCAAAGGATTTTCAGTTGGTTCTTCTGTTCCTGCTGCCATCACCCATTCAGAATTATTCTGCTTAGAATATTTTAAGGAATAACTTTGAAATTATTGTTGAATCTGTTCTGAATTTTGTCAGAACACTTGTTTTTAAAAGAAAAAGAAAATCTCAACCATGTATTTGAACAATCAACGTTTCAAAAGCAAGGATTGCTACAAGAAATTTTTTACTTATTCAAATGATAATGTGATCCCAAATTGTTTGGATTTGTAATGTTCCAGAGTTAGGCACAGTGGAAAGAAGCTTAATCACATGTTTTTTTGGTTCAGCCATCTACTCACTCATGTACAGCAATAAGCATTTTTTAGATCACCCTTTAAAAGGCAGTTTTCTGTAGAGTGAAGATCAAAACAAAGTTATTCTTACGTAATTACAGAAAAGACTTGGAATACTTTTTCTTGTACACAGACTGCATACACAAAGCTCTGTATTTTAGATTTCTGACTGTGGTTTTAGCTGACCTTTCACTTTAAAATACTTGTTTATTTAAAGTCCTGCGTGCCACTGTTTGATGGCTTTCTCATTGTATTTTGGATTCAGTAACCAGAGGTCTCCTTAACTACTGGGAAACCTTGAAAAGTCAGAGATTATGGCCTGTGATAATTCTGGGATTCATGGACTGCCTCAAGATGAAACCCCCAGGATTCCACTGTGTCCCAGCTTTTACTGAGTCTTGGGATTTTCCTTGTTACCTCACCTTTGACCAAAACCAAAGCCTTTGCCAGCACTAAGAGAATGCAAGAAGAAAAAGATAATCCTCCACTGAATATGGGCAATGTCCCTACACCACATAACATAACTTTAGGGGCAGTTTATCATAGTCTGCTCTGCAGTCCTACATCCTGTGACAAAACCACCATCACGGAACATACTTTGCATAAGCCCAATTCTGATTCTTTCAGCTTGGTCATCAAGTTATTCCTCTACAACAGGTCCTCCTAAGAGGTGGAAGAGGGGGTGGGGATGCTGTTCACATACACACTGCTGTCCATCAAGGTTCTGTCAAGAAACGGTCAGCTAAGACCCTCAGCTCAGCTGTGCTCCAGATTGCTACAGATTTTAGGAGGGACCTTCAAGCAGGTCCATGGTTATGCAGCTGGTACCAGCCTTTCATGGTCTTTGCTCTTAGTTTTGCTCAAAAGAAGTGAAGATGTGGTACAAGTCTAGTAACCATGCATGAAAGAGTGTAAGATGAAATACTTATTTTTACAAGTGAAATTGATTCAGGATGCAAAAATGTAATTAGGATACATTTGAGTATTATGACAGGACATGTATAGGGCAGTTATAAAGAAAAGAACTTGTTCAAAGAAAAGAACTTCTCAAGTTACTTAATTGCAAAATCTACAGGACTTAATTTTGCCACAACAAGACCCATTTTTCCTTCAACAAATGCTGTTGTCATTCTAGGAAGACCTCATCACTTTTGCTGTTGTTTCTTGCAGTTATTTGGAATAAGCTACAACATTATTAACAGCCAACGGGCTACTAAGTAACACTTAAATGTTCACTATCTCCTCTCTCTGGTACCAAATATTTCCTCTTAAAAAAATTTCAGACATTAACTTGAACTTATCTGGGTGTTTAAAATGTCATTTGCATGTAGAAACAATGGCATATTTCTAAATATCCTGTACAACAAAGAAGAGAACCTGGTTTATCAGGGTGTTCACTTGGTCAAAATTTAATGTAAATAATGGTGGCTTCCTCTTGCTGTCAGTCTTTGTTTTGCTTGATCAGCAACAGTATGGAAAAGGGTAAGAGAAAGATTAAATGGCCAGGACACAAAGGAAAATTATGTGCAATACTGCAGATGAGCAAGGATCTATCAGGGGTAATATTTGCTTATTTCTTGAGTCTATGTAGCACTATGATCTTGGGAACAAAAGCACATGGAATTAGATGCACTTCTCAGCTGCCAGTCCATTACATTGCCACATAGTTATTCCAGCTGAGGGAAGATATTGAAGTGCAGGGAATGGGAAGAGATGAGGACCACACCAACCAAGTCTTTCTGGAGGGCCTCAAGCACAGGGGTCTGTTGGCTGTAGGGGCTGAGATAGCAGGACAAGCTGGTGGACCCTGGAGTGGAGAGTGATGTCTTGTTGTACTTCTGCCTGGAAACCCCGAACTTCAGAGGGCAACAACAAGGAAAACTATGTTTGTGTGTGCAGCAGGATGGAATCATTCCTGGGAGGGCTCAGGTGAGCAAAGTTGACCCACATGCAATCATTTGCAGTCATGAGAACTTCATCCTGGAGGTTTTGATTTTTATAAGATGCAGTCACTGGTCTAAAGCGAGTTTCAAGTTCAGCATAATACTTCATTGCCCCACTGCAGGGTAACAGCCAACCACAGTACCTAAATTTGTATAAGCCTGAAACACCCACAATTTGTCTTTATGCCAGAGGTTACAGTGTTTAATTTTGCTGAAGCAGCAAGACACATCCAAGGCAAGGGATCTTTGGCATGGAGGGACAGCTGGTATGTGGTGAGTTCTGATGAGAAAAATGGTCTAGAAGGGACCAGTATTATTGCAGAGGCTGTCAAAATCTGAAGCCCCCTCCCCTGCCATGACATCCTTCTGCCTGCATGCTAGTGCTTCTGCTTTTAAATTATAAAGTAAACTAGATTATTAAAGGAAACTAGGATATGGAGGAAAATATTTTTCCAGACATAGGAAAAGTACTACACTTATCCAAAAAATCTCCTCAGATTTGCATAAACAAATATAAACATGTTCTCTTTCATGTGTTAAATACATATCTATTAGAACTTTTCAAACCAAGGTAAGACATGTGCTGAGGCACCAGGGTCAAAATATAATGGTCTTGTGACAGGGACTGAGAAAAGCCTATGCACTAGAAACCCATCCCCAGAGCACAGGCAGCCTGAAAGTACTGACCATGTTCAGGTATATCCAGCCAAGAAAAGTTTTGCACACAGGACAGAGAAAAAGTAGGCTGCTGCTTGCTTTTGTAAGGAATGTGGTGAGAGAGGCTGGACTGTAAGACTACTTCCAGGGTTTAAATTCCATCACAGCCCCTTCTCCCAGTGCAGCCCATAGCTCTTCCAGGCTCTTGTGTCTCCTGGGTTCCCTCCAGATCCTGAGGACTCTCCTATTGCCCAATCCCTGCCAGTTGCCTGGCACTTATTTCTTCCAGCCACTACCCCCAGAGGCCTGCCTAGCCATCACCTTGGATAATGGCAATGGAAATAGACAACTCAGATTTTCTGATACTCATCTCCTCCTTACCTTGGTGAACATGACTATTTTTGCTGAGCACAAATGTTGAGCCACACTTTCCCATTCTTTTCTCCTCCCTTGTCATTGTCTTACTAAGGACATGACAGCCTGGTCTGATCCCAGTCCACAATACAAGCTGTATCTGTCAGAGAGCTCCATGGTGAGAAAAAGTACTAAATGATGTATTTTTAGTATTTCATTTGCATTTCCCAGCTGGTCATCCAACAACCATATGCCCTTGGTGCTAATAATTAAACCTCTGTATTCTTACAGCCCACCAGCAAATGCCATGGGACCTGAATAACAGAGCCAGTCACACAGCTCCAGCAAAACTTGGCAGGAATATTCAGCTGGCTCCCTTGCTTGTCTTTTCCTCCTCCGCTTCCCTGCCCTGACTCCTCTTTTGTTAGTTTTGGAGACACTCATTGACATATGTGAACATGCCACAGAAATCGATACTGAAATTCCTCAGGGTTCTGGAGGACATGGAAAGAACTTGTAGTGGTGCTAACATGGGCAGTGTTACCCAATCCCCTCCCCCTAGGGCTAATTGCAGCAAAATATAAAGTCAGCTCCATCCAAAGGATGGGGCTTGAGCCAGAGTCATCATTCTCACCCCTCACCAGTCCCACTGTCCAATCCACCCCCAACACTGAGTCATCAAACTCGCCTTTAGCCTTCCTCACTGCTGGCAAACAAGCCAGATGCAATCAGGATGTTGCAACACTTCCAGGACTTATTACTGCAGTTGTCCAATCAGTGGAAAATGACACGAATGAAAAGGCAATCATGCTTCCTTTTTGTTAAATAATATTCTCATTTAAAGTGACAGATACAGGAAGCAGGTACTGTTAACACCTAGTGCTGAAAAAGGTTTTGAGCTTACTACAGTGGTCTGGAACATTTTTGGTAGGAGGAAAAGTAACTGGCCAAAATGACCAAACAGAAGTGCAGGAGGAAAGTCACTGGCCCAAGCCTTCTCTTACTTATGTTGACAGAAAAGTTTCCACTGTTTTCCGCAAGGGGAGTGTTATTACAAAGGCATGAAATGTCTAAAACACCCTTAGATCTCATAAAACAAAGGAGACTTCATCATTTGTGATGAGCCAGAGTAAGTCCTGAGTCATGAAACATGGAGAGCTGAAAGGAGCCTTTCCATTTTGTGCCTGCTAAGTGAAGTGTAACAGCAGCCCAGGAGCCAGCAGATCTCCCTGCCGTGATGGAGACAGGATGAAGGAATGTTGCTCAGCTTGGCAGCACGTGGTCACCCTTGCAGTACACAACACTTTTCCAGCACACTGCAAGGCACACAAGGAAGCAAGTGCTTTGCTCCTCTTCCTTCCTGGAGAGAGCAGGTCACAGACATTACCTCAAGAGACGTCTCTCACAGCATGATGAGATCTCAGTTTAGCATAGTATTGAAGAAACAGAGGCAATCCAGAGGTTAAAGCTGGAATGCAAGCTGGAAGCTCAAAAATGAGGAATAAATCCATATATCTTCCCATTGACGCCATCATTTAATAATGCATTGGTGTTAAAAAACTCTGGATTCAAAAGTTCTCAGCACTTTCTTTTTTTCACCTGTAGTAGTGTAACTTAACAGAAGAGATGTACAGCTACTCAGGAAAGACTTGAGCAGATATTTTATTAAGGGAGGTACCATTAGTATTTTTCTTCTAATACTGAAAATAATTTACATTAATATCTGCAGTCATTTCCTCTTAAAAATAGCAGTTTGCACCTTGCTGCTTTTCTATTTACTGATTCTGCAGGGAACTTTTAATTTTATGTACAGAATCCTTAAGGATTAATAAACAGCTAACATTAGAAAAACCTATCAAAAAGAATAGATATTCACCTGCCTAACACGATATTTTAAATGAGTAAAACGATTTTTATGAAATGTTTTTACTGTCATGAAAAGGATCCTGTGACTCAGCCAAAGGCGTGCGAGACAGAGATGTTTGTCTTACTTCATTTGATGTTATTCAGCCACATCATTATGCTGGCTGCTGGAAAATAGCAAGGAATGTCTTAGGAGAGCTGGCACAACATGCCCTGTAGGCAGTGTTCTTCCTCCTGTCTACTGGAAAGAATCCTTTTTTAAATATTTAGAAGAACAAATCTTGTATTATTAACAGCTGTAGTTAAGCTAGCCTCAAGAGAGAAGGAGAGAGCAAAAAGGGGAAAGACATAAAGATGGGTAGAAAAAAAGGATAAAAAAATTAAACATAAAACTAAGAAAATATAAAAAAAGAGAAAAACAAACTTAAAAGAATATCAAGATTGTTTCAGATTACCCAAATAATCTGGGTTTTTTCACATTCTATGGTGCTTCTCACTAACATGATGATGAAAATGTCACCTTGGATACAGATATCTCTAATACACAAATCATTTGCCTCTCAGTAGAAATAATTTTAAAACAGGAGAGAAATGGTTCAGGACCCGAGAAAAATAAGCCTGGTGCTTCAACTAAAAACATGATTACAGATGTGTTCTGTGACTATGCCAGGCTTTGGGTCTATACCTGGAAGGCAGGAAATGCTCCCAGTGATGTGCTCACATGAGTCTTTGGGTAATTTAACTGATCTTCCTCCATTTTCCCATTTGGGAAATGGAAATAATTACACTTGTCTCCTTTCAAATATCCTATTGGATTTTAAAGATGAGGACTGTATATCTGATTTCAACCAGATTCCTCTCTGCAGCTTGAATAAGAATAAAATTTTCACAAGGGCAGAAGTTGCAGAATTGTAGCAGATTTTATGGCTGAATGAAATGGAGCTGAATGAAATGGAGCTGAATGAAATGGAGCTGATTCACACTGCAAGTGTGGCCCCATATGTTTCCATTAGTACTGTCACAAAATAAACCCTTTCCAGAGTTATCTGTGGTTGAACAAATATTTTTTATATCTATGGGTACAATATGTTTCATTAAAATATGCTTTATGTTGACAGAATTGTGCTCCCAAACACACAATACCAAACCTACAATGGTGGGGAGCTGTATAAAATGTTAAATGATTGCATTAGCTTTTTTGTTCTGTACTTAAGAGAGCGATGCACAGATCCCAAAGGAGATAAATCAGAATGGACTCTAAAGGCTAACGCATATTTACATTTCTGTGCAAATCTCCAACCAGTTCTCTTTCATATTTACATTCCTATAAATGCCTTAATTCCTTTTGTATTTATCCATTATGTCCTGCTGTTAACCCAAACTGCGACTGCCTTCTCAATTGCTTTCTTTCATAAAATCCTTTTTTTAATTGTGCATGATTAAGGACAACAGGGTTAATGGCTGAATACACGTGATGCAAGAACACTAATCTTTAGCAGGCTCAGGCCCTTGTTTAGCTGACAGTGGTATTAGAATGGGTATCCATGATGCTATCTCTCGGTGATTTCAAAGGAAGGAGGAGGTGTTTCAAAGATTAGGGCTAGCCTGAGATGCTCAGCTCACACTGTGCCCTCTATAGCCACAAGTGAGAGGAAAGCTGCTGTGGTTCCATCTGAGTTCCACGTTCAGGGTCCAGCTCTCCATTTCAAGGAGTGTCTGCCTCCACAGACTGCAGAAACTTTTGGAGGCTACAGACACTAAAGTGAGGTTGGCCTTAGAAAATGCCCCTCAGACAGGCACTTTCAGCTGTAGAACCCTAGAGCACAGCAAGAGTCCTCTCTGCGTATCTTTACATCATGCTCCATCACTTGTAGAAAAATAAAGCTGGCAGAACAATAATCATATTACTAATAAAGCCTTATTATAAGCCAGTAGCATGCACCTGGAGGGTAGTTGTAAATAAGCTCTCTAAATATTTGCTAACATTATAGAAAAACACCTCACCACAGTATTTCAATAAAAAGGAGATTTAAAATTTACTCGTCAGTAATGGTATGTTGTATGAGATACTGACCAAGCATTGGGTTAACTAGAGTGAATAAACATAAAGTTTTATAGATATAAAAAGTAAATATTGGTGCAAGATGGATGTAAGGTTAATTTTTGTCCCAAGGGACAAAGAATTTTGGTAACGTACAAAATTTCAACTTAGCCAAGGCATCTAACACCTCCAGGTTAGTGGTATTAATACATTACCAGTCTTTGAAGCAAACACAGTTGTATTAGTTTGAAAAGAAACTCATGTTAGTCTTATTGTATTTTCTCTTTCTCCTCAAAACAATTGCCTGATATCATGGATATAATTTTTGAAGACTCTTAAAATCCTTAGTGTTATAGCAGATATCATTAAATAGAAAGAGAAAATATGGAAGTAGATCTACTACAGTGGGACATGACTGAAGAATAAATGCAATGTAATTTCTTTTTCAATTCTGAGATGGCAGCCAAAACATGTTAATTTGTAGCCCAAACAAAATAAACAACTTAATAGTTTGAATAAACTTGTGTTGAATTTTGATATGATTCTGCCTTGAGAATAATCCCAGCAAACTCATATAAAACAATGCAGAATCATAATTTTTAAGAGTTTTCCACCTGGCCTTTTCCATCTCATGACTAGTGATAATTTTACTTGCCTATAGTATGAATCTAGATCTGTTATAATTACGCAATTTGATTAGCTATTTTGTTACTTCAGTGTCATATGGATGATTTCAACAGAATTAAACCAGCAAAACAATGGAAAAATACCATTGCAAATGAAGCAAGCTTAACTCTTTTCTGCCGTTTGCTTTTCTGCCAGAAACATTCTCTCTTAGGTCATGTGACCTAAACCCTAATTTCACTAAACTAAACAAAACAGAGAAAAAACCTAACCCAAATACTTTAAATGTCCTTTCTAGACTTTCTCAGAAGCAAGGATTTCCCATCATCAATACAATCAGGTTCTTGTGCAAAGGGCAGCCACGGAGGATTCTTGCAACATCAAAAACAAATCCATCCTTGAGGGATCTTTAAAGCATTTCAAAATATGTTCTCACCAAAACAAGCAGCGCACACATGGCAAAACCATTTTATTGTCACTTCTCAGCCATTAGGCATTTCTGTGTGTAAATGATTTCTTACACTGTTATTCTACTACCTGAATGTTTTGGTGCTCTTCTTAGTTCCTGAAAAGATGTAATAGAGGGTTTATTATGTCCCTTTCTTTACATGTGATACTGATAACTTGATAAAGGTTTTGCAATCGCTTTTCCAAGGACAAACAAGGAAGAAAAAACATCCAAATTCACATCACCAACGTGTATGGAGGACTTTGACACCAAACTAGTTTGCCCAATGTAACCTCAGAAGGCACAGCATAAGAATGAGAAAAACATAGTTCTGAAAGTATATGATGTTGGTGTTGGCAATGAGTATTGCTGAACTGCTGAGAAACACAGGATGCTTATGCTGTTTCCTTTTTGCAGAATACATTTGTTTTTGGAAAGGTTCTTTTAAGGTGTTTTCTGCAAATATAAACTACGTGATGTAGATGGATTCTTTACTAGTTTGATTTCTTCCTAAAAAACAATTTATTTTTTGTTGAATCAGGAGTAATTGTGGTTGACAAGGGCACATTTAAAATTGCAAGTAATCTTGAAAGAGTTTGTTGGGTTTTTTTAAATCACAAAGGTTGAAGTAGTTTGTATTTGTGTATAGAAATTCAGGCAGCTTGGACACATACCTACATAACCTTTTATTAATGTTTATTCATCTGAACAGAAAATTAAGTGGAAATATTCTGGGCTGAATTCAGAATTCATGCTTTTACTTTTGGGAGGAATTTGCTCAGTCCAAACCCACAGAATTTATCCAGAAATCATTGATTATATCTTGTTAATGACAATACTAATTGGACAGGATGAGTACATCATACTACGTTCTAATTATCCGATGGTTTTAGTAGTTTGAGTCTAGCAGCCAGTCTTAAAATAGCCTAGCAGTGTATTTCTCTATGGAATAACCTGAATAGAAAAATGTCATGGAACTTAAGCCTCGCCAAAGACAAGATTATAACTTCGTGACAACTGCAAGCACTTGTAGCTTTGTAGGACCTTTGTTCAAAGTGAATTTCAAATGCCTGAATTACCTCTGCAGCTGGCAGATTGACTGACAAAATCTGCAGGTTTTTTGTATTTGCCTCGCCTGCGTGGCGTGTAAGCCCTGGATGCACACACACAGCTTGTGCAGACCAACCAGGCTGTCAGCAAGAGGCACAGCTGACACCTGAGCTGCCTCTTGCACACCAGCAATATCCCTGCATATGGGCCTCTCTCCCAGGAGGTGCCAGACACCTCTGTACACCCCACACGACTGGCACGAGCCTTGTGTCCCGAGACATGGGCAGCAATAAGAGAAGTTTGACAGGAAACAGTCACACTTGCCAACAAAACTAAAAACTGCCACTTCCCCTTCCTGTTTCTCCCTGTGGCTTTGCAAGGGTCTTCACAAAATGTGGGACTCACTGTGCACATTCTACTGTGCCCACAAACAACAACCAATTTGGAAACTCCCAGAGAGAGTGTGGCAGCCCTGTATAAAATGTTTTGAGTCAGCTCCCAATGTGCCAGCTGTATCTATCTAAGAAGTCAGAGGGGAGCCACTAGCTAATGTGCAGGAAGTGTTCTTTGCACTATCTTCTCTGCAGAAAGGGTCTCCAATGCCAAAACTGATTTCCTCAAAATCCATACTTAGTTGCTGCCAAAAGAAGAACCATCTAAAATCTGTAGTTAATCTAGTTTCTCACACTGATGCACTACAGGCAATTAGAGTTCTGCTTTTCAACATGTCCAAAAACACTTATCTCAACCAATCTGAGTAATTCAGCACTCTCTTTCCCATGAGCATACATTTCTTTCACGCAAAGACACTAAGTTAGTCATCTCTGAACACAGCAGAAAATCAGACTCTGCATAAAACATGGTCAGAAGGAGAAGGGACAGAGGTTCACTTTCAGCTGGAGGATCCAAGGTAGCGTGATCTGGAAGGAGCCTGTCACCAGATTCCTCCTCTACACCCGGGAAATCAAAATAATAAATCCATATTTTCCACAGCAGACAGAAACCCTTTCTGCCAACCAAGAGATTCAAGTGCCCTCCCTTCACCCAGGAATTTCATGTTTCCACAGAGTGGAAGAATTTAATTAGAAAACATTAAATCTGATATCTCCTTTTTTATCCTCTGAACAGTCCCCTGTCCTCTCCTGAAAACATATTCCTGCGACAACAGAGGTGACCGAGGCCAGAAAACCAGAGGATCTCGTACCTGCATGTCTAGCACCTGGGTGAAAGCCCTGCCTAATTTCAGGGAGAATGGCTGACGTTATCTCCTCTTCAGGGGCATTTTTAAAAGAAATAAAGAAAGCAACACAACCCTTCAATCAAACAGAAAACAGAAGAGCTGTGTATCTTTTCTGGAAAATTACTATGGGCACCTAATTTGTGGGATAGGAATCCGAAGGCATTCCATGTGAAGGGAAGATCTTTGTTGCAATCAAGCACAAATTAACTATGCCCTAAAGAAAAGTGGCATTCAGTTCTTGGAGATTTTAGCCCCAAGTCATTTAATGAAAAATCACTTAACAAGTTTTAACTTTATGAGATATATTAAGACCACTTCCTGGGAAAAAAGCAAGTTAGCACAAAAAAGCAATGAGGAGACAATATCATGAGGACCCCTGAAGGAGCCCAGAAGCAGAGGGCTTGACTTTCAGGCCTGTTCACCTTGTCTAAGTGTCACTCTGGGAACACTATTCTCTCACTATTTAAGGATAGCTGTCTCTCAGGAACCTCTGCACTGCCCCTAATTCAGAAAATGAATCCTTGGTAAAAAACATATTGCAACCCAAAAACTGACTTTTATCTACCTACTACATCTGCCAATGGAAAAATGACACTAATTTCAATTTGTCTTTTACTTTCTAAGTTGGGATCCTCTCTAGACAGAGGAATAGGCTACACATGGAAACTCAAAGTTTCAGACAGTTTCAGTTTTGCCAAAAAAGACCTGAGGCATTTACAGAAAACAAATATTGAGACAAAGATGAAAATTTCATTTTTAGAATTGAAGTTGCTTTCAGTTTCTGTATATTGTTATTTGTTACATTACACATGTGATACACCATTTTATAACTTTATCTTATCAAATTTTGGCCCTGTAGAATAAAACTGAGTATTTCCAAATTCTTAAAGTCTTTTATAAGTCAGTCTTGTACACATAAGCACTTCTATTAGAAATAATTAAAAGATTTCTCCGAATACAGACTAACCCAGGGAGTAACAGTGTAACACCAAGTTGTCCAGGGCAGATTGTGCTATTAAGACACAGTTTTGCATTGCTGCAATATGGACATGCCTGATCCATTCCAGAGATATCTGAAAGAGATTATGTATCAGAGACCACAAACATCTCCAGACAGATTGATTTATGCCATGTACTCTGACTAAAGGAAACTGTTGTGCCACAATCAATATGGGACGATGGTGTCTATAAATGAACAATTATCTTAAGTGAGCTTTTTGGCTTTTCTAACTTCTACTGTCTTATAGTACTCTTGGATATTGGAACTCAAAGCAGAGGCATAGGTTTTCAGAGATATAGGAACTTGGGCCCACACCCAAGCTGGTCATTTATAATGCAAACAGACAATTAACTAACAAGAGGATAGCACAAAACACTGGAGAGATACCTGTATCTTTTTTAGTCTTAACTAGAGTGGAGCTTTCCTGATATCTCAAAAAACTCTGATGGAATGGTCATTATTTACCACCATCTGAAAATAAAGAGACCATGACTTAAGGCAGATGTAGGAAGTTGATTGTATATGAAAATAATCATATATAGTGTCTATGGCTTGTCTCATAACAAAAAAGGGCACATGATGAAGCCCTGAAACCCACCCTTTCTTGTCTTATCATCCTTGTATAGTTTTGCTTATCATTAGGTTAATTTTTGTAAAAGGATACAATGGCCTTCAGTATCACTATTTAATGGAGAATCCACACTAGGTGGAAGACAGAATCCTTACTGTCTAAGAATTTCAGGTGCTTTACCTGATAGTGTGTTTGGTGACTTTTATTCATGTGGTATGATGGCCAATCATTTTTTGTTGCTTGACTAGCCGCAGTGTAAAGATCTCAGCTACGTGGAAAAGATGAGGTTTTGATAGCTGTTTGAAGAGTTTTGTTTCTGTAGTGAAAAAAAAGCCTGGAAGTTTCGGAAAATGTCTTTGGGAGAGTCAGGAAAGAAAAATTCGACAAGGGATCGACACACAGAAGTTGGTAAGTTTTGCAGCTCTGCTGTAGAAGGAGATTTAGGAGGAGAAAGAGGCTGCCTAATGTTTTCTATTTCCCAGTCCCTCCTCTGTCTGCATTTTGCAATCTGCTGTCCCTGGTGGTGTGGTCGTTTCTGGTCTATCAGACCCCTGTGCATAACATGGTTTAATCAGTAGTCTGAGTTACTCTTTTACTGTAGCAATGAAAGAAAAGCAAACAGTTAACAAGTGACTAGGAGTCTTTATAATTGCTGACCTTCAATAGTCTATATAATGTGACTTTAGGCCACTGAGTAATAAATAGACTAGTGTAATATTTACAGACATGTCTGGAATGCAGTAAGTTCCTCTCTTCTCTTTCACGAAGTCATTAATGGCTCTGTGAGGAATCAGACTACTGCTGTTCATGTTCCCCCAAAAACACTCTTTATCTCTTGACAGTTTATGCTGACCTTTCCACTTTGTTTTGATTTGTTATTCACGGATCCATTTCCCAAGTCCCGGAGTTTACAAACCTTTGCAAGGGGTTAAACATTTTCAGGAAATCATTCTGTGAACTCAGTTCTAACCATGGATTCCCCAGCCCAGTGATCAGAAGACCTCTTGGAGCCAGTGTTTCTCAATCAGTTCCTTTCAGGTGGAAAGGACCATGTTGTTTGTACGAATAGATTTTTTCCTGCTGAAAGTACACAACTCTCCCTCTTTCCCCAGCCAGCAGCCAGTTTCCACTACTTTGAAATTCTGAACACTGAGGTAAACCTAGAAAAATAGGAAATGTGTATGGAGAGAAGAAATGAAAACATATTGGAGAACAGTTTTTTGCTTCCCTTTGCCTCTAAGACAATGTCTGAACATAACAGTGTCTTCCAACAGGTCCAGCCTTGCAGAAAGAAACTGTGGTCTCTGGGAAAATTGGCCAGATAGGATTTATTTATAAGAGGGAGGGGATTATTTCTAAATAATAAAAATCAGTGCTTTTGAAGAAGTAAAGCAGAATCATAACATTGTAAAGTTCCATTAAAATGTTTAATAATTGTTTCCAGCTGCCCATTAAATCTATTTCCTTTAAATCTCATGGCACTAAAGGCAGAAAAATTATTTATGCCAATTTTTATGCATGCTAGTGCTGACTATTAATCCCTCCACTGTGGTCCCCAAACCATTTTTGGTTTGTTTATTTTATTACAAATCCAGACAATACACACAGTCAATTCATGTTCCAAACCAAAAATAAAATAATGAAGACATAAAGGAGTATACAGAAAATACATTCAAGTCTTTACAAAACAAAAGAGAAGTAGTTGGATGTCCTGAGTATTGGACAGTTCATTAAATGCTCAATCTGTATCAGCATTTGTTCATGCCTACATTACAAAAGTAGAACTAAGCTTGGGTAGACTCCTTGGCATAAAATACCATGGTCTGAGTCAAATCTGGTGCTTAGTGTTCACAGAGATTTGCATTCCAGCTTGTAATTTGCTTTGATTTTAAATGGGTATTTTGTTGCACTGTGACTCAGCAATTAATTTGTCCCATGGGTGTATTAAAGAAATGTTGCCCTCGGCTAAACTTACTTACCTTGTAATACTTACATTGTGGAGCTAAGTTTGGCTTTTACCTTCCACACAACTATTCCATGGCCTAATTACTCATCTGAACCTTACTTCCTTAGAAAACAACTGCGTTAGTTAAGTAAAAGCCTAAGGTGTTTTTAACATCCCTCAGAGATGATGGACCCAAGCAATATCTATTTACCAAGCACTATGTGGAATGAAGAGTGAATGGAAATTTTTTTTAAGGAATTTCTCTGTGAGGTCAGTGCAAAAATAATTATCAACATTTGGTTATTTTTGCACAATAGCAAATAAGGAAATAAGAGAAATCTGTCTCATGTTATCATCTTCCTCTGATATTGGACAAGCTATTCTTGGATTCGTTCAGCAAATTTCTTTCCCTTCCATTCCCACCCCCTCAATTTCTGCACACGTGCAAAAACCATCTGCGTTAAAGCAATGACACATTTCTCACTTTGGACCTATTCCTTTCCCATTTTAGGGAGATCTGCTAGAGTCCTCTCTAGAGGACTCAACAAGGGGCAGCATGTCACCTTTTTTTCACTTATTATAGAAAATACAATTTTTCAGCACTAAAACGTCACTGTTTGGACAAGACTACGAGATACAGAGAGGAGTAAGACTAAGACAAAGGTCATTTGCATTCTGCCCAAATTTAAATCACTTTGTCAAATATTTTTGTCTGACAGAACCACTGCAGAAGATTCAAGTAAGGAAGAAAAGAGCAAGTAGATACAGCTGACACAAAAATATCTTCAGCAACGAAAGGGAATGAGCTGGAGTCTGCTCAAAAGTACTCTGCTGTTTGTTGGGCTAGACAATGCACTTTGAGTAGATTTCGCTGATTCAGTGATTGGGATGACACCAACAGTAGAGACTCATTTAAATAATTTTTTTCACAAAAAGAATTTATTATTGTGTCCCACACAATCTGTGAAATCTTGTTTGATAACTGCTCATGTTTGATAACATGCTCCAGTCATGCCCAGAAAGAAGCTATCTTTTCATATCAAGTTATCCTACAGTGGTCTCATTTCCCTGCTGCATTTTATTGCAATATCCCAATTTAAAAAATATCAACACAGGCATTTGTAGATGAGAAGCACAAACAATCCAGCTTCTGTCTCGCATAGACAAAGAGGTTACTTTTGCTGCACAGCTTAGTGTTTCCCCATGAAATATTTTTTTTACTTCCTTTGCTACAAACACTACTATAAAAATAAAAAATAGCTTTTTTCTAATACGCCAGTCAGGAAATGAGTAGTTCACAATGTAAGTGCTTGCACAACCCAAAGAGACATAGTGCATGAAACAGAGAAAAGCCATGTAAACAATAAAAGTAGAGAAGCAAGAAAATAATTATGGGAAACTGACAAAAGGAGAAGCAAAATGTAAGCCAAGGTTTACATGACTTCTAGTGTATTTCTGCTTTGCAAAATGTATTTGCTTTTCCCTTTAACTATTTCATTTTTTTCTAGGCCTTCCTTTGCCACTCTCTTCCTCTTTAGCAGGAAAGGTGAAGGGCTCTTGTGCAGCCTGTGCCTCTTCTTTGTGGTTCGTATCTGCCCATTGGCTGTAGGCATCATTGTCCTGTGCACAGATGGTTGGAGCTGCACCTCCATTTCCCTGACACAGTCCTGCAACAAGCTAATTTTTCTGCTGCAACCCCTAAGGCTTTTTGTTCCTTTGCTCTGTTTTTGCATATTCTCCTTTTACTTGCATTATCTCCAGCAGCACTAGGGCTTCCTTCATGAGATGAGCCCCTGGTACTTCATTCTGTTCACCTTCAGATCTGACTATTGCTTTTGCATGATGACATGGCTTTGAATATCTTTATTGATTAACTTCTGTCTACCTTATAGTCTTTCTCTTCGAACCACAGAAAATTAGTGCGTGATGCACTAGTACACATAAAATCAACAGACTGCCTTTAATCTAGTCCAGACCTCTCATAGGCTGTCAGCTGACAGGATATAAAATGGAAAATTGGGATCATTTGAGATCAATTTAAAAAATCTGGCTTGCAAATTTGTACTATTTCACTATTCACGGTGACGGTTGAACAATATCTGTAATTCTTAGTTTGCTTTCCTTATTTCTTGCCTTTTTTTTAAATACTTGTAATCAGAAATTGAGTCTTCAGTTGGTTCTCCTAAATTTTTAGGCAATTCTACCTTTTTGAAAAGGATTTTTGAACACTCTCAAAAAATTCCTTCCTCTTTCACCTGTTTGATGTAGGAAACACTGAAGCTGCACTAGTCTGATCTGCAGTCTGCTAGATCAAGACACTTCTACAGATTACCACTGTGGTTTTCATATGCAAAAATCAAATAGGTTTCACAATAAAACAAACACTATACTTTCAGATCATCTTTGTAAATCATGCAAAAATGCATTCTTCAATGGTCTCCTAAAAAAAAAAAAAAAAAAAAAAAAAAAAAAAAAAAAAAAAAAAAGAAGAAAAAAGGAAAGGAAGGTAGGAAGGGCAAAGGAAGGCAAAGAGAAAGGAAAGGAGAAAGTCAGTGATTTATTGGGCTCCCAGGATTCTTTTTTACCACTATATTGGCCACTCCATAAACCATTTATCCCGCCATCATCACAAGAAGAATGACAGTTCTGAATAAGCCTGAAGGTTTACTAGCCTGTCTCCAACAGTAGGATTAAGTAGATAGCCAAGTAAGTGCATAAAAGAACAAGTGTACAATATTACCCTACATGACTCTAGGACATTTTCACCTCAGGATCTTCCTAAGCTGGATGTAGTTTCCACATACGTGGTTATGCCTTCTGTATCCTTACACCCTGAATTTTCAGTCATCCCTTGAGCCCAGGTGAGCTCCTACCTATCATACCATGCTTTGGTCAGGTGCTTTGTGTTGTAAAGAGTCACTTTCTCTCTTCTGAGCCATTAATTTTTTCATTTTATAGACCACTTGTATATTGTCCCCAGGCATCTCTTCTTCTACGCAAAAGAGTGCTGGATTGTTCTCATATTTTTGACAATACTTTTTAGTATTGAGTAGCCTTCATGTCTGGGAATGGTGTTTGTCCATGCAAATTCTCTGCAGCTACTTGTGGAAGTTCATCACTTTTGCCCTCTGACCCCAGAATGTTTATATTCCATTTTCTTCACACAGTGTGCACACTTAGAATTGGTCTGTGAGTATCTGTGTTTGCTTGTAAAGCCTTACTGAATGATAAATACACCTACAGATTTCTAGCAGGCAAATAAAAAACCTCTGCTCTGGGGTTTGGTGTAAATTAACTTTATTTACAATTAAGAATTTAATGCTTGAAAATAAACAATTCTCCAACAATTTCCAGGGTAACAGAGTGCAGGGCCACATTAACTTACAATCAGCAGTTTCTCAAATGCACAGGCAGATTAATTTGACTCTCTATAGAAAGCAAACACCCCCAAAATTAAATCATTACAGCCTCACAGAATAACATTCTGGCTAAGTACAAAATTTCTGCTGTATATAACTGGTGGGTCTTCTGGTTGAAGAAGAGCTACACTCAAGTGTAGAAGGTCTGAATCAGAAAATTGTTGGCTACAGGCAGCAAACTGGACTCCACAGTAGTCCTGCAGTTATGCTTGCCAACACTTCCCCAGGCAAACAGCTTTTTAGCGTCAGGAAGTACTGAGTTGCAAAATTTTTCTTATCATATTTTCTTTTAAGAAGCGAAGTAATGGCATTTAGTAGCCTAATTAACCCAGAATCTTGGCCAGCAGAGAATTATCTGTTCCATTTATACAATACACCCTAGATGACACATTTTTATCTAGCTATAGAAACAACTGAAAATTTGGAATCATTCCAAGTATTATCTGATTCACCCAGTTGTATTAATCAGGATTTATTTCTACACTTATCTCACAAAGGCTATCTCGATCTACTTTTGAAAACTACTCAGACAATGGCTGGCACTGTCACAGTCCAGGCTGCAGGACACTTGCAGATAAATCTTTGTTAGTGCCTCAGACATACCTCAAAGAGACTGCCATGTGTGCCATATGATACCTGCCTCTTTATAAAAACAATGATGGTCTTAAAAATGGTCATTACTGTCTTTTTCAACATATCCCTGACATAAAGAGAGCCATGTAAGTTGGGGTCCAGCTGCAGGTACCCACCATGCTGCTGTTACAGGGGACATTTTCCTACCTACCATTGCTCACAGAGGGGTTTTGATGGGTTGTGACACCTGTAACTGCAAACCATCCAGACAGCTGAGAGATTCAGACTTAGATTTGCTGTGGACCATGAAATACAATATCCCTACACCTCTGCTACTCTAGACAGAAGCCTGCTGCAAAAGCAGGTGGGTTTGCAGCAAGATCTAGTCTAATGAGCTGGATTTATAACCCTATACTGAGAGAATAAGTTTGAAAATATCTCCAACATGCCAAGAAAACCTGAATATTTGCAGCCTTTTTGTCATAATGTTGCAAATCCTCGCTATCTGTGAAGAAGGTTCCAGGAGCTTCCACAGGCATGCAAAGCCCAGAGCGAGCGACAGGGAAGCAGGTGTCAGGCTAACACTGCTTCACTGTGGTTGTGATGGATAAATGTGTCCAGCCTTTCTTTTGGGGGCACAGTTCAGTTAGTCACACCCTCTATCTGAGTCAGACCCTCGACAGACTGCAATAGATTCCCCTATTCTTTGCAGCCCACAGGAGGCTTTAACCCTTCCTCCAGCAAGAATGTGCCAATTTTTCTTTGGTCTTTAATTGCAAAGATTTTGTAGGGAGACACTGAAACAGTCAAACCCTGACTCTGAAACAGAAGAAGCTGTAGAGGGGGCACTCTCTAAGTCTAACTTGTGCTTAAGCATTGAGAATCATCACTGTGTTGGCAGACAAGTGCAGAAGACATAAATGGATATAACCACAACTGTCCAAATCCCATTCACTTTTGGTCAGTAGGGTTCCTTCCTGCAGTGTCACAGCACAAACTAATTAATTTTTATAAGATCTATTTATGCAGCTTCTGCATTGTTTTCCAATTATATCAGATTATGGCAGGATTTCCTTGAAAATCCTGCCTATTACTCCTATGATTACCTGAATGCAGATTAGATCTTCACTGTCCTACAAATGAAACATCACAATGACAGACAATGTCCAGGATTAATTACATAATTTAAAAATTTGAATAAAATATCAAATTAAAAGTCATAACTGTGGCTACTGATGCTATTAAGTGAAAAATACCAATTAGAATGTATCTTGGTTGTTATAAAATTCACTAACTTTTGAATTTCAGTCTCTAATTAAATACATTGGAAAAATTGCTTTCCTATCATGCAGGTAGAAGTTTCCAATTGAGAACACTGTTTCTTATTAAATTATACTATCAAATACATCTCCTTGTATATCTATATTAAGTTAACTCATTTTTATCTCTGTAGGGACACTATAGTTCTCTACATACACATGAATTCATGTATACTTGTACTTAATCAAATTACTTTTAATAGTATGAGCTTACAAGCATATAGTTACTTTCTTTGGGCCCTTTTTTCCTGTTAAGAAGGCACTTTTACACAAACAGAAAAGCCAATATAGTCTATTTGCCTTGAAAGAAAATGAGAATTTAATATATAATTTAATGAATTAGATTACTCACAAATTCAAAACAATCAGTTCCCCATATTGACACAGCTGTAATGTCAACATTAGCTGTTGATGAACAAATATCCTTGGGTCATCATTATCTCGCTCAGTTCTCACTTCTCCATGAGCCAACTTTAGTCTCAGTCCTGGAAGTGGTGCATGAATCACTCCACACTTTCCAGGGCTAGTTGCATTCATAAACCTGATAATTTAAGTGTGGGATCTAGGTAGCTTGAACCAAAATCTGAGCTCTGTCCTCACTGGTGCAGTGAAACATTCAAGGAGGACTTTGAATGTAGCTCCTGCACTGTAGCAATGTGGCAGCAAAAGTCTAACAGGAGGTAATTCATGGCCATTATCTTTCATGGCAGATTCTGTTGCTCACCCAGCTCGCCAACAGAGAGATTCTGCCATGCACCCATCCACGCAAGGAGGATAAGCCAAGGAGGAAGGTGTGCTGAGAAGGTCTGGATGGAGAACCCAGAAACCAGAGAAACACAGTGGAGTCCTACAGAGCAAATTCTAGTCCCTCAACAAAATCAGATGGCTTGAGAATATGGAAAGGATGTTCTGTGATAATAAGTGAAATAATGGAAAAAATCCTCCTTGCCTCTTCCCACTGCCTCCCCTCATTCCAATTATAGCCAGTTTAATGATTTCACAATATTTTGTGGTATTGCAATATTTTCTTGGTGTTGCTTTTGAAAAGAATTCAAGTATATCACTCATCACGACTATGCACTGATTTAGCAGAAAAGCAACACAGTGTCTCACTGAACTTCAGCTTCCCCATACAGACAAGCCATGGGACCCAGAATTTGTACCCTTGTTAAAATTAATAACTAAAGAATTTAATAAAAAGTTAAAGTTTAAAATTTAAGACTTTTAAAGTTTTCAACAGCACTAGAGAAGTACAAATGTTTCTCTCAAAACTGTAGATTAGAAAGAAAGTAGAGGTAGCAAATGGATACACACACGACTTCTCATTCTTTTTTTCTCATTAATTCTGACATGGGCTTGGGTAGCTGAAATATTGCCATGTAATGAAGGACCTTGCTCTTCTAACTTGGCACCCTAGTAGGAAGCAGGCAGAGGTGGAAGAGATGGGCTGCTCCTGAGTCAATTCCACTGTGTGAATTTGAAATCTAGTTGGATAACATACTTCCCTCTCTCACTCTTTATTATACTTCTGAACTTTTTGCTGTATATATGGAGTAGAGATCCTGTCAACTTCTGTTCCAAGGCCTCTGTTTCAGATATATACTCTTATTTTCAGAGGCTGGTGATTGGGCTCCAGGATATTTTTGCTGCACTGAACTTGGATGTGCTTTTTTCACCTCATGCAAGAAGGCAACAAATAAACTGAAATCTTTCAATACTCTTTGAAACATGTTTTTGTGTTATGTATGCTATATCATTGCTTCTGTGTCAACTAAATTGTGCAAAATTTGCAGATACACTGTAAAGATTATTTGCAGATGCACTGAAATCCTTTAGCACAAACTGCAGGTGTACACCACCCCTCAAGAGGAAAAGTGATGGCCCTCCTGAGGTGCCACCTTCGGAGGAACTAAGCTGACTAGTTCTAATTCTGATATAAATTTGGGGTGTACCTATTAGGAATTAGACTGGGACCAGCCACAGTGTTTGCCATACACACCACACAGCTGACAGCAGCAATGACAGGCAGCTTTCAAGAAGGATCTTTTGCCAGTCTGAGTCTGTGCTGGCCCAGCACATCTGCAGTGTATCTCCAGCGAGCACCACGAGCAGGTGTCTGATCCTGAACACAGTTCCCAGGCTGAGAGCTGCCCTAGACCAGACATCTATCAGCTGTTTTCACAGCAGCTCAATCCAAGTTTACGCAGCTGTGCTCTATCAAAGCTGACCTTGAATGAATCTTCCTAGGGTGAAAAAAAATCACTATTTTTTTTTCTATAAAGGCTACATTCATTTTCCCAGACAACAGGAAAAGGGTTCTTGAANAAAAAAAAAAAAAAAAAAAAAAAAAAAAAAAAAAAAAAAAAAAGAAAAGCCATGGCAATGAAAAAAATTTGTTTCAAAACCTCTCTTTCTCCTGATGTTCTTTGTTAAGAATAATACGCATAGCCTGTGACACGTGAGCAGCATGGAAACTGACATGGAAGATGTTTTCTAAGCTCCAAACAGACACTCTGAACAGAATAGCCTCTCAGGATTTAAGTAGCAAGTACCTGGATAACTTCTAGGAGCTAGTGCTCTCGTGTATTAAGATTGTTTGAATTTATGTGGAACTTCATGGCATAGAGAGTGTTGGAAAGAGGAGATAAAAACATGGGATAGATGAAGACAGGGTATTAAAGCACACAGTTGCTACTTCTTTTGAAGCAGTATGCAGTGAGGAGTGCATGGACACTGGAGGAAGATGCAGCACAGGATTAACAGGATCAAAATGGGGGTTAATAAGGTCACATTAATTCCTACACTGGCCCTTCTAACAACCACTGGGAATATTAGTGTGCATTATCAGTCACTGTAAGCCCATGTACTTAGAAGATGTTCCTTATGGCAGCTTTATCAGTAGACTCTAAGCTACCTTGCTATGAGTTTTCAAGTTCTGCTTATCAAATATCTCCAAATTATGGAGAAATTCCATCCTTGTAGAAAATGGACACGTGGTTAAAAACATTTATCCTGTCACTAAAACTACTTGTGTTCTATGTAGGACACTGTTGCAGCAAATTCTTTGTGCCTTTCATCATTTTCTGTCCTCTAATTCACAAGCCTGTTGGCTTTGTGAGATCTTGAGAACAGGGACTTTTGACATTGGTACTTGGCCCAGATGGTCTGATATAAGATGATGGTTCAGTGTCAATCAGTGGAAGTCAAGTTCTTTTTTATAAAATTTTTGTATTTATTTAAATGTGGAATTTGAATTGTTAAATATTATGAGGTTTTCCCCTTTGAAAAGGGATTTTAAAAATAAATGTTATTTAAAATCTGAATTTGCACATTTTCAAGCCCGTAACCGAGACTGAGCAGTTTGTACCTTCCAGATTTGAGGAGTCTCAAAGCTGAAGTGCCACAGCCCTCCATTAAGTCTTGTGAAAAGGCAGTGCAACACAAGAAAAATTAATGGTTGCTCTACTTACAAGGGTCCACACGTAGCAACCTCAGCAAGGGAACACATTTCACCCTTGAGATCAACTCTGTTGTGAAAGAAAGCAGTTTCCAGAAACACAGTGCTGGAGAGGACCATAGGTCCTGGCTCATACAGTCACAGAAAACAATGTAAAAGAGTTCTTTAATCCAACAGGGTCCCCACAAACCACAGAATACTTCCCAACACCCTGTAACAAGCCTACAACCTGTGGTGCAAAACACCAAAAGCCACAAAGACTCCAGTGTGGCACAGGAAGAGGGAAGGAAAGCTCCAGCTCACCATCACCACCTTTGGCCTTGACAGAAGTAGAGTACCAGGGAGAGGAATATTTTTTTTAATTTGTCTTTGGTAGTTTGGCCTTTTTGATCTGACAATTGTTAGTCTAAAAAATTCCCAATTGTGCTGTAAAATGCGCCCAAATACTATATTTAATTCTGGAGAGAAAACTACATAGTCATGAGTCCCTAAAACTATTTGTCTTCTCATTCAGTTTTGTTAACTGCTGATCTATTTCTTCCCAGAGAGGCTGTGTGGTAGTGAACATTAAATACTCAACAGTTTATACTGAAGTGTCCTTCCCTGTAAGCAGAAACTGGAAACAGCATTCCTCAACCTTCTTTACCAACTGCATTTGTAAAAAACAATAAGAAAAATGTATTCAAGATACAAACCTGTGATTTTCCTTTTTCTATTTTAAAGCTCTCAGATTTGTAGTGAAGCCCAAATTTGGACTTTGCCCTCTCAAAATATCCTGTGAGCATTTAGTTGGGTTGGTGGTTGGTTTGTTTCTGTGCTTTCTACATAGTAAGTTATATTCATGGTCACATGTAACCTAACACATATTTTTACTGCATTTTCAAAAGAAAGGCCACAACAACAGCAACAAAAGTTTCATTCCAGAGATATTTAGAGCCAGCTTGGACTTGGCAGGCAAATGTTGCTTTAAACATGGTTTGACAGACCTCCCAAAACATAATGAATATGGCATCAAAATATGCTGAAATGGGAATTTTGGTTTGTTGCAAAATTAGAGTGTATTATTTTCCCTTCATTGCAGTTTTGCTGTCTAGTATATAGACTATCTTCTTCAAAAACTCAGAATCCTGCTGTTCTCAGTAGGAGTTGCATATTATGGCAGTGCTGTTGGAAGTCTTACTTAAAATGACTGAAATGTTTTTGCAGGGTGTCAACTTCCAAGTCATCATTAATGTTTACAGTCTCAATAGCAGTTTGCATTGCTATAGTAACTCTTAAAGGCACATTCCTAAAAGAAAACTAAAAGAAAAGGAAACCACATTTTTCCTAAACACTCATGACGTAGGTATTGTTCCTGGGGTATTTCAGTAATTTATATTTTAAACTATTGAGAGCTAAAGAAACAGAGAGCCTGTGATATTAGCAAATCATTTTTATATACTACAGTGACGGGATGCAACTGAACTTGGATAGATGTCCTCTCTTGAAAAATATAACCTCTGTCTGCTCTGATTGAAATAAGTGTGGGAAAGAGGTTAAGGAAAGTGAGACTTCTTGTCAGCAATTATTTTGTGTGTGGAATTCTGTGGCTATTATTACAAAAAACTAAGTCTACCATGATTTTTCTATTTACTTCTAGGCCAATTTATAGAAAACAAAGCTGTATTTTGAGTAATTAGTGCCATGCAGCAGAGAGAGATCATTGATATGGTAGTTTATGCCTTATAATGTCAATTCCTCAGCATGAGCTAGAGTATATGCAGTAATCATTTTCCCAAGAAGAACCAAACTGTGTTTGACTCCATACATTTTTCTGGGTGAATTTATGTAAATGAATTTATTCTATGTTTCTCTGATATTTTACACTACCAAAGTCCAAATTTCTTTCATGGAGTAGTAACCTAGTAATCTTCATTTATTAGGAAAATTTTGAATCCATTTTGCAAACCTGTTTTCTAGTAATGACAGTGTGTTCTTATCTTCTGGACTGCTTGAAATGCTTTGGCTGGGGAGAGGCAATAAGTTTTGAATGTTCTCAGGTTTTTCAAATCATAATCAACTTATGACATTGCAAATATTTCTCAACATTTTTTATATCAGTCATCATAAAAGTAAGCACAAAGGCTAAATTGATTTGCAAAAATATCAAACTCTGAAAAACAGCAGGAGAAAGCTTTTTAGAAGAAAAATTTTGCAAACAGGAAGTTTACAGTAATGAGCAAAGTCCAAGAAGTAAGAGTCATATCCTAATGCTGATATTACAAGTACCCTACAAACTTCATTTAGTTTGAAATTACTAAATGCTTTGCCCTAATGTTCCTGCTAGTCTGAGTAAAGCAAAGACAAATTGATGTAGTCAGAGCCATAAACTAAGCATCAAAACTCCGAGACCACAGTTGTCTTAGATAAAAACATTTCCAATTAAGCAGGAATTAACAGTCTGTCAAAGCTCACTACCCCAAAGATAAGTCACAAGAGACCAGTTCAGGTTTTCAACAGCTAAAGTAATTGTCTTCCTCTCAGATGTGAAGCACCAAAAGCTGAGCCTCCATTTCCTTGTATAGATTAGGAACATCTAACAGGAGTTTGCATAATGATCCTCTGTGTCCCTTTCTGTTAACTCAAACCAAAAATACTAACCCTGGGTGAAATACAACAATTTTAGATGGTAGTAAGCATGAGTCAACCTGAACAAAATATTATTAACCAAACTTTGCAAATTTAGGATAAAAGAAATAAAAAGACCCATAGGAGGGAAGGGATGGGTGAGTTTAGATGGTCCCCAAATGTGTCCCCTTCATTGAATTGGAGATGTCTCAGCTCATACTGTTAAAAAGCTTACATTTGATGAGCTGATGCCAAAGACTGACAAACTAAAAAAAGACCAAAAAAGGAAGAGGCAGCAGTTTCACTTTATTTCTCATGATGTGCTATTTACAAGGTAGAAAAGGAAGATCCTAAAATAGGAGTAAGCAATTAGACAGTAAGGCTACTAAGAAGAAGCTATTCCAGAAAATTAGGATCAAGGACAACTGGACAATCTCAGCTGAAGATGTAGTTCCAGAGATTTAGAGAAACAAGAACCAGGCAACAAGCAAAGGTAGTATGTCCTGCCTTGTGTGAAAAGTGCAGGGATAGCTCTAAGGAATGCTGAGAAACAAAGTAAGAAGAAAAGCTTAATGAAAAGTAAAGGGCACAAAGAGGATTGAGTCTTCTCCAGAAATGACATATCACATGACCAACATCTATCTAAATACCATAAATATACTCTTAATTTTTTAGAAGTTATCACCTCTTACCTTGAGGACGTTAAATGAGATTAAAAGTATAGAAGAATAAAATTTAACCTCGGCACTGTTAGCAAACAAATGAAAGCCTTTACTCAAGCAGGTTAATTTCAATACTTTTATAGGACATCTTGAGCTCTAATTCTATTTTGAATGTGTAGTACTCTGTGACATAAACTACACCTCTAAACTCCACTTTATTTAAACTTAGTTAATAAAATCAATTTACTTGCAAAGAGGTTTTGTGAATATATAACAGAAATGTTATGTTCTATGTTGAGATGTTCACAAAAAATATATTTCACTATGTTACATATGTTAAGCTTCTGACTTAAGGAACAAGGTACATGGACCAAGAGAAAGAAGATGAGCGGATTAAAAAAACTGTTTAAATCATATCTGTCCAAAGGTCTGCACTGCATATTTTCATCCAAAAATGTTTTTGAAAGTATTTATGCTACATTTTGAGTATTCTTACAGAAATATACCAGGGCTGGCCTCTCAGAGCAGTGTGCTACCCAAGGATGCATTGACTGAATCAGGGTGAAATTACCTACATAGTACATCATTTGAGGAAGGTTTCTGGAAGTACATGAGCACAGAATGGCTGTAACCAGAGTAGCTTCTGTATAAACAATAGAAGAAAGAACCATGTGTGTTTCTTCTTTTGGATGACTGATCCCAGCAGTGTTGTTTCCTGGCCTTGACTATTTATGAGCTAAACACAAAAATAATGTCACAGTCTCATGTCGATTAAGCTGACACCTTTCAGGCACTAGTTTGTACTTGTTTGGGCTCCTCAGTTACTTGTTCATTTACTTGGACAAATTCAAAGACAAGATTTAGTTCCCGAAATTTCAGATAAATTTATTTAATCTCAGATTCCCTTCTGCTCAACCTATGTACTTCATAACTACAGAGATAATCTTCGAAAATGCGACAGAACCCATATTGGCAAGGATGTCTGCACCTGATTATATTATATCAAACAAGACCCTGAGGATTTTAATACATTTTTCTAGATTTGTTTCGATCTAAATTGTGTATAATGCTTAATTTATGCAACATTGCTTTACAAATCACAAGGGTTGAGGACAAGCTTCCACACTGACACATATAGACAGGGAATCATGTAGCACACCAAAAACAGGCTTCAATTCACTGAAAGGAATAAGACTACATTTGTAAAACTATCTAGGTGATTAAAAATCAAGGCATTTTCACCAGAATTTGCAAACACAGCTAAGAAAGTCAACTGTCAAACTCCATTTAACAGGTTAGGAATAATGAGCCAGACCCCAGAAGAGGCTCACACATTTGTATGCTAAATATTATGAAGCCCAAAAGTCAAGCACCAGCTGGGGACTCAAAAAACAGAGCCAGAATATGTAATACACAAAAACAGAAGGAGCTGCAGCCAGCCAATGGGAAACACTGCCAAGAAATTCATTGGTCTGAATTTCTCCCTCTCTTCTGGACGTAACACCTCTCCAGGGAAGAAGTACACCATGGCCAAGATCCCTTCCTGAATGCATCTGACTGCAGAAATGTATGTGCACATGTACTGTCAACCAGGCCACATCTGGCCACATTTTGTCAAGAGAGAAAGAAGACAACTCCTACCATTTACAGAGTAAGAGAACATGAACAGCCTCTCAGAGTAAGAGAACATGTCTTAGGTATTGGCCTTTCTTGAGCTTGATGGCTGCCAAACAAAAAACTGTGTTTATTTATCTAACCTGGGTTAGGGTAACGCACTCTTTCAAATAAGATAATATTGCCTACCAATGTATTTTCTGCTTGGACAAATTCATGGTCTTGAGGAAAAACATGGCTGCAGATGAGAGGATATAGAAAAAACTGCTGAACAACTCAATGTGTCTCTTATTTTGGAAGAGCTGGAGGGCTGCAACACTGGGAAGGCATGTGTTTCTACGATTCATCATCTCCTCCTCAAGTATTCCTGCCTGAAGCAAGTCAGACAGTAAACTAGTGCTGGAAATTATCCACTCTCAGACACATGTTAGTAGTCATCAGCTGAGTGAGCTGTTAACTTCACCTGTTATCAAATACCACTGAAAGCAATCTAAAATAATTGGGTTCACCTCAGTGGTAAAAGGCACAGACTGAGAGTAGTTGTACGTTATTTGAGTCTCAGCACCTGTTATACTTCTACAACTCAAACACTTCTAAATTACTGAACATATTATCAGTTTAAATCCCTTTGACAGACTGAGTCTGAAACACCCAGATTTGGGCCTCAAGAAGTAAGCCTTCAATTAAATGATTATTCAAGTCTATCCTTGATTCCAGGATATAATATTTTCAAGACAAGTTTGAGATCTTTTGATGAACCAGCATTTGGGTATTGAGGTTATCAATGTGCATTTCCTGGAGATATGCCTAGAGCCGTACTAAAATGAACTATAGATTGTAATTTCAGCTTTTAAAACAGCAAGGATGCTTTTTGCTTCAGATATTCTGTGTCCTTTATCTTTAACTGAATTTATAAAAAGAAGTGGTCAGCAAGTCCAAGTCACATGAGAAACTTGGCTGAGAAGTCCAAAGGCTGAAGTACACATTCTTCCTTCATGTTTCCTTTGTCACACTTCGCCTTTTCCAGTTGTCAGCAGTGAAGCTTCACTGAAAATGTACTTTCTAGGGCAGTTTTCCATTATTTTTTTCCCCACGTATTCCAAAGTGAGAATACTATAGGGATAACGTGAGCAGCTAACTTGATTCCTGTCAGACTTTTTTTAACGGTAAGACACAAGTTTGCAAGTTCTCTTACATTCAGTCATTTACTGTGTGTCTACAATGTCTGTAGCAGTGCAAGAAAGTGTATGGGAGCAGACAGTTTACCTTATGGCAAATTCCAAGGAAGTATTTAAAGTTCAAATGAAATTCCAGCATTCAAAGTGGGAGGTTTAAGGAAAAAAAAGTCCCAGGTCTATCAGTGAAAAGTTTAATTATGGACAAGATGACACACACATAGTAAAGCACACAAAGGCAAAGAACATCTCTGTAGAAGCACATTCCAATAAAATCTTAAAAGATTACTTTAATAATAAACCATGCATTCCTGAGCAAGCCATCGCAAGATTAGCTACCAGATTGCTTTGCTGCAAGCAGATTTTTCACAAACTGTTATTGATACCACTTTCGAGGCATTTATGAAAGCTGATGTCTTCCAAAGGTCTCTGCACTTCGATGGATATTTTTGTGCTGCTACCACAGTTTCCACCCAGACTGGAATCCTGGTGATTCTTATGACAGGCTGTGGATTGGGTAGAGTTAACATCCGGAAAGCTATAGAAAAACTCACTGAGGTGAAGGGTTCCAGCTGCAACTTCAAGATAATTTTAGACCTGCTGAAAAATGGCTTGTGTTTGGGAAGTGCTGAGGCTGATACTGTTCTGCACAAAAAGCAGTTAACTTACACAAAAAAATCCTTATGTGGGGGCTGAGCCTATGCCAGCAGTAATAAAATAAAAAAAAAAAAAAAATTATCATCTTATCATCTCAGGAAACAACACTCCCTCTCTGCTATAGCCTTTAAATGGTCACTCCTCAAGTCATANAATAAAAAAAAAAAAAAAAAAAAAAAATTATCATCTTATCATCTCAGGAAACAACACTCCCTCTCTGCTATAGCCTTTAAATGGTCACTCCTCAAGTCATAACAGCCATTGTGCATTTGATTCTTGTTTTGCTGTAGATAAATAGAAATAATTTTACTTTTCATAAAGTGTAAAACATGTCCTCATGAAGTGCAGTATAGATGAAATATCTGAATTCTTGTGGGGCTTTCTGCCTGGATTCCTCCTGCATTCAGAAGGCAAGGGAATACTATTACATATGTTTAATGCAACAGTTCTGAATTTTAGGATTTAGCACAACAATGTGGGATATCAGGGGAGATGTTCTTAGCCAATTTACAAAAAAAAAAAAAAAGTGCATTCCTTCAAGTCTTGAAGCATTTTTTTATTTTCTAAGAAAACTGTAATTTTTCAAGTTAGTTATTAACCACTTTTCAGTTTAAAAAAAAGTTTTCCTGTGAGGCTTTTAGTGATGATCTGAGTGCTGGTGCATATTGAGGGACCTCTTGCCATTTCCGTACTAGATGTAATTTCATTGCACCTCAAAAGGGCTCTTCAACTGCTCACTTTTAGCAAGTGAAAAAGCATTTTCCTTTCTTTGAAATTCAACAACAAATAGTATAAATCATATCTGTAATCATTAGTGTGACTAGTCAAGGTATTTTGGTGAAATGTGCCTGGAGTTTGTTTGGGCAAAACACAGATGATAATCCTGCTTATGCCAGCTCCAGGCTGGCCTGTTTCATAGAAGTTGCTTTGTTACTGCACCATGTTTAAAGCAGGCACAATGTCAACCTTGGTGTCAGGCAGCCTGTGTGGCTCTCGTGAAGGACGCTGAGCTAAGTATTATTCTTTAAGATACATACTGCCCCAGGACCAAGAAGCTCCAGTCCTGCTGGTGGGTGTTTAGCACAAGTTGTTCAAAACAGTGTACAGTGCAGTGCCAGCTGTACAAAACCAACACTGTTAAACATGAATATAACTGCGTCCCAAGGGATTCAGATCTAATCCTGCAAATACTGACTTGTGTGTAGCCAGCAACCTGTTAAATGCAGTAAAAACCTCCTTCCTTCTGCGGCATGCACTTCCCTCCCTGAACACTAGGCTAGAGTATAAAAAGATGTTTCTCGTGTTCTTTTTGGTTAAAATCAGCGCTTCTCAAACGAAAGGCTGATACAGACAAGTGAGACACAGTTATCGGCTCCTAGTCACCTCAGGCACGGGGAGGAATAGCAAGGTCTAGCTATTCACAAAAAAAAAAATATTACGCCGTACCTAGAAAAACATTAAGCATTATATCATTTAGTAGCTTTGCATGAGGTTGTTCCA
>VYXF01003082.1:468613-492888 GCA_013397295.1 Polioptila caerulea | reverse complement strand
GGGCTCCGCTGGGCTGCGCTGGGCTGCGCTGGGCTCTGCTGGGCTCCGCGCCGCTCGCCGCTCCGCCGCCGCGGGGCCGCTGCCCCGGGGTCTCGGCGCTGGGGCGGCCCCGTCCCGCGGGGGGCTCGGCGCTGCCCGAGCCGGGCTACGGGAACGTGTCCCGGCTGAGGCGGGGAAGAAGCCGCCCGCATCCTGCTCCTGGCTCCGGCCAGGCGGGCGGCCGGGGAAACGTGAGAGCAAAGCGATATAAACGCGCATTTTCTGTTTTGTGTGTGGAGAGGATGGGGTTGCGATTATTAAATAGGTTAACAGTATAAACACTAAATTTCTTATTTCCTATAAATAACTAATATGAAAGAGCCTGTATAATAGCAGACATAGTGAGAACACAGGTTAGGACGCTGTGAAGCAGGAGTAGGGTTTTGCTCTGTTTTTGGATGAAGTATCCTTGCTGCTTTTGATGGATCACTCCTCTGTCTGCCAGTGAATTTCTCCATGCTACTTCAGCCTGGGGTAAACTGGAATAGCTGTAGATGTTGACGATTATCTGGAGTTAGTCTTCTACCTTGACAGAGAAACTGACTTCTCAGGTGATGATGTATAAAGTCTGATGTCCATTATATGGTGACACTTAATGTTGGGATGCTGCCAGTGCAGTGAGCCATAAGACAAATGCAGGTGTTGCCAGCATAGATGGATTTCCTCAGCTGGACTTCTCTATAAGGAGCTTTTACCCCTCAAAAATATTGAGACTGGTTACTTGAATGCTTACTACAAATTGACTGGTAAGGCTGATGATTTTATTATTTTGAGAGTCAGTAATTTTTAAGTCTTCTCATAATTAAGCTAGTTTGTCTTGAAAGGGTACATTTTTTTTCTTCAAAAGTCTTCTGCAACGTCCATAAACAAGGCTGCCCAAAATTAACTGAATCTGAGAAGGATGAAGGCTTAGATTTGCATACTGTATGCTAGAGAATGGCCATAGGCATGCTCTAGGATGGCAACATCTCTGTAAATAGATGAACCTAAAGATACAGATTCTATTAGAGAAAATTAATTATGAAGGTGTGTGTTCTAGTTTGCTGTGAAGACTTGACAGGCAATGTTAAACTGAAAGGATGTCACTGTGTGTGATAGTGACCTGCTAGGCAATTATAATGCTAGTAGGTCTTTGTGTCAGCTTCCATTAGGACCTTCCTGGAGGTAGGTGGGGCAGGAGACATGAACTATAATCCAAAGAAAATCTTTCCAGCTGAGCATTGTCTGAGGGAACCACCCACCACACCTGTTCAAGGAATCACTGCAGTTGCATCCAGCGCAATGTTTCTTGAGGCATAATCAGCTTTTCAAAATTACCTGGATGGTGTGAGGATGTGGTCAAGTCTGAAGCAGAGGTTTTTATTAATAGTAGGTTTGCATTGGAAGGAGGACAGCCAAATGGTAGCCAAGGTAAGAAGGATGAGTGTGCTAAGTGAATGTCAGGTGAGTCATCAGAAGAGAGGCTTAACTAGCAAACATCTTGCTTTGGTGCATAGGAAAGCTCAGTGTAAAATGGAGTGAATGCTGAGTCCTTCAAGCTTTATATAGCTGGCATCAGTTTCTTTTTGTGAAGTTAAAGGTGATTGTCTAATCTACCATATGCCTTCTACAATACTGCTAAGCATTCTCTACGCATTTCTTTTTTCTCACTGAGAAACTTGTTCAACTACCTTCACACTGCAGACCAGTACCTGCTATGGATATACTTCTTATATTTCTTGATCAAGGCTTCTATTTCTCAGGCAGATATGAGAAGAAACACTCTAAGCATGTGATTATAATGTATGGAAAGGGTAGATTTTTGTCTCTGTCAGAAAGCAAATAAATGCATTTAATGTCAAGGAAGGGTGAATCCAGTGTGGATGCTCAAAAATCAAAGTAGAAAAGCCATAGATTGAGATATAATGTAAAAGCACAGTAATCTATTTTTAGTTTTATAGAACCTGCTGATTTTTCTCTCCTATTGATGCTCTCCTTTCCTAGTACACCTCACACTTTTTTAGTGTGACCAGCTGGGTAAACCCTGGTAATGCTTGTGGAATTTATTTGGCAAGGATAGCAATATGTGACCACTACAGAAGCATGAATTTGCCTGTACAAAGCAATAAATTCCACATCTACAGAAAGCCAGTTTGATCTGGAAACAGTGCTGATGCAAATCCTGCTTGCTGACTAGATTCTGTCAAGAGAAATGATGAAGCAGCATGAAGGTAACTTGTAACGTGCAAGGATTTTGGAGAAAAACTTTAGATCTTGTATGGAAAAACTTTAGATCTTGCATGTAGACTAATGGATTGTTAGTAGAAATAAGATGATACCACTGAGATAGGGAGTGGTCAAGAGGTCTTAATGAGCTTCTGCTGTGAAACACAAGTAAGCATAAGCCACAACTCACCACCTTAGCCTGGGCTCCACAGAAGTACAACCTGGGGTTGTGTTAAAGACCGATTAGAATAAGGTGTCTAAGGATTGTAACTGAGAAGAAAAACTGGCATTAGAAACCTGATTCTGAGGCTGTGCTTGGGTTCAAGGGTCTAAGGGTTATAAAGAAGCTGGATGAAGCACAGTGTCAGGCCTAGTCAATAAACAAGAGGTGCCAGTTTCAACAGGATTACCTTGTTTATACAAGCTTGGAAGTTGAGTGCTGAACAAAGCATCTTCTCCCATCCAGGTCTTCACAGCCCTGCCTGATGGAGACATAGAGCATTCTAGTCTCTCCTCATCTGAAAGACTATGCCTTGAATATGCTCTGGAGAGCTCGAGGATCAAGTGTCTCAGCTGAAATGCCCAAATTATCTGTATGTTTTTAAATTAGTTTTAAAAGTTTTTAATATAGCTTCATAGCTGGTGCATGTTCCCTTAAATCTAAAAGCTCAGACATTACAGGGCCAGTTAAGGACAGATTATTGGCCTTGGAGCAGAATTTCCTGCTTTTCTGTCAGTTCATGTTGCATCCTTAAGCAATAAGATGAGGATTATCTCTTCAGCAGAACAAGTAGGTCTAAGAGACAGGATGATGGACATTCACCTTGACAGTCAGGAGGCTTCATGATAATGTCAGCTAGGAAGCTGTGCCTCTAGCAAAGTTGATTCAAATCCTAATACTGATGTGCTACACACCCAATAATTTTAGCCCCATGGCTAAAATGCTTATGGGTGAAACTTTCCTCTTAGGAGGGGACAAAAGAAGTTTGGAGCACTAAGGATGTAGTTTTAATATTATAACCTCTTTTTCTACCTTACAGATCTCTTCTGTGGTCTGTCAGAATATGGTCATTTGTGCTTTGAGGCAAGGGACAAAGGTCACTGTGTGAGTAAGGACTAGTTTTTTAGTAGCTTGAATCACAGATCTGTGTGCAAACAACGGCTACCCTGGTTGATGGAAGGTAAACTTTAGATCTGACACTTCTCCTTGTATGCTTCTGAGGGATGGGGACATCCCTATAATATGCTTTCAAGGCTATCACAGAGATGGGAAATTAGAGAGACCCTAGTCAAAATTGCTTTATAGTCTGGATTTATAAATAGTAGTGTAAATTTCCTCTAAATCTGTAATTATAGTTACTGGTAGGGAAACTTACTGTAGAACAGTCATATATGAAACTCTATTAGCTGTTCAGAAGGACATCTCCTGTAAAGGTTGTAGTGGAACTCTAAAATTCCTGGTTAATCCTTTCTAACCTCTGGTATAGATCTTTCTGTTCCACCTTTTTAGATTTGAGTCTTGTGGAGTTACTCATTGCCTTTCTTGCTGCATATCCAAGGGATAGCTGGGGGCCTTGGTAGTAACTAAACTTGAAGGCAGGTGTAACCCTTGTATTAAGCAGTATGCTTCATAATACCTAACAAGACTGGGAACTGCTGTGGAAGAGCCTATAACAAGTAGGCTCTGCAAGCAGAATTTTCATCAGTCTTCTCAGAATACATAGTGAGCATAATTTGCATCTCTTACAAGAGGCAGTATGCAGCAACTCCTGTGACAGTAAAAGCTACAAGAATTTGTGTATTGAGAGGCACAGTATCTGGGGGGTAGGTGGAGTGCTCTTCAATTACTGCTGAAATGAATGTTTAATGATGGGCTTTTGGCTGCTCATGGGATAACCAGGCTGGGTAAGCAAACTGCAGTACTCAACAACATGGCCAGGATTACATGGGTTTAGGCTGTGTGAATGCAAGAATAATACAGGAAAATCCTATTTCTCATACAGATAAATTTGTGAACTGGTAGAGAACACAGTTAAAGAGTGAACTGTGCAGAACATATGCAATCTTTCAGTACAGCTTGCATATACCCAAACTGCAAAGAAGGATAACTGTGCCAGCAGCAGACAGTTAACTGTATGCAGCTGACATAACCTATGATAACAGCTTCAATATGTGTCAAGTTCCTGCTCTGAGAAGGAGGGGTGAAAAGCATGGTTATTGGCAAGAGTCCTTCACTATACTAACAAGCAAGAAGATCAGAAACAGGCTTTCTAGGCAGGAGGGCTTTAGGAGTACTGTTGGAAATTAAGTATTTGATTTGTTGTTCGTTTCAAACTCAGTTGCATCTGAGTAAACACTAGCTGCCTTGAATAACAACTGCTTTGCTTCCATGTTGTTTGGTATATCCAGTGAGTTTCAACAAAGAATATTGATAAAATGTTGAGCTGTAGGCACTGCAGCCATATTGCTTGAAATTCCTCATCCCATGGGCAGGTAATGCCTTCTTTAGCAATAACTACAGCAGCTGAGCTCTGGCTCAGGTGCCACTAATTTGTGAGGCTTCAGAACTGCAAACTGGAGAGAGGTATAGAAGAGTGCTCCCTTCACAGTTTGCAAAGCTTGCTTTCTTGAAGGCTGATAGGAAGAAAATTCTCGTGGGTAATTTAATTATATTATCTAATAAGTCTCTGTTTCCAAAGTAACAGCCCTCTATCAAGAAAGATATCCCAGCATGCCCTTTCAATTTCTAAGGGAAGAGTTTGGAATTCAGATGTTAGAATTGCCGGTACTAAAAGTGAAGAGATTTCTTAATTCAAGAAATTAATGAATAGGTTACCATGGCTAATGAATAGAGATTGGAAAGGCTGCTATTGAGCCTTGTTGCAATATGCTGTCTCAGTCCTGGAACAACTCATAATTTGAGGTGGATTTGCTAGATATTTGGGCACTACCTTTGGATACTGAAGTTCCTGGCTGAAAAATAGCTCTGTCAAACACTAGTTTCCTTCATCTTGTGATCAAGTCTTCAGGGAACCAGATAGCACTAGCTCATTAAATGCTTTTCCCTCATTAATTGCTATTGTTCCATGTGTTCCTCAGGTACAGCTCATTTAAACTCATCATTACTTCTTTTGAGCCCCCTGCTTTTATCTTCCTGTAAAAGATATATTTATTTCCATGACAAGTTGAAGAAAAATCAAAAATAGGGCCACTGCTCTAGCTGGGTTGACGAGTAACTAATCCTGTGCTTGAAAGCATAGTAGAATGATAAAGTACCAATCCAATTGCACCACTTTTATTGTGTGACCTGTTTAGTCCCAGCTGCTAACTTAATGATATTCTCTTGGCTGTGATTCAAGTGTGTATGAAACACTTTCGGGAACTAAGTTTGAATTTCTATGCTCTTGCTAAAAACCAAGAGGTTCAGAGGAGACTGATGTGATGAGAACAGACTGTTCTGTCCAACAGATGAAGCAGCTGCTGGCTGGACGGTGAAATGTCTGTGTGGTTTCACAGGCATGATCCTGCAACAGCAGTGGTACATGCCAACATCTGTAGCTGACATGGCAATTTGTGCACTAATATCTTTATCTACTTTGTAGTTGGTAGTAGGGAAGGGAGCAGCATGAGGGAGATATTCTGTGATGTGTCTAACACTGTACTTCTACTGAGTAGATGAAGGTCACCTTTCCCTGTTTCTCGTTACTGATTGTATATGATGAAGACAGCTGGACTATGTTCCACATCCTGCAATATGTAAGTACTGTTGCAGTTTATTCCAAACTGGAATTTGTGTTGGTAGAGGAAGTCCTTGGCATGAGTCTGCTTTAATACCTCAACATAGTATCAATCCCCCTCTTGGGCAAGAAGGGAAAACATCAAACAGGACTTGAGAAGCAAGTTGCTCTTAAGTTGTCTAAGGTAAAATGCTGTTTCTCTAGAAATACTTGGTCCAACAGGTAAGCACCTCATTTAACTAAAGTCACAATGAAAAATAAATGATCTCCTGAACACAAATCACGTTTCTACCATTCTACAGCCTAAACAGAATACTTTAACAGGATTTTTGAACTGAGTGATGGGTGCATTGCTAATCTCACCCTTGTTGAATTGTGGGAATGGCAGTTGGCTGCATTTGCTAGGCAGTGTAGTTTAATATCCTTTTCAGCTGTCTCTCTTAAAAGACCAATGATAGGACCTTTGGTTATACTCTGCAGTATAAAAGTATGTATTCACTCATCATTCTGAAGGGTAATACTGCTCTCGCATTCCAGGCATGGCTAAAACTGGAGGTGAATAGTTCCCAAGCTGTCTATGAACTTTCTTCTACCACTTGCCTTCAAGCAGGTATTTGTTATGTATAAGTATGAGCACATCAGGTATAACCTGTAGGTAAGATAATTACTTCTCATGGATATTAGTTGCTGGATATGCCAGTTCATAACAGAACAGTTTGATTGTTTTAATAGAGAAAACATACTGATGTTAATGCTTGCATCAGAAGAAGCATCTGGAATGTTCCATCTAAATCACTGTAATCTCTTGTGTCGTGTTACAAAAGGTTTATTCAACTTGAACTCTTTAGACAGTGTCAGATAACAGAGCAATGGGTGTTCTAGCAATTAAATAAATAATTTAAGATGATTTTTTATTTGACTCCTCAGCATGAATGATCATGTTTAAAAAGCTAAATTCTGATTAGCACTTTTATGTTTTTGATTTATTAATGCATGCCTAGGGCTTTTCAAGGCTACTACCATTGAAGCAGGAACTAAGCAGAAAATGTGATAATCAGATGTGGAGTTGTTGGATGTAAATATCAGTCAGCCCTACAGGGGCTCACAGAAATGCCCTGTTATACTCCTGATGTGAGCAGAAGGCTGCTACTCAAAACAATTTACTGATAACAGACTATCTAGCTTTACAACTTTGGCTCTTGCTATTCATTGTGTGAATTGTTGTTTAGCCTTTAGTCTATTTTCTTAGCTTGAAAACTAAGTCTTGAATTTACTAACACAGCCTTCTAACCAGAAGAACCTGTCTAACCCTTCAAGAACAGTGGGGGTGGAAACAACCTGCCCGAGAAGCATGTTCAGCAGTTGAACTATTGCTATGTTTCCTGTTACTACTTCATCCTAACAGGCTGTATTTCACTTGCCAGTAAAAACTCTTGGCCTCTCGCGGCCTTGCAGATTCTAATTCAAGGTTAATATTTACGTGCAACAGCTCTTTAAGCTGAATCATGTACTTGTAGGGACAAAGAAGGAGCACAGGCTGTGAAGAGGACAAAGTATTAGACTGCTGAGCAGATGTTTAGCTTATTTACCTCTGATTTTTTTTTGGGTGTCACTAACCTCTTTTTAGATAGTCTCTCATCAACATTGAGGCATTTATCTTTGCCTGCTGAGGCAGGGAAAGACTGTCTCCTGGTGAGGATTCTGTTCAGTCCTTAAATCTACGACAAAATACAGTCATAATGAAGATTCTCAATTCATTTGTGCGTGCGACAAAATGAATTGAGACAAAAACATGACAAAAACATCATNTCCAAGTCTTGCTAAGAAACAGGTATTTCAGGGATGGCTTGTCATCCTGACTGACAGACAGCCCTCCCTGCAGAGAGTTCAGAGAAGACACCAAGAGCACAGTGTGCCAGAAGCACACTGACTGACTTTCCTAAGGTATCTGTAGAAATGAGGTACAAGTCTTGAATGGAGAGTAGCCTGTCTTGAGACAGTAGCAAGTGGTACATCAAGGACTGTGTGATGTTTGAGGAGTCATCAGGATCTATCTGCTCTACACAGCATAGTCCCTGAAGGGAAGGAGGAAGATATTGCCAGTGGTCTCTTTACAAGCCCTGTCTGGAGTGAATTGAAAAGTGGTTGAGAAAAATATATGTGATATGTATGTGGTAATACAGGCAGAGTTTGGTGCACTTCTCCCAAGGTAGAAGCATCAATAAATCTGTAGTCTTTGGATTTTTGAAACAGTGCATTTAGCACAGTAATGAAGATGGACCATACAGCTGGTTACTGAGTAATTAAGGTGTGGTGATACCAATGGACTCATCTACATGGACAAGATTCAAACTACTTTAAACTACGTTGCTTGGGGAATGGTCTTGTTCTTTACTATGCCAATATATCTGAAGCCTTGTCTGTCCTTTCAGCCTTGCATAAAAGCACATGCATCTCTAATGTTGCCATACTTGCCAACTGAATCTTTTGAAATTACCTCAAAATTAAAGCGTAAGAGAACGATTCTAGTCTTGTTGCCTTCCACCTGCAGCTTGAGTAAGAAAATTCTAAGAGGGTGAGTACTGTGAGAGGAAGCCCCCAATAAACAAATGGAAGATATTAACTTTATTTCAGTTACTTGCATGTTAAACACACCAGCACTTTCCATTAAGATAACACAAATTTAAGTGTGATGAGGAACTTGTCAAGCTTTAACTTGTGTGAAGCCCAGAATCCATATTTACTCATGGTTGAGGCTCTTTTATAGTGAGCAGAATAGATTACTGCTAGCTCAAGCTACATGTTTCCCCCACACCTCAGCGAAATTTTATGGTGAAGCTGGAGACAATTTAGTGCTAGACATGCAACTTAACTCAGGTAAGAAGAAGTAGTTATTTAAATATGAACACGTATTAAGATTACCCTTGTTTATCATTGCATTCTTAGTTTCACTAATTGTGTTGTTTCTGAGGTGATTTTCAAAGACACTAAGTTCTCCAAAGGTATCATAAATGACCATCGTGTACTGTAAAATCTCACCAGGGAACATGAGTTTTGCTGATTTCAGATATGAGAGTAGGTCCTGTAGAGTAGCCAGAAGGCCCTCACTAACCTCAAATTGGATTGCTAACACTAAAAATGAGACTTTTCATAGTAAGACAGGGTATTTGCAAAGGTTCAGCCACACTTGGGTTCATCCCTGTCCATCTTCCTCCACTGTGCTATCTGGTTTTATGAAAATTAGTGGTCTGACTTCAATACAACAGAGGCAGATGACAGTGATGACCAGAGATGTCTTGAATTCAAAGATGGCAGCTGCACATACAGATATAGACCGTTATACCGTTGTCAAAGTGAGATCTTGCTTGTGCATATTTTCTCCTTCCTAAGTTATTTCTTTATTGCCTTTTAGTATTACTTCAGCATGTGATACAAGTTGTAAAACACCACAGCTGAGGGTAGCTCTATTAATTAGAGGAAGAAGGACCACTGACAGGCAGGATTCAATGCCTTGAGATTCTTATTTCTTCTTTCCGGAATGGAGCTAGGCAGAATGTCCTAAAGCTATAAATCAGCTTCTTGAGAATAAGTCTTAATTCTATATTCCTTCTGTTCTCTCAACAGTAATCTTCCATATAAGAGTGTGTGTTTAAATAATGATCCAAACTTAAATCTCTTTCCTTCATTATTTCTGAAGGACTTGAAAAATCTAGAGAGAGGTTCCTTATGCTTATGCCCAAGAGCTATCTCCCCCCAAAACTATACTATCAGGCAAACTTGCTTAGTTACTCTGAAAGAGGAATTCAGTTGACTTCATTTTATCTGATTAAAATGTGGATTTCAATAGGCACAATCTGTTTTAGCACTTTTGCAAGTACTCTGCAAAAACCCTGTGGGCTTAATAGTTTACCCCTTGACAGTTTTCCCTTTGTCAGAATGGACACACAAGCCACTCTTTCCGTGATAACATTTCTTCAATAATCGTGCCTTGCTAAACAAATTTTTCCTCTGACATCTATTTCTACTCAGAACCACTTGAAACTTTCACAGCAACACCTTTGTTCCCTTACATCAAATGTTCCCTAACTGTGGCCAGATAAGTTCCTTACAGAGGAGAACAGGTATAGCTGACAGTTCTTTCCAATTTGAGCACCCTTATCTCTGTTGATTTACTTGACCAATGCTAAGTGCAATTCACACACCATCTGGTAAGAAGCTAGGTCTAATTTTGCTTAGATTAGCTAGTTCTCTAAAGGCCTTCCTCCTGGTTAAATGGAAATAGAGGCTTTCAGGGTGAAATTCTCTCTTTGAGATCTAGAAAGTTGTGTTCTTCCTGGGTTAAGATTCAGTTAAAAATTCATATCCATTACTCAATTAGTGGCAAGCTGGTTGACTCAGTCTAGTTATTGACTTCACAGTAAACTGGGGGAGGAAGGGAAGGCAGGAGTGAGAGCAAAACCCTGAAAGTGCATTTCAAGTAATGGGAAAAGCATCAGCTATTACTAAGGCAAATGAAAAATTTGCTTTTGAAAATAACCAACTTCTAAAGTAAGGGGCTATACAATGCTTCAGCACTTGCATCTACATACAAATTGTGTCTCAAATGCTGGATAAAAGGGGTGGCTTGATCTGTAGCAGCTTGCCTGGATATAGGGGGAATTAGAGGGGACCCCAATTATTTCATCATCTATTTAATTTCTCGACTTCCTTTGTTATCCTAAAATTCAAGGGACTAACGGCAGCCATTGCAATATCCCAGACAGAAGATTGGTAGAATGGTTTCTGTAGCAGATGTTGATATCTAGTTCTTTCTGGCTTGGTTGAGATCTTCATCACTCTATACAGCTGCTCTGAGTACCTCTGTTTGGTAAAAGTGCTTCAGCTGTGTTGGAACAAAACATGATGACTATGAATTATTTTTTAAACTTATGTCTCAGAGGAAAAAGGGTTCCATGGCATGGAGGTTAAGTCCTAAAAGTCCATAGTTTCTTGTCAATTTGCAAGGTTTTTGAAAATCTGAAGGTTACTTGATAATTGTTAAGTGTGTGAAGGGTTTGACTTGAGGTTCTATTGTGTTTTTACTGGAATAGTCTGCAGCCTGAGGAAATTAATTGGTTTTCCCTGTTGGGTGGTATAACCTGACTTTTGCTGGTTATAGAAAAATGAATGATACCTACTGGCATCTTTTGTGCGTTTTGGTGTCATTCTCAGGGGTGTTTGGAAAATATCCTAGCAAAGGTTTCTTTCCTTTTTGGAAAAGGTTTGCGTTCTCTCCTATGCTACTTTAGAGAGGCAGCTGCCAGTGCTTAATGAGAATAGACCAAGACACCTGAAGTTCTATAAATAGCCTAAAAAGGTAAAAAAAGCTAAAGACTGACAGATTAAAACATGCTGATTAAAGTACAGCCCGTTGATGTAGATCAGTGTGCCCTAATGCTTAGGTATTACTGAGGTGAGGGTTCATCACCTCCTGGCTGTAAGTTCATGCTCTGTGTAGTCTGACTCTGAGTCAGACTTGCCATATGATCACTCCTTAAGTTTTCAGGCTTTGTCAGGCATGAGGGCTCAGTGGAACTCAGGTGGACTAACAGCTCTAATAAGAATATTTCTTCTTCAGGGTAAAATACTATGTCTGTCTTCTAACTGTTATTTGGATTTTTAAGCCTCCAGCAGACGTAACTGGCCACAATCCCATCATGTCTACTGAAACTGAAACGACTGCTACCAACAGCCAGCCTGAACAACAGGCTCCACCAAAGGCACAATCTTCAAAGAAGGAAAAAAAGAAAGGTAAGAAATGCTTGCCACTTGAACACCTCCTCTGTTCCATGTCCTTAATCTTTTGCATTTGCCTAAACTAAGATCAGCCTCCCACTACTGCTGAAATAACTGAGTTTTCCAGCTGACCGGAAGAGTAAGTAAATATGTATAAGTAAATATAAGTAAATATAATAAACTTAACCAGAAGGTATGGTTTTAGATTTAAAAGCTTTTTCCTAGGCTTAAGTTCTAAAGCTCCCTGTTCCACTATTAGCTGAGCCTGACAAGTAAGCAAGAGCCCAGAGAAGAGAGAGCCTCCTGGGGAGATGACCAGACCCTGGATCATCACCCTGGTAGCTGTTAGTCTGAACTTTAACCTGGCTCCTTCCCGCCCTTCAGAAAGGAGATTTGTGCTGGATACAGATTCTAGTCCAGGGAAGCTGGAAAACTCATTCCATGATAATTATTGTATATCAGATAATAGATTTTTTTTTAACAGATTAAATAATGTAACTATAATTACCTCATATAAAAATACATACCTATGTACATCCTTGAGCTATGTTGAGCATGCAGATAAAAGAAGCGAGCAGTTCCTAGTAGCAGGAACAGCAGAAATTAGCAAACATCCCAGATGCCTAGAAGGATGAGAGTATCAGGACTCATTGTGGAAATGATGGTGCTGATATCAGGTTCTAGTATGGGAATTGGGAGATTATTTTTGCACAGCAAGGAGACTTCTGCCTACATCAGAACATGGGGCATCACCTGAAAGCCTTACTGAGCACCCTGTATGGCCATGCCAAGTACCATTTCTGCACGGTGTTTTTTCTTAGCACCTGTATCTACTTGAATGTTGCTTTTCCACATTTTAGTCTTTTATGTGGTGAACAATTGTTCTGAAGCTCCCAGACATTAAGCACTGGGCTCTACTCTTTGAACTGAGGCCACATTCTGCAAGAGTAGTGACCCTAAAGGAGTAACAGTCTTGCAGTGTGCACAGATTGTTAGTCAGCTGTACTGTAGAGAGAGTTTTAACATGTACTCAGTGTATACTTATGTAGTGTATATTTTTTTTTAAAGAACACAAATCTCAACATAGACATTTCTATTGTAAGAATCCAAACAAAACCAAAAACAACCAACAACAAAAAAAAAAGAAAACAACAAAAAAAAACCCAACTCATCCAAAGGTAAAAGTAATGTCAAAAACCAAACAGACCCACCAAGAGTTTTCTCTGTCTCCAGGGCCAGAAAAAACAGATGAATCCCTCTTGGCTAGATTCAAAGGTGATGGTGTAAAATACAAGGCTAAACTGATTGGCATAGATGACGTTCCCGAGGCAAGAGGAGACAAAATGAGTCAGGATTCAATGATGAAGCTGAAGGTAAGGGCTTGATCTGTCATGTAAGGAACAATCTCTGGTTAGTCTTCAAAAAGCAGATCAAACAGTCACTTTGACAAAACCTCAGGTAGAGCTTAATGGTAACGTACTTTGCCATTTACCATCTAGATGGATGTTGCTTTATAAACTGTTACCTCTGGCTCAAAGGACATTTCTCTGAAAGTCTGGGAACATTCCTTTGGATCTGTAGGCAACCAGTATGAATGCAGGCAGCATGAATTTCATCAAAAATGATGAGCTTGAGTTTTGGAGGGGAAGGGGGGATTGCTGCGCAATTTAACGCTGACTTCAAAGCACAAGTTGGCCTCCTGGGTCAATGGTGATACTGAGAGACACAGACCAACTAAAAAATAGTTTAATCCCTGCAGCAACAAAGACCATTACTTCTGTAGTACAGAACATTCACATACCTTCCATCAGACTGGAAAAACAGGTGCTACTACTACTGCAGCAGTTTTGTGGACTAAAATCTGTTTTAAAGCTCTAAAACATTTATAGAGGAAACCATCTAGATCTGTGGTATCACTTTAAACACAAGCAGTTATATGTTAAAAAGAACAAGTTAAAGCTCAATCCAACAGAAGTCTCATCAATATTTTGACATTCATTCTCTTTAGGGAATGGCAGCAGCAGCCCGCTCCCAGGGTCAACACAAACAGAAGATCTGGGTAAACATCTCCCTCTCTGGTATCAAGATAATAGATGAAAAAACTGGGGTAAGATATGACTTATTTTCTTAATGTGATTCTTAAAGCTAGTGCATCTGGAAGTTAGACAAATATGAACTAGATTCTTATTTGGGCACTGTACCCCACTTTCACCTATAAAAATTGGCTTGTGAAATACTTGTAATGCTGAAGACTCCCGTCAGAAAGACAGCTGCATCCTGTTGTGGTTAGTCAAAGGCTGATAAAGCTGAGGTTTGTACTGAAGATTTTTAACAGTCTCAGTCATTCTAAATACATGGAATAGTAGCTGTTATACTTCCAGAAATTTAAACCAATAGTTTTTTTTTTCCTAATTCCAGGTCATAGAACATGAGCATCCAGTAAACAAAATCTCCTTTATTGCTCGGGATGTAACAGACAATCGTGCCTTTGGCTATATATGTGGAGGAGAAGGCCAGCACCAATTTTTTGCCATAAAAACAGCCCAACAGGTATGAATCAGACACTTTCTTTCATGTGGATAATGCTGTTGCACAAACATTTAACATGTGATAAACGTCTAGTGTTTTACTGGTAATGCTACAAAATTCCTTTTGGGGAATACCAGCATGCATGGATAGATTTTATTGAAAGAAAGACAATAGGAATTGCCTGTGTCACCACTGGCTTCTGTCTTGTACAGTTTACTTGTAGTCGAGAATAAAAGCACTTAAAAAGTAGTCTTGGTTACTATGATTAACAAGGCTTAACTGGTCTATGTACCATGAAAGTCATTAGTAAGATGAACAGAGCCATTAGCACAGACTTCCCACTGTGAAAGTACTAATTCTTAAGTAAAATAGCCAGAGCTTCACTCTGAATTAATAGGAATATAGAACAGCATTAGTCTAGTTCATGTGATTTTTTTTTTTTGCCTGTGCAACAGGGAAATCACTTATTCAATTGCAACTATGATCCTGTGGTCTGTAAATGACAGGTCTGGTCCTCCTAGGACCTCCTCACTCTAACTTGTAGGGAGGAATTCTCATCCTTCTGTGATAAATTCCTCACCTGCAGAAATCCTGTGTGCAGAGTTAGTCTCTCTGAAGGGAATGTGTATGCAAGCAATACTGGGAAAAGCTACTTAAAAACACCACTAAGAACTATGCAGTTTCATAAACAACCTGAAGTTAGATGGTTTTTATTTATCAGCTTGTCTTTATAATGATTTTATAGTAGTCACTATGACTTGAGGAGTCCAGACTTCAAAGCTATAAATTTTTCATCCATTCCTGCCTGCCCTCCCAGAGAACATGTTGGCAGCTTTGGACCCACTACAGGTGGGACTGAGGAGCTCCTTGTTGGAGCATGTTACTACTTCAGTAACAGCTATAAGGCCTTCTTCTAAGTCTGTTTTTTTAGTTTGTCAGCATTCTGACCAATAATTGTATTAATTTCAGTGGAATTGTAGATTAAGCACAAAGGCCTTTTGTGTGCCCTCTGGAGTATATTCCTTCATTTCACCACAGGGTGCTGCTTGCCAGCCTCTAAGCTCAGCCAGGCCTTAGACAGCTCTTTACTTGCTGCTGGGTGCTTTTGTCATAGACTTGTCTAGCTCAGAAGTAAAGATTTCTGCAGCTCTAGTCTGCTGCAGCTGTACTCCTTGTTAAAGTTGATAATTCTTGAAATGGCTCTTCCCACAGCTGCATGTTTAAACCCCTCAATTAGGAGAGGATGGTGCTCAGGTGTAAACAGTGAGACCAAAGTGTTCAAAGGATCCTCTGCTTGTGCCAGTGTTAGTGGCTGAAGATGGGGATGTGACACATGGGGATGTGTCCTTCTCTAGACATTGTCAAGCTGCTGTATGCCTGACAGGTGTTCCAAAGCAGTGTAGCTGAACTCACCACCATCTCAACAACATTCTTCTTAGTGGATGTGCAGGCATGCTGTGCCTTTCTAGTTCACATTAAACTGTCATCATGTCACAGGTCCCATTTAAAGCTGCTTTACACATTTGAGGTGATAATAATCTTACCTTATGCTCACCTTGCTCATTTGCTATTTGTATACTGTCTAAAATAAAATAGTACTACATATAGAAGCTTTTTCCATGTTCAGTGCTAGAATTGGTAGCAAATAGACAAATGCAAAATGTGCTTCCTCTCTAGAGACTACCAGAAGGCTTGGATAAATTTTGCACTTCTAGGACTTGTTATGCACTTAAGAAGTGTTGTTACAAGCTTTTTAGCAAAAACATAGTAGATGAGCACAAATTCATGTACAGCCAATTCTGCAGAGTTAACAACAGTTCTACATTGTTTGTGTTCCATTCACCTTGGAGTCGGCAAAAGCAGAATCTTGCATGAAGACTAAACAGGTGTTTAAACTCTTGTTTTTCCTGTTATCTCAACCTAAGTCTTGCACTATTTAGGGAAGTTTGGCTTGTTGCACAGATTGTAGCTGTAGAAGTCCAGGTAAAAGTAGTACAAGGCCTAAAATCTACATTCTTTTCCAGGCTGAGCCTCTGGTTTCTGATCTTAAGGACCTCTTCCAACTAATTTATAATATGAAGAAGAAAGAAGAAGAAGAAAAGAAAAAGGTGAGTAAAAATATAGAAACTGCATGACTCTGCATAAAGCTTGTTTCAATTTTGGCTGAGTTTTGGGCTCTTGTAAGACTTGATACTAAGCTCTGCCTAAATCCAGAAACACTGGTAGCTATTGGTTGGCAGTTGTGCCAGCTGTCTGGTAAGCTCCTCCAAAGTGAGACATTTTTTATATTCCACATGTTGCTTAGGTATTAAAAGTCTTCTTTTTTCTTTAGAGTGAAGAAGCAAGTAAGACTGAGGTAGGTCACTGCCACTCAGCCACTCTTGATTAGGTATGCTGCTGCACCACATCTAACTTTGACTTTGTTTATGCTGCCAGCATTACGAAGGCAATGTCAGACACACAATTACATTGAAATGGAAGTGGAAGGGGTCTGTGGAACTAATACTGCGCAGTGATCTCTCTCATGCTTCCCTTCTCCATCACTTGCTTTTTAAAGCCCACAAGTCCCTTACTTAAGGCAAATTTTGAAATTCCAATTATGTCTGACACTGTTATCCATCTATTACAGAATGGTGCTGAAGAACAGCCTGCTGACCAAGCTGAAAAAATGAAACTGGTAGGTTAAATTTTAAAACTTTATGTTGATGCTATTAAGGAGTTCATAACTGACTGTCTCCATATTGTGTAGGAAACTCAGTGTTTATGGATAGTGTTTATAGCATTTACTGCAGATTTTGCAGCAAATCTGCCTGATGCTTGATTCTTTTTCTTGTGAGAGCTCTAACAGATACCAATTCTTTCAATATCTCTAACTTCAAGGGAGTTGACCAGATGGACTTGTTTGGGGATATGTCAACACCTCCTGATATGAGCAGTCCCACAGTAAGTAGAGTCAGGCTTCCTTGCCTTGGCTTTTTCTTTGAAAGCAAATTTAGTCCTAGTAATAAGTACTGGTTTTACTGAGATATCTGCCTAACAATCATCACTGTACTAGCTGGGTAGGGCTATAGAAGTATCCAATTAATCACTAGATGTCATTCTAGTACTTAATTCTACTCATGTCATTCCAGTAGCTCTAGCTCAAAATTTGGCCTAATTGCACAAAAGTGTGCATAAACCTTATCATAGCTCAATATGACCCCAAAAATCCTGTTATTTTAAATCTGCCACTATAAACCACCATCAGCATGATGCAGTTGGTGCTGTCAACCCAGCCAGTGACCAAGTCTTACCCTTTTCCTCCATGCTTGGTGGAAAATTAGCATGTTACCTTCCACTGGCAAATAGCTCTTTAGTGTTATTCTGAAGCTGAGACTGCAACTTGAAGTCCTAGTCAGGCAGTGTGATTTCACAACTTGCCAAACCTAAGGACTACAACAAACAGGGGTCTTTGGTTCAAGTGAAAGCCTAGGTGGAATTAGTTCTAACTGACTCTAGAGTCACTAGATGGAAGAACAATCTACAGTTGAAGAACATCTGATATTTAACTACAGAATCTGAAAACAGATGTTTTAGTATCGGGTTTCAGAAACCAATTAGCTGTAATTTGACTATAGACAGCAATGCTTGCCTGTGTGATTGTTAATACTTACTGGTATAGTGTATTGGATACTAGGATCTCTTCTTTTGCAGCTATTTTCCTTGAGCTTTTTCACTGTGCAGCAAAATCTATGTATAACCAACTTCATTTTTCTCTCTAAAAAAATAGGAACCTAAAGAGATTCTGTTAGTGGATTTTAATTCTGAAATTGAGACCAAACAAACCTTTGCAAAAGAGGATCTCTTCTTGAATGGCATCACAGCCTCTCTTCCACAACCAAAGGCACAGACACCCTTCTTGCCTGAAAGTTCTTTCGCTACCAATCTCAGCTTCTTTCCTACACCTAATCCAGACCCTTTCAGTGATGATCCTTTCACACAGCCAGCCCAATCTGCACCAACTTCATTTGATTCTCTAAAATCTGATCAGAAGAAAAGCCCAAGTACCTTGACATCAATGGGTGAGGGTGCTTCAAATGGTGATATTGACTACTTTGGTAAACAGTTTGACCAGATTTCTAATAGAACTGGCAAACGAGAAGCACTATCATGCCAGTGGCCACCTAAGAGTAAGTCACCTGCAGCAAGAATTCCCAGTGTGATACCAGAGACAGAACGGAATGGCTTTCTTGAAGTCCCAAAACACCTGTTTGTGGAAGGTGCTTCCAAAGGAACATCTCTGCAGAATGGAGTAAAGCTGGATTCTGAAAACAATATCCAATTCCTGCCACATGAGCCTATAACAATTAGCCCACCACCACAAAGTACCAAGCCAGGAAGAGGAAGGAGATCTGTCAAGGTGAACAGTGTTCAAGTAATTTATGGTGATATGCATGGTTTTACTTGGAGAAGCTGGGTGAAGGAAGCTTTTCTTTCTTGTTACTGCATGACTGGCTACCTAGCTTCACGACACATCTACTTCTGCCTGCCCTTCTCAAACTAACCTCTCTGCAGCCATGGCACCTTCTAATATCTATGAATGTTTCATAGTAGCTATGCTCACTAAATTCTATACTCTCTTCTTTAATGCTGCCATACTCCTGTAAAGGTCGGGTAAGTATGCTGCTATGCACATTAACACTTGATATAATGCCAAATCTGTTATGATAGCAGTATAACCTTTTATGATGGCCATAAGCCCATCAACCTAGGGTTTCATAACCATAAGGTATCGTTACTAGCTTACCAAAACCCATGTGGTTTCTCAGTATTTGCCTACTGAAGGCAATTTCAATGACTTGCCTGATTAGGCACAGGGTGGCCCTGGATCAGCTTCATCTGTCTCGTATTCAAATTATGCAAAACTTTGCTGGCCTTGCCACAGCCACAGGGGTTTCTGCAGAGTAAGCAGTAGTGTTTAAAGGAATAGGGTGCAGAAGGAAGCTCCCTTATAGCAAATAATTCAGCCATTTTAAGTCCTGCTCTTCTGCTGTTGACTTGTGACTAGCACATATTTTACCTATTTAATGCCATGTGTGTCCACAGGCATGAACGAAAGGGTGGTGTTTGAAACTCTTAAACTCTTATACTCTAAATGATACATCAAAATTCTCTCCTCTGCTTTAGATGAAAAAAGTCTTCTAAGTCTAGACCAGGGAGCCCTGATTATGCTAGCAAGTGTTCTACCATGGCATCTCACTTTTTTTTTCTCTTTCTAGACTGCATCGGATGACATATTCAGCTCAGACTTCTTTGTGCCGTCTACAGAGAGCCTTAGCTTGAGCTCAGGGGCACAAGCAGGAGCTCTGACGACTAGTCCACTGGACCTCTTCAAAACAAGTTCTACCACAGCATCTCCACTGGCTGGTCTAGGTTAGTTTACAAAAGTAAAGGTCTTGTTCCACTCCAAGATATCTGCTAACACCAAAACATGGATTCTAGTTTTCCTCTACATCTTGTATAATGCTGTACCCTTTGATCCATGTGCTGTCTGCCCTAAACTATTAAGTTCTATGAATAGAGGCCTAAACTCTGCATCCTTAACTGAATCAGGATTAAAGCAGTTAACTGCTTTAACTTTGGCAGCAGATTCCTGCTTCAGGTACAAAGACTCGAGCCAAGCACAACTTGTGAGGTCTGGGTAACATTGCTCCACAGTGTCTTAATAATCTTTTAAGCAGAACTATATGGCAAATCCACCTGTCACTTCTGCCCTAGAACTAAGTCTGTTCCTCCTTCCCTTAAATGAACCTCAATTTTGTCCTTGCAGCAAAGTAAAAAATTAAACCCTTTCTCCCACCCCCTTTCCCCCAAGTGCAAACCAAGAGATTTTTGCTCACAGTACACGAAAATCTTTTGCTAATACCCTTTATGGTGTGCGCTCCTGCTTGTGGTCTTCCGATGACTGAAGTGCTGTGTAACAACAATCTCCCCCCAGGTGGATTGCCAGTAACTTCATCACCATGGACCCCACAGACAGTTGCCTTCACTCAGGCTGCATCAGTCTTTCATGGGTCTATGATGCCTGCTCAGTCACCAGGATTTACTCAACCACTTGCCTTTGGTACTCCAGCAGTGCCAGGCTGGAACCAATCTTCATCTTTTGGGGCCACAGCCACTCAGTCTTCTGGTCTCTGGTCACAGCCAGCACAAGTTCCACCTAGTTCTTGGGCACAGCCAACCAGTGCAGTAAATCCTTTCCAGAGCAGCGTGTTCACACCTCCAACGTTGGCAGCTCAGACAGCCTCGGCACTGCCCTCCATGTCAGCAACAGCTAGCCCACCTCAGCCACCACCCAGAGCTGCACTGCAGAAGGAGCTGTCCAAGAAAGAGAGTGATGCATTCATTGCTCTGGATCCACTTGGGGATAAAGAAATGAAGGATGTCAAGGAAATGTTCAAAGACTTCCAGCTGACAAAGCCACCTGCAGTACCAGCGAGGAGAGGAGAGCAGCAAAGCCTTTCAGGTGCTTCTGGAGTTTTCAGCAGTTACTTTAGTAGTAAAGTAGGCATATCTAAAGTTAGTAGAGATCGTGATGAAATGGAAGCTAGAGAGCTGTCTGACAAAATGACTGGCAGCATTTTTTAGTTAATGGTTACTGAAATAGAGGGTTGAAGGGCTGCCTCAACTAATAAATCAAAGACTTGCTCAGTGGCAGTAGCTGAACACTGACACCTAGTGCCTAAATTACTTGACTAGAACGAGGTAAACCTAAGTCTGTACGACGTTAGAATTTCCATATGATTTAAGTTTAGTGAGGGACAAGCAGGAGTTAATATTGTGACTCAAAGTCACTCCAAGCAACTTTCATGTAATTTTTTTGTGTTTCTAATGAGATGAGCTTGCTATTGCTATACAAGCAGACCAGAGTTCTTGTTAAATCTGCCAAGTGATTATAGCAGTATGTCTCTCTTTTTTAGAACCACCAAAGCCTATTCCTCGACAAAGTGCACTGCCAGCTGATGGCTTGCTTGAAAGTCAAGACAAAACAGATCCTTTCCGTGCCTCATCTGTAAGTGGTAAAAAACAACCAACAAAACAAATGAACAAAAAACCAACAAAACAAAAACAAACTACAAAAAACCCCCACCAAACCCCCCCCAAATGACATCAGCATCACCACAAGAAAAGCCACAAAAAACATTTTTTCTCCTCAGTAACTGTGGTGCCTCTGTTTGAGCACTAGTTTGATTCTGGCTTTAGAGGCCATACAACAAAAACCTTTTCCATCTTTGAGGCTAATATGTAATCTAGCACAGGGTATCTGTTGTAAGAAGGTTAACAAAGCATTATTCCATTTGGGTTGGCTTCACAACCAGTTTCCCAAGGTGCAAAGCTCTGTAGTATTGAGACCCTCTACAAAAGAGTATCAAATAAAGTGGGTGCAGAAATACTCCACTTTGGTTATATATAACCCTTTTCAGAGTAGATTGAGTACTGTGGATTGTGAGGCTCTCTAGCTGACAAAAAGGGAGGTTCCATGTTCAGGACTGTGGGGGAGAAAGTGGCTTCACAAGAGCATTCCATTTGGGACAGAGCACTTGAAGCCCTCAATCAAAATCCTGGACCAGTTCCAAAGCGCTGACTTCCAACTTCTAGCATTTTACTAAAAGATATCTCATCATGACTCCACTGGCTCAAAAGGAGTGTTCATTAGCAAACATGGGTTTCTGAAAATACCTTTCCTTGGACTAGCATAACCCTAATATAGCTTAGAGCCCCTTTCTTTTGTCAAAGCAGTACAGTAAATGTATATTTAGCAGAAGCTCTGAAGTATTCTTTCCAGGTGTTTGAACAGGAAATAGCTCATAGAGCCATGCAGTGTAAATCCACTAATAGCTTATCTCTCTTTCCTTAGAAGGAATCTCAGAATCCACCTTCTGATTCTTTTGGTGATCAGTTTGGCAATCCATTTGCATAGATCAGGTAAGTCTTCCATTAAAAAGCCAACCTACTTCATCCTCTGAAATTTATTGAGGAAATGTTTGGTAAAGAGATTGCCATATTTCACAGAGAGGATTAGTGTTAAGCTAACAGTGCTTGGAAGAATGTCTGCTAGAGAACCTCTATCAGACTTGTACATAGCTGCATTCTGTCTAAGCCTAGCCAGCTTTACTTTCTCAGAAATAAAGAGTTCATTCTTTCACAGACTTAAATTCCAAGCCCACAATAGACGTGGGTTTCCTTCCTTGAGGAAAATTAGAGTCTAAGATGTGCTGCAGAACTCAGAGGGGCTGTCTTTAATACCTTCAGATATCTGTGGGAAAATGTTAGCATAGGGTGCCCTGTATACAGCATACAGGTTTCTGAAATTTAATCACCTTAGCAACTACAGTTTTGGACTCTGGGCAAATTGGAATAAAACTAGAATAAGGCTATTAGACTCTTACTCTGATTTTTAATCAAAAGCTGTTACAAATGCTTTTTTTGCTAGAAACTAATGTAATTTGAAATTTCATACCATTGAGTGAAGAGCATGATGTACTGATCCAGCAAATCTTCTGCCATACCTTTCAGTCTTCCCCTGAAATACTGTCTAGCTTCTGATAGAAGACAAGTTTTGGTATTTATTGCTTTAGTTTTGTTCTCAGTGGCTCTGTTTAAGCATAAAGCCACAACTCATAACCATCATAATTCTTTTTCATCATACTAGGCATAGCCAGGAAAGGACAAATGGAATAACTGGACCTCTTCTCAACGTGATTTTTCTACGTGTTTCAGTTTGCTGTCTGCTATTCTTGCTGTTGTTTCATGATGTCTGCAATCAAAAATATAACCAGGTGGATTGAAGCATGGACCCTCAAAGAACATGCTGTGAAGATGATAATTCAGGGCAAAGCAAATGGGGATATTGACTCACGCTGAAAACCCAAATTCAAATTGGTAGATGATACTTTTACTTTAGTTCCTTGCACTTCTCTACAGAGAGGTTGGCAGCACTAAGTGATGTGTCTTGTACCATTTCCCTTTACTTAGCACTTACTGTCCCAAAATAGAGGAACTTAATGTACCTAGGGAAGAGGTGTTGCCTTTGCACAAGGGTGTTGAATCAGTAGCTAAAACTCCACACTTCAAACAACTAGGTCAGTTGCCCATTATGACAGCAACAACCAGTTGTAAAGTTAAGTGGATTCAGTTCTGATTGGTAACTGGACAGATGACTTGGTCTCTCTGCCACAAAAATGTAACCATATGTAGAGGAAAATAATCTAATTTTAGTCTATTTAACATAAAGTAAAAGTAACATTCTGCCATAAATGTGTCATTAAGGGACTGCGGGGTCTGTAACAGCACTGCTGAAGCCCTGAGTACTAGAGGCCTACACTGTAAGCTGAAAAACTTCTTGCAGAACATTTAGGTAGTTATGGACACTAACTGTTGTCTTGGTGCTAATGTGGCAGTTTTCAGGGAGGGAAATCTACTAGGATAACTTTTCTATTACAATGGCTTGGCAAACAAATGAAACAAGCAGGTAGGGTTCTTGCTTATATCTCAGTGAACCCCTGATGTTCTCAGTTCGATTTGTCTCATGGCGTAGTGAGGTGTGTTTCCAGCATGCTAGAAAACAAAAACACCAAAATGGTTTCACTCTATGCCTAGGCTTCTTGTGAACAGATGCACCACCTCTGTGCCGTTAATGTGAGGCAGTACTCTATCTCTTGGAAAACATGCCCTTCCTCAAGAGCCTCTTTACTCATAGGATTTTGAACCAGTTCCAACTGCTTGTAACAGCTACGTTCTTGGCCAGTGGTGATGACTGATGTCAGAAGTTTTTCTGTTAATATTAAGTATAAACTTGAAAACGTTATTGTTGAATCAAATGCCTAAGCCATTGTTAAACTGGAGAGCTAAGAAAGTCAATTTGAATACAGCCTTAGTATCCAATTCAGCCAGTCATGCAGTTAGTCTTGTATAAAAACTTCTCTTGCACTTTCTGTAATGCAAAAAAAA